>JARHVA010000669.1:2045000-2582500 GCA_037957365.1 Torreya grandis
TTACTTGAATGACAGGTATAGCATCACAGGTTGTGTGGTGGGTGGTCTTCAGGATTCATCTTGAAGAGGGATACAAACCAGGAAACAAATTAGACGGGCTATAGATACAGGTACAGGTGCAGCTGTTTATCTCCAAGTGGGAGATTGTTAGGTTGTGGAGCTAAAAGCTTCACCAGGATGCAAACAGGGGAAGTTATGGAGGTTGATGGAAGTGTTGCGAAGTGTCACAGACACCGGCGTCGGTCAGGACAACCGACGACGGCAGGAGGGAGACAGGAAGGCAACCGACGTCGGTCATGGATCGGCCGACGTCGGCACCCCCAGGTAGCCAGGGACCGACGTCGGTCACCTGTGGTTCGAGCTGCGAGTATGTTACGGGCAGTTGGTTGACGAACCAAGTGTTTGCATGTTTAGAGCTATTCTTAGACTGAGAGCTACGGATTTAATTATTATATTATTGTCTAATTATTGTTTGGATGAGATCTATATATGGACTCATGATTGTATTGTAAAAGTGTGCTAGAAAGCCACAGAGCTTTTAGAGAGAGCTAGTGTAGCTCCTCCTAGTTCCAAGGGGTGCTGAGTGTGTATGATCAGGGAGAGTTGCAAGGTCTGCAAGGTCAAGGAGCTGATCCACTAGAGTACTGGTTGAAGAATCATAAGGACTTGGTGAGGCAAGGACAAGGGTTCTTCAGGGGTGTAGATATATCTACATGGTGAGTAAGGTCTAGTGATTTGCAAGTAGCAGCAGAGAGCAGGAGATCTACTTGGAGTACGGTTGTGTACTTGGTGAACTGACAGCGTGTTACTGACTGGTTGGAGAGGTGAACATCAATTCTGTATTGGAGTTGATTGTTGGGACTAAGAGAGAGAGGGAAGAAGGTCTTGAGGTGTGGCGAACCTTTGAGGTGGAGGAAGAAGTGGCATCTTCCTTATTGTATATTATTCTATGTATATAATACAATTGTGTATTGTCTCTTAATTCCTGTGTTGTTTCATATTTCTAGTTACTTATTGATTCTGGTATAATTCTATGTTTAGTTGCTAATACAAGAAGTAATCACATGTGTTCTAATTGGTAGAGCAAGATCCTGACTCAGTAGGGATTGGAACATGTTTATTGTTCTGGGGGTTTCCCTGACAACATTAGTTTATTTATTATAATTTTTTAATAAAATAATAAAAATAATCACATTAACCCTATCCCTAACTCTAACATTTTTTTTTAAAACAGAACCTAACACTAAAAACTCCATAAGCCATTTAATATTTTCATGAATACAAAAAATAAACAAAAATTATAAAATAGAAAAAAATTAAACAATTTCAAACATTCCAAACAAGGTGTAGTTTTGTCATGTTGGTAATGGCTTTTACTTAAGAGGCTTGATGCAAGAGCATACATGTTGTTCTTGAGATAATAAATCACCAAAAAAAGTCGATAATTTATAATTTTATATAAAATGTTTCATGGAAAATTTATAGTTCAAGTAGTTTTAGCAGTCACATGATAGAAAGATCACTTTTATTTTATTCCCAACCTGAGATGCAATGGCCACATAGGGTCTGCAAGTCCCATGTCTAATGAAGAGTTTATATTATTTTAGTGGTCATTATATGGATTTGAAACTTGGAGGAGGTCACATGTTATGTTTAGAGTTTCAAGTCTATGAGGTCACTTAGATTCACTATGTTACTTACACATATGTTTGATTGGTGATCACACATTGAATATTTGGATAAAATTTATTATATAGTTTATAAATATCACTAAAAATGGAAATATTATACATCAAATTTCGTATTTTAATTGGTTAAGGGGACTCTTTAGATTAACATACTAGATCATGAAGGTTGATTGTGTCCTTGAAAAGGGTAGGGTACATACTAGAAAGTGACACAAAAAACACCATAGGAGTCATGCTCATAAGTAGTTTAGAAAGACAAAACATCTAGTGTCTAAAAAATTCACAAAGGTCATGGTCTTTGTCTTCCTTGATGGGATCTTTGTTCCATCTAGTGATCAAATTTAAAGGCATGGACTGGATTTGAAGTTGAAGGGTATTTATTCATCCAACACTTTGGTGATGAAATTTTTTCGGAAATAGTCTCACTTTGATTCAAAAGAGTAAATTAAGTACACACATCACTAAATGTATGGACTCTATATATTTATGCATGACTCGAGGATAATTTTATATCGACTCAAAATCTATTTTTGTATGAAATATAGAGCTGTTTATTGATGAAACCATAATATGTTGTCAATAAATTTAAAAACAATATTCTTTGATATAAATAACATGTATCAAAAGGTGTTACTCCTACATTTAGTAATTGGAGTTTCTCTCTTATATATTACAAACCAAGAACATTTTATCCTTTCAACATCTTTACAACCTTTTACAACATAAGCCCATGGAAATCATGTTTTCCATTTGGAATTGAATGTTTTTTTCTATTTCATTGATTCTTATTCCTCTTCCCACATTTTTTTATCCATGATTCATATTTTTTTTCATGTATATTGACTATAAATTATTCATTTTGAGAACAAAATTATTATTACAATTTTGAGGGATATGAAATGTATCAACAAGTGATAGTTTTCTTTTATCCTTCTTAGGATGTTTAATGGAATCCAGTTTTTCACAATTTATACCTAATTAATGAAAAAATTAAAATAACTATAAATTATAACTTTAATAAGTGTTATAATTTCATTCTTAATTAAGTTGATTCTATAATTCATACTCCAAGACTATTATTGAATATTTAATATTTCCATTACAATAGGTTAATGCCTAATCAAACTAAACTTCATGTCTAATTTCCAAATAATATCATTCCATTTCTTACTACAAAAATGACTTAAAAATAATAATTTGATCAAAACAAATAAAATGAAATAAACTACCTAAATACCATTGCCAAAAAAGTTAATTAGGAATCCTTGTCTAAAATATATAGAACACCTTTTTTGCAAAATATCAAAGAACAAATTAAAGTAAAAAAACTAAATTGATTCCCAATTGTCACCACATAATCAACTTATAATAAAATTATTCCTTTCAATTTACTACTATCCTCAACATGAATTATATCTACAAACAAAGCCTATTTCACAATCAATTGGACACTAAATCCAAAACCACACTATTGAAAACCCCATCTATGAAATGCTTAAATAGATTATAACCTTTACTTAAGATATTTATTATACCAAATTACAATGTAAGAGCATAGTAAAATAATCTAGAACTTTATGAATAGATGTGAAATCATCTACCTACACAATTTTAATTGAATATGCCTTTCGTATCTTGGCATGGTAAGAGATCTTTGAGATAAACTACTAAAAAAACATCATATATAGAAAATACAAACATTAACCTCATATAAAAATCTTACAAAATATATATTCAAGAGAATATAGTTATGAAATGAACATATAAAAAGTACCATCATTGAACACATTTCATAAAAAATGCTCATGTAGGATATTAATTTCATCCACTATGATTAAACTACTAGCTCCATATTTCCTAGAATATAAAAATCTCATTAAAAAAAAGTTTTCTAAAGAAATATCAAATAAATAAAACCTTTATTATATCCACAAAAATTAGGATAGCCAAGTAAAAACCACCTACAAGTGAAATTATTGAAACATATAAGGTAAATAAAAAGGTCCACCATATAGAGAAGCACGGTGTGGATATTCAAGTCTAAGCACGTCTTTGAGGTAGAAATGTAATATATGTTATAGAAGAAGTTGGATTCATGACATTTGGTTAAGAAAGAGCTATATTTTAGGGTTTTATTCTTCTAATTAGAATGAGAAAGAAGTGCTTGGAGAAAATTTTGGTTTGATTTTCGCTGAGACTCTAAAGCCTTGTGAAGAAAAAAGAGATTATTGCTTTACTTTCTAAAGAATATTCGATGTTTGGGAAATAATATCCATTAATTTCAATTAAATTTATGAAGTTTAAAAGTTCTTATGTGGTTTAATCTAGATGTTTAGGTCTTTTGACCTTGAAGCTAGTTTTGTAACCCACTGGCCTATGGTTGTAAAAGGGTATGTTCACTAGACTTTACCTAGCTATTTTGAGAGCTCTTGATTCAAAGGTTTATGAATTGTAGTTTTTTGATGATTTTCATATGTTTTTATTATTGGAGAGGTTTTATTTTAGTCTTGGGCACAATTAATACTTTATATTCATTCCCCCTGGTGACTCTGGAAGGTTAGCTGTGTTTAACAATTTATCGATTTACCTTTTCTCCTAGTTGGTATATTCTATTTATGAATACTTTCTTCATGTTTTTGGATTCATCAAGATATCATGACCCTGTATCAAGTAGTGGATTGAAGGGATGATTCCTTATTAGTCCTAGTTTACTATTAGAACATGGAAGGGGCTGTGAGATAATCAAGGCTATGTTTTGTTATGTATTTTCCTCCTATTATTTACTATACTTGATTAGGGGTTTTATTACTATGTGGATGAGACAACTACCAAGGTGGAAGTTTTTTGAATTCATCACGTTTTCATTCGCCACTCTTGCCTTTTAGTATAATATATGTAGTTGGTAAAAAAATTCATTTATGTTGGATTCTTATCAAATTACTATGGTTGACCTTGCTCTTAATAGTTACCCATCTTTATGTGGGTATTGAGAACTACTTAAAGTGGATTCTATTTATGGTAAATATTATCTTTAGTGGTTGGACCTATGGGTTTCTTTTATTTTCCTATTCCCTTCTTGTGGGATTGGTTTCTCTTACTCTTGATCTAACATCAGTGATAGTTTGAGGGAAATACAAAGTAAAAATAGGTTGATCCCATTTTGGAAGCTCAATAACATCATATCATTCTTTGGTGAAGGAACTCAATCCTAGACATATTCTAAAGACCAATGATTTATATTATCTTTAATTTTTCATGTTAGGGAGTTATCTAGCTTAGTTATTTATTTTCCTAGCCTTTCTAGTGGATGTGTTTTAATATGGGGTGGCTTGGTTTGTAGAACCAATGTTGATCAGGTTTCATTAGACTACACTACCAAGGACTATAATTTTCATTTCCTTCTTCTATCCTTCACCATTATTTTGAGATCTTCCTTAATTTTTAATTTTTCCACTCCCTTGGGTCTTGAATGATTTATTTCATACATTTTGTGAATTAGATTGACTACTACTAGTTTTGGCCATTATAATGGTGTTTTTGGCACATCTATTTTTAACCTCTTTTCTTTTGAATTACTGGGGTTATCTCATGCTCCTAGTTGAGGTGACTTGGGTGTTTCTTGGAACATAAAGATTCAAATTTTGAGGCTTCAAGGTCAGCCATAGTTTGGTTTAGAAAAACATTTGTGTATTGGAAATTTTAGTGGATTCCTTCTGTAATCTTGTTCTTATTTATTTTATGGAATTCTAAGGAGATATTTCTCTAGTTTTTGTTGGATTTGTATCCTAATGGAACCCAATATTTATTTTCATATTTTGTGCGTTTTCTCTTGGTTATTTTATTTGATGAAGATTCCCAATGGAATCCTAGTTTTGGTTGTTCCTTGGATCCCTAGGGGGCACCTTATTGAATTATTGCACAGTTTGGGTAGGTCACCAACCAAAATTTTGTGTGTTAACACTTTGCTGGTATGAGAAGAGATCCAAATGATATAATCAAATACTTTAAATCTATATTAAATAATATGCACAATCCTTATGACACTATGTATAAGACTACTGACTAATTAAATTTAGAAACACTATTATGTTTATTATATTTTTACATAGATCTTAGATTATTAATAGTCTTTTCAACACTTACATTAAATATTTCAAAATTGATATTTAATTGAATCACCAAGGAATTAAATCTATTGCTACACCTAATGTCAATCTAATTTTTCCAGATTTGAATCCTTTTCAAAACTATGATCAAAACACTGTGGCCAAAAATTTCATCTGGGTTTTTAACCCACTACCTTTTCCCCATGTTGCATTAACAAGAGTTAAATATTTCAAAAAAAATGTGTCTCTATGCCTGATTGATAGAGTCTAAATAAATCCTTAGTGTTGTTTAGTATCACAACTATAAAATATTCAACTTATGATTCTACGAAGGGGAAGATAGATAAAATGAAACACATGGTTAAGAAGATTATTAATGATTCTATTTGATTCAAAAAATGTATGGGGTATTTGTAGTGAGTTTCTAGTATTTATAAAATATATGGGAACTATAGTATATCAAACGTCAAATTATGATATTACACTCTAGAGGTACAACAGACCATTCAATAGAGTGATAAAAAATCATGAGCCATAACCCAATAAATTTGTTGACAAAAACATCTATGGGGTAGCTTAGTGTAATTATAATAGGGTATATAAAACAATACAACATGATGAATTAGAATATATCAAACTATTTAGTTCTTTTAGAATCTCATAGAAGGATATGGTGTATTGACCCTGCTCAAATCTGATTGAAATTTTTTGATTTTTGGCCTTGGAAATTTTATCAAACACTTCACATACAAGGGTCATATGACTGATATAACATTTTAGTTTGCTTTAATGGCTCTTTCCTTCACTTAACATCAATAAGAATGCTTGCAAGAAGACTCTAGATTGTCGAAACAATGACCTAACATGAATGTGCAACTAATTTTGGCAATATTCAATGCATATATATGATCTAAGCATGAGAAATGAACACCTTCAACCAACTGGCATTTTTACAAATAGTTGGTATGTAAACTAACTAGCTGATAATAAATGATATAGAATTTCTCAAATGACACCTGCAACTATTATCTCCTTAATTACAATGAAATTTCTAATACAATGCCCATGAAATATGGCCAAGACTCTTGGCATTTACATGGATTACAAAATATGATAATGTTAGTATAATGCACACCTACAACTGAAACTTATGACACCTAAAATACAATGCTAACATGAACCTGATTGGAGACGCCTTGCTGTCCCAAATAAAGTGTTGGGATATGAATACCAGAAGCACACAATTGATTACCAAATACAAGCAACTTAATATGTGGAAATAACCAGAATCAACAAGTAACTAGAATCTAGAAATAACACAAGATATGAGAGACAATACACAACTTGTATTAATACTCATACAAAAAAGAATACAATAAAGAAGATGCCACTTCTTCTCCACTACCTCTTCAGAGGCTTCCCACACCTCAAGTGAACAGTAATTCTCTCCTCAAAGCTCTCTCTCTTAGGTCCCAACACCCAACTCAAACACTGAGTTGGTGTTCACCTTATACCTGTGCTCCACACACTCCACAAGTACACAAACGTACTTCAAGTAGATCTCCCCTGAACCTGCAACAACCTGCACCTCAATAGACCTTACTTATGGAAGGATCTTCCTTGCCTTCCTCTCTTGCTCTATCTGAGTACACACTGTACTCCAAGTAGATCCTGCCTAATTCTTCTCCCTGTTGTGTTGCTGTCCTATCTGATCTTGCACACCTGCAAATCAACCTGGTTCTGCACACCTGTGAACCTTGACCTTGCACACACATACATCTACAAATCAATGATCTTACTTACCATGTAGATCTCCTATAGAAGCCATGCTCACTTGATGACCAAGATCATACATACATGAAGAACCCTGCTGATTCTCCAATCCAGCACCCACACTTGGTACTGTGGCACTAAGAGGAACACACCATTGCTCACCTCACACACAGACAGAGCTTATAATATTTCTCTCTTACTCTCTAGCACTAGTTTACAATACAATCCATGAGTCTATTATATAGATCTCATCCAAACAATAATTAGACACCTAATTACAATAATTAGATCCGCAGCTCTCAGTCTAAAATTAGCTCTAAACATGCAAACACTTGGTTTGTCAACTAACTGCCCATAATATACTCGCAGCTCGAACCACAGGTGACCGACGTCAGTCCCTGTCTGCCTAGTGGTCGCTGATGCCGACCGACTAATGACCGACGTCAGTTGGCCTGACCGACGTCAGTGACAGTAACACTCAACAACCTTTCTGCAACCTCTTCCATGTCTGTATCAGTGAAGCTTTTAGATCCACAACCTAACAATCTCCCACTTGGAGATAAATAGCTACACTGTACCTGTACTTGTACCCCATCTAATCTATTTCCTGGCTTGTATCCTTTTTCAAGATGAATCCTGAAGCCAACCCACCACACACACTGTGGTGTACCTCCTGTCATTCGAGTACCCTGCCGCATCGGAACCTACAAACCCATGTAGTGAAGTCCTGACCTTGAATAGCATGAATCCCTGCTGCTGGTCCCTCTCAAATCCCTGAGAATCTACTTCTCTGAATTGGCTCCTAACTCTCTGACAGCTCCCACTGCTTGGGAAAACTCAGGTCTATACTAGACCTCATGTGATTTCAGACACTGAACTGTCCAGCCTTTGGTGTGCTTCGATTCTGCATCCTGAACCTCGCCAACACCTAATTCACATCAGCTCCCACTGGAAACAAAATCAACCTGTGATCTCCGTGTCTCCCATGCCAAAGAATTTCGTTGCTCCAAATTATTTATAGCAAACCACTGAACTAATCTTACCCTTAGCTCAGCGAAACCTTGTATGTACAAACCTGCTAGCAAACATACCATCCACATATAGTAACATAATGATGTCATGACCATCATCCCCCTGGTAAGACAAACCACAGTAGTTACCCTGACATTGACTAAAGTCATGCTTTGTCATCCCCCTGTCAAAACCTGTACCACTATCCTGCAGCTTCCTCAAGACCATATGCCTGGCCCTCCGTCTCACATGTCCATTCTCTTTATTCTTCAACTAAGGAATCCATTCATCTCTGTGCTTTCATACTTGCTGGCAACCCTACCAAAACTCCTGCTTGGTTCTACAATCTCTCCATGCCATGCTCCCACTGTTTCCTAGATCCTTCTTGCTCTGCAATCAGCAACTAGTATAAAGAAGAAGAACAACGAATTTGAGGCTTACTTACGTCTTCAGTCCTCCATATGGGTGTTTGAGACTCCTTGACAGCTTGCTGTCCACCCAAAATCTGTTACAGTGACCGACCTCGGTCACCACACAGTCTGTATCTAACTGACATTAGTTCCATGCGCCTGTCCCTGACTACCAACCCTGTCGACGTCGGTGTTCCTGCTATCGACGTCGGTCCTCTTGATCGACGTCGGTCTTACCTCCTGCTGACGTCGATTTTTCCTACCGACACTGGTACCTGTGTTATCCTATAAGTGATGACTTTTTTACCCGCGAGCTCCTTTGAATCGAGTCCCATGTCCAAACTACCCTGCTCAGAAGTATCCAGCCCATCCACTGGTCTATGTCTGCCATCTCCTCCATAAACACCAAGGCTTTCCAGTTCCTAAGCCTGTCAAATATATCAGTCTTCCGCTTAAGAACATGCATCTCCTTCTTGCTCATGTGACCAAGCCTACAAAGCCATGTCTCTGCAACAAAAGAAGAATTAGTAATATAAACAAGTAGATAAAGAGTACCTATTTTCTTACCACCAGTTAATTCAAGTGCATCCGCTGTGAGAGTTCTTGTGCATCTCTCATCACCCAACTCTTCTAAAGAAATTAGCCACATCTCCAAACCTGGGACCTGCATGACCTCCTTCAACACCCGTGTGTTGGCCGCCTGCGATTTCAGCTTCACTTCCCCTTTGCCAATTCTTTGGCAAGGCTCACCAGCTCCTCTCCCTAGGGCTGCATGGAAAGAGGCAATAGAATATGTTATCCAAGATTCAACTTTATCCAAGAAACCTTCCAAAGCATCCTGTGTAATAACCCCTGCAACATCTGCATCTTCAGTTCCTTCATGCTGATCTGCTACCAACCAACAATCTTCTTTTACCTGCTCTTTCTTTCCATAGGACCATAAGTGACCATCTGTGCTTTTCAACTCCTCCATTCTTAGCTTACTTTGATCTGCCATTGCTCTACTCCCACTCAATCAGAAACCCCTGAGAGTGACCTATAACCAAACACAAAACCACTTCCTACAACCTGGCTCTGATACCATGTGTTGGGATATGAATACTGGAAGCACACAATTGATTACCAAATACAAGCAACTTAATATGCGGAAATAACCAGAATCAACAAGTAACTAGAATCCAAAAATAACACAAGATATGAGAGACAATACACAACTTGTATTAATACTCATACAAAAAAGAATACAATAAAGAAGATGCCACTTCTTCTCCACCACCTCTTCAGAGGCTTCCCACACCTCAAGTGAACAGTAATTCTCTCCTCAAAGCTCTCTCTCTCAGGTCCCAACACCCAACTCAAACACTGAGTTGGTGTTCACCTTATACCTATGCTCCACGCACTCCACAAGTACACAAACGTACTTCAAGTAGATCTCCCCTGAACCTGCAACAACCTGCACCTCAATAGACCTTACTTATGGAAGGATCTTCCTTGCCTTCCTCTCTTGCTCTATCTGAGTACACATTATACTCCAAGTAGATCCTGCCTAATTCTTCTCTCTGTTGTGTTGTTGTCCTATCTGATCTTGTGCACCTACAAATCAACCTGGTTCTGCACACCTGTGAACCTTGACCTTGCACACACATACATCTGCAAATCAATGATCTTACTTACCATGTAGATCTCCTATAGAAGCCATGCTCACCTGATGACCAAGATCATACATACATGAAGAACCCTGCTGATTCTCCAATCCAGCACCCACACTTGGTACTGTGGCACTAGGAGGAACACACCATTGCTCACCTCACACACAGAAGGAGCTTATAATATTGCTCTCTTACTCTCTAGCACTAGTTTACAATACAATACATGAGTCTATTATATAGATCTCATCCAAACAATAATTAGACACCTAATTACAATAATTAGATCCGCAGCTCTCAGTCTAAAATTAGCTCTAAACATGCAAACACTTGGTTCATCAACTAACTACCCGTAATATACTCGCAGCTCGAACCATAAGTGACCGACGTTGGTCCTTGTCTGCCTGGTGGTCGCCGACGCCAGCCGACTAATGATCGACATCAGTTACTTCCTGTTTCTTCCTTACCGACGTCGGTTGGCCTGACCGATGCCGGTGACAGTAACACTCAGCAACCTTTCTGCAACCTCCTCCATGTCTGCATTAGTGAAGCTTTTATCTCCACAACCTAACAATCTCCCACTTGGAGATAAATAGCTGCACTGTACCTGTACTTGTACCCTGTCTAATCTATTTCCTGGCTTGTATCCCTCTTCAAGATGAATCCTGAAGACAACCCACCACACACACTGTGGTGTACCTCCTGTCATCTAAGTACCCTACCGCATCCGAACCTACAAATCCATGTAGTGAAGTTCTGACCCTAAATAGCATGAATCCCTGCTGCTGGTCCCTCTCAAATCCCTGAGAATCTACTTCTCTGAATTGGCTCCTAACTCTCTGACAGCTCCCACTGCTTGGGAAAACTCATGTCTATACTAGACCTCATGTGATTTCGGACACTGAACTGTCCAGCCTTTGGTGTGCTCCAATTCCGCATCCTGAACCTCGCCAACACTTGATTCACATTAGCTCCCACTGGAAACAAAATCAACCTGTGATCTCCATGTCTCCCATGCCAAAGAATTTTGCTGCTCCAAATTCTTTATAGCAAACCACTGAACTAATCTTACCCTTAGCTCAACAAAACCCTGTATGTACAAACCTGCTAGCAAACATACCATCCACATACAGTAACATAATGATGCCATGACCATCATCCCCCTGGTAAGACAAACCACAGTAGTTACCCTGACATTGACTAAAGTCATGCTTTGTCATCCCCCTATCAAAACCTGTACCACTGTCCTGCAGCTTCCTTAAGACCATATGCCTGGCCCTCCGTCTCACGTGTCCATTCTCTCTATTCTTCAACTAAGGAATCCATTCGTCTCTGTGCTTTCATACCTGCTGGCAACCCTACCAAAACTCCTGCTTGGTTTTGCAATCTCTCCATGCCATGCTCCCACTGTTTCCTGGATCTTTCCTACTCTGCAATCAACAACTAGTATAAAGAAGAGGAACAATGAATTTGAGGCTTACTTACGTCTTCAGTCCTCCATATGGGTTTTTGAGACTCCTTGACAGCTTGCTGTCCACCCAAAATCTGTTACAGTGACCGACCTCGGTCACCACACAGTCTGCATCCAACTGACATCGGTTCCATGCGCCTGTCCCTGACTACCAACCCTGCCGACGTCGGTGTTCCTGCTGCCGACATCGGTCCTCTTGATCGACATCAGTCTTACCTCCTGTCGACGTCAGTTTTTTCTGCCAATGCTGGTACCTGTGTTTTCCTATAAGTGACAACTTTTTTACCCGTGAGCTCCTTTGAATCAAGTCCCATGTCCAATCTACCCTACTCAGAAGTATCTAGCCCATCCACTGGTCTCTGTCCACCATCTCCTCCATAAACACCAAGGCTTTCCAGTTCTTAAGCCTGTCAAATATATCAGTCTTCTGCTTAAGAACATGCATCTCCTTCCTGCTCATGTGACCAAGCCTATGAAGCCACGTCTCCACAACAAAAGAAGAATTAGTAATATAAACAAGTAGATAAAGAGTACCTGTTTTCTTACCACCAGCTAATTCAAGTGCATCCGCTGTGAGAGTTCTTGTGCATCTCTCATCACCCAACTCTTTTGAAGAAATTAGCCACATCTCCAAACCTGGGACCTGCATGACCTCCTTCAACATCCGTGTGTTGGTCGCCTGCGATTTCAGCTTCACTTCCCCTTTGCCAATTCTTTGGCAAGGCTCACCAGCTCCTCTCCCTAGTGCTGCATGGAAAGAGGCAACATAATCTGTTATCCAAGATTCAACTTTATCCAAGAAACCTTCCAAAGCATCTTGTGTAATAACCCTTGCAACATCTGCATCTTCAGTTCCTTCATGCTGATCTGCTACCAACCAACAATCTTCTTTTACCTACTCTTTCTTTCCATAGGACCATAAGTGACCATCTGTGCTTTTCAACTCCTCCATTCTTATCTTACTTTGATCTGCCATTGCTCTACTCCCACTCAATCAGAAACCCCTGAGAGTGACCTGTAACCAAACACAAAACCGCTTCCTACAACTTGGCTCTGATACCACGTGTTGGGATATGAATACCGGAAGCACACAATTGATTACCAAATACAAGCAACTTAATATGCAGAAATAACCAGAATCAACAAGTAACTAGAATCCAAAAATAACACAAGATATGAGAGACAATACACAACTTGTATTAATACTCATATAGAAAAGAATACAATAAAGAAGATGCCACTTCTTCTCCACCACCTCTTCAGAGGTTTCCCACACCTCAAGTGAACAGTAATTCTCTCCTAAAAGCTCTCTCTCTTAGGTCCCAACACCCAACTCAAACACTGAGTTGGTGTTCACCTTATACCTGTGCTCCACGCACTCCACAAGTACACAAACGTACTTCAAGTAGATCTCCCCTAAACCTACAACAACCTGCACCTCAATAGACCTTACTTATGGAAGGATCTTCCTTGCCTTCCTCTCTTGCTCTATCTAAGTACACACTGTACTCCAAGTAGATCCTGCCTGATTCTGCTCTCTGTTGTGTTGCTGTCTTATCTGATCTTGCACACCTATAAATCAACCTGATTCTGCACACCTGTGAACCTTGACCTTGCACACACATACATCTGAAAATCAATGATCTTACTTACCATGTAGATCTCCTTTAGAAGCCATGCTCACCTGATGACCAAGATCATACATACATGAAGAACCCTACTGATCTCCAATCCAGCACCCACACTTGGTACTGTGGCACTAGGAGGAACACACCATTGCTCACCTCACACACAGAAGGAGCTTATAATATTGCTCTCTTACTCTCTAGCACTAGTTTACAATACAATCCATGAGTCTATTATATAGATCTCATCCAAACAATAATTAGACACCTAATTACAATAATTAGATCTGCAGCTCTCAGTCTAAAATTAGCTCTAAACATGCAAACACTTGGTTCATCAACTAACTACCCATAATATACTCGCAACTCGAACCACAGGTGACCGACGTCGGTCCTTGTCTGCCTGGTGGTCGCTGACGCTGGCTGACTAATGACTGACATCGGTTGCTTCCTGTCTCTACCCTGCCGACGTCGGTTGGCCTGATCGATGCCAGTGACAGTAACACTCAGCAACCTTTCTACAACCTCCTCCATGTCTGCATCAGTGAAGCTTTTAGCTCCTCAACCTAACATAAAGTAATAAAAAATTTGGAAATTGGAGACCCCAGCACACATGAATATTGAGGAAGTCTCCCCTGTTCCAGATCTAGAATAATAAAATAATTGAGCAGCTTCAAGTCTCCAAAAATCTCTGATGCCTTCAGCCGAACCCCTGAAATGATGCGCCCCACTCTCCAATGTAAATTACTGCTAGTATAAACTCTGGAAAACAGAAAAAAGACTCAAATTACACCTTAGACTTGACGTCAGAAATTGTAGGGTCCTCTGATCAATTCGCTAACTCCTCCAATCAAATTACTCCAAGGCTAATCGGCCCTGCTGCAGAATCCTAGGAATGATGCGCCCCAATCTCCAAATGGAAATCGCTGCCAGTATGAGCTGAATGGAAAGAAGGTTTATTTGTGCCCCTGTTGCTTCTGACTCGACATAAAAAATTCAGATTCTCCCAACCAATTGGTTGACGCCTCAAATAAGATCTCTCCAAGGCTAATAGGCTCCAATATAATAATCTCAAAAATTTGCCTTAGGCCACAAATTTTGCCCAAACAAAGTGACTGAAGTATCACCTCCAACTACAATAATTCAAGGGATATTGCACACCCTCAAAATCACTATCAATGGGAGTTTTCATTCCCAGTGACAATCTGGTTATCTGCAGACCACTCGGTTCCACAAATACTCAAGAAATTCACCAACACAACAATTCAACAAATATGGATGCCCAAATGGTGAGACCTCAAGGTCTATTTAAGCTTTCCCTCAAGAGGTCATCCTTAATAAAATAATATTTTAAAATATTAAATTGTAAAATAATATTTTCCGTAATTAGAAATAATGATGAAATATAGTGAAAAACCTTATTCCAATCAAAACTGAGCTAGGTAATCACCAAGTGATTGCAAAAATGACGCTCTCACCATGCCTCGTTAGCCTACGAGAGCCAGGAATATGCTAAACCCTCTACGAACTGATGCTCACAAAAAATGGGGACATTACAGTCTGCCCTCCCTGAAATTGCTTGTCCCCAAGCAATCTTAGCTGCCAAGAAAACTGTACTCCACCTGGATCCCAAATGACTCTATAGAGTGCCTGAAAAGATACTGAATCATGCTCAACACTGTGGTGAATGACGAAAAGCAATCTATCACACAAATTGATCCCTGTATCCCAATACAATCTGTACTCACATTCATGTACCAAATTGACCCTGTCCACCTCTTCTTTGATGGATTGGATGCGAGTCATTAATGATTTCTCTTTTTCCCATTCCTCTGAAAGCTCTTTTTGCTTTTTTCTAAGTGCCTCTAAGTCAGCCTCCAGCTTACTAAGTCATTCTTTTGATGCTTTGTCAGTATCATTTTTCAAAGACAATCGTTCCATCTCCAACTTGAGCACAATTCTATCTACTTCATCCAATTTTGTAGGCTTTGATGTAGTTTCCATTTTTAATTTTGTAGCATCTTCATCAACAAGGTCAATTGCTTTATCAGGCAAGAAGCGCTCAGTAATATATTGCTTTGAAAGCACTGCAGCTGCAACCAGTGCACCATCAGAAATTCTAACTCCATGATGCAATTCATAATGCTCACGTAGTCCATGAAGAATAGATATAGTATCTTCAACTGATGGTTGAACCACATATACTTGTTGAAATTGCCGCTCAAGAGCAGCATCCTTCTCAATATGCTTTTTCTCATCCGGTTCAAAACTAGAGATCTACAGAGTATTATTTATGATATGAAGGACCTTGACATGCCTTCCATAAATAACTATGTAGAGCAATTTAAAGATTTGGTCTGATGAAGGTCTGACAACAACAAATTGAAGGTGAACAAAATGCATGGCTGTAGATGTTAAATTTACTGATGTTGCTCCAAAACAACTTACAACAGAACAAGCATCCACAAAACTGTCTAAAAGAAGAATCAAGTGTTGTGAATGTTTTATATTTTCCATTACTGCTTCTGTCGTAGATCGATTGCATTTACCTGCATTACATAGTGATATAAGCTTGGGAAGTTGTTTGGTTTGTCTGTATGGAGTGAATATAACCAGCTTGGTGCCCACCTCCCACTTGATGATATGCTCAATCCTTAACTCTTGGATGTCAGGATGGTACTCTAGTTGCTGCTATTCCCCTGGTGTAGGCATCAACACACCTTCTGCTGCCCACTCTTCCATATCTAGCCTGGCCATTCTCCTGAAAGAGATCATCCTGAAACTAGAGTCTCGAATTACCTTAAGGACATGAGTCTTTTCATCAACCTAAAAAGACATCTCCATCTCTCTAAGATTAAGGGTGAATTTCCCAATATCATGTAACCATCTCATGCCAAGCACCATGTCAATATCACCCATGTTCACTACATAAAAGTCCATCTTGAACTCATAGTTGTTCAATCATATGGGCAAGTCTGAAATTCTCTTCTCACATTTGAGGGTATAGCCATCTGCAACCTTAACCCTTATCCCCTCAAAGTCCTCTATCCTGATGCCTCTCCTATCAACCAAACGAGCATCAATGAAGTTGTGAGTTGCTCCTATATCAATAAGAGTGATTATCTTTTGCCCTGCTAAAACCCCATGCATCCTAAATGAACCTTCCTATTGGATGCTAGTGATGTGTGCATCAAGTTACCTCATTGCTCCTTCATGGTTTTCTTCTTCCTATTCTGCTTCTGAGTCTTCAGAATTAGATTCATAATATGCCCACATTATTCTATTAGCCTTTCCCTTTGGTCTCAAGAGACAATCATGATTTGTATCATACGACCCCTTACAATAGAAACACAACTTCTTTTTCCTTAATTCATTGAGTGTGTCATAATCCAAAGGTGGCATTGATTTGTCCTTGATATCTAGATCGTTCTTCTTCTTAGAGAAAGATTTATTATCTTGATTTGAAGAAGATCCCTTTGATACAAACTTATTCTATGGTGTTGACATTTCCATACTCCTGGCCTTCTTCATAGCCTCTTGAAGAGTAGGAGGATCAAAGGCTTTTAACCATCCCCTGATAGGCTCCATTAATCCTTAAATAAATAGGACCACCCACCGTCTCTTTGAGATGTTAGGAACCATCACTGATAATTTCTAAAAATCTCCAATGTAACTCTCCAAACTTCCAACTTGTTTGAGTTGGCCCAAATCCCCGAAGTAAGATTCTGGATCTTTCCTATCAAAACGTTCCACAAGTCTGTCCACAAACTCTTGATAGGATGTAATCTAATTATGCTGTAATGTTACCAATCCATGATACCACCATTCGTGTGCTACTCCTTCCAAGTGCAACATGGCAAATTTGATGGCTTCTTCTTCTATCATGGGTCGTAGAGCCAAGAAGGTGTCCAACTTATGAATCCATGACTGTGTAGTGATCTTGCCACTACAATCAAACATGGACAATGTGAGCTTATTAGTAGCTTGCTTAAGGTCCCTATTATGATTCTGAGTCCTCCTCTCCCATCGAGACCTGTAGTAGCCATCCTTGCTTGTACAAAATGATCAAAATGCATAAGTTATCGTGCTTTTGGTGTCAAAAGTAGCCATTCATCATGAGCAGCCATATATGCATCAGCGAAGGTAGGCTCTTCAACATCTTCAACATTCTCTTCTACTGCCCGTTCTTCCCTCAAGAAAGTGGGTCGTGTAGGTTTGTATGCTATGCAGGAAGATGCTCTCAGTATTCTCCTTGTATGAGCTATTCTCCTTTCATCATCATGATCTTGGGGCTACCTTCTTGGTAAGTCCAACTACTGTAGAGCATTTCTGAGCTGCTCAGGTATCCCAGTTATCTATTGCTATCCCTCCCTTAAAATCCTAAAAGTATCAAGTACCTCTCTATCATCATCTCTTCTTCCATTTCTAGGAAGACTTCCTTCTCTTCTTTCTTCCATAGCACCGCCAATCACTTTATCCCCTATTGCTACAACTACTGATAATGTGTCTTGTCTCTATTTCCTTTCTTCTCTAGCTGTATATCTCTTGGTTCTGTCACTTTGGTGAATAAATGAAGATGATTTCTGACCCAAAGGATGGCAGGAAATCGCTCTAATACCACTGTATTGACCCTGCTCAAATTTGATTGAAAACTTTTGATTTTTGGCCTTGGAAATTTTATCAAACACTTCACATACAAGGGTTATATGACTGATATAACATCTTAGTTTGCTTTAATGGCTCTTTCCTTCACTTAACATCAATAAGAATGCTTGCAAGAAGACTCTAGATTGTCTAAACAATGACCTAACATGAATGTGCAGCTAATTTTGGCAATATCCAATGCATATATATGATCTAAGCATGAGAAATGAACACCTTCAACCAACTGGCATTTTTACAAACAATTGGTATGTAAACTAACTAGCTGATAATAAATGATATAGAATTTCTCAAATGACACCAGCAACTATTATCTCCTTAATTGCAATGAAATTTATAATACAATGCCCATGAAATATGGCCAAGACTCTTGGCATTTACATGGATTACAAAATATGATAATGTCGGTATAATGCACACCTACAACTGAAACTTATGACACCTAAAATACAATGCTAACATGAACCTGATTGGAGACGCCTTGCTGTCCCAAATAAAGCAATAAAAAATATGGAAATTGGAGACCCCAGCACACATGGATTTTAAGGAAGTCACCCCTGTTCTAGATCTGGAATAATAAAATAATTGAGCAGCTTCAAGTCTCCAAAAATGCCTGACGCCTTCAGCCGAACCCCTGAAATGATGCGCCCCACTCTCCAATGTAAATTGGTGCTGGTATAAACTCTGGAAAATAGAAAAAAGGCTCAAATTCTGCCTCAGACTTGACGTAAAAAATTCCAGGGTCCTTTGATCAATTCACTGACTCCTCCAATCAAATTACTCCAAGGCTAATCGGCCCTGCTGCAGAATCCTAGGAATGATGTGCCCCAATCTCCAAATGGAAATTGCTGCCAGTATGGGCTGAATGGAAAGAAGGTTTATTTGCACCCCTGCTGCTTCTAACTTAGCATAAAAAATTTAGATTCTCCCAGCCAATTGGTTGACGCCTCAAATAAGATCTCTCCAAGGCTAATAGGCTCCAATATAATAATCTCAAAAATTGGCCTTAGGCCACAAATTATGCCCAAATGAAGTGACTGAAGTATCACCTCCAACTGCAATAATTCAAGTGATATTGCACATCCTCAAAATCACTATCAATGGGAGTTTTCATTCCCAGTGACAATCTGGTTATTTGCAGACTACTTGGCTCCACAAATACTCAAGAAATTCACCAACACAACAATTCAACAAATCTGGATGCCCAAATGGTGAGACCTCAAGGCCTATTTAAGCTTTCCCTCAAGAGGTCATCCTTAATAAAATAATATTTTAAAATATTAAATTATAAAATAAGATTTTTTGTAATTATAAATAATAATGAAATATAGTGAAAAACCTTATTCCAATCGAAACTAAGCCAGGTAATCACCAAGTGATTGCAAAAATGACTCTCTCACCATGCCTCGTTAGCCTACCAGAGCCAGGAATATGCTAAACCCTCTACGAACTGATGATCAAGAAAAATGGGGACATTACATATGGAATGGTATGAAAATTTTCTAAATTAATCTAAACCAGTCACTACATCTAGTGTACCTAGTTCTTCTAGTATTGTAATGGTGTTTTGAACATATGAGTTCCTAGGTGAAGATGAAAATAAATGTAAATATAATTCATATTAAATTATTTTATTAGTTTCAAAATAAAAAATATAAATTGATAATAAATAATCAATAAAAATGCATTACCACATCTCCTCATCCAAACAATAATTTAGCTATTCCTCTTAATCTGAAATCTTATAATAATACACCTCCCATAAAATAGAATGATTCATGTTATAATTTTGATTCACATAGAAAATGTGGATAAAATATAGTTTAATAAATGAATATGATCAACTTAAAACATCAACTTTCACTAATTTTCTCAAATCACAAAACAAGGAGAGCTCTTATTAAAACCTATAATTGAGAATCCATCTTTTGCCAATAAAAAGGCTTCATAAAATAATGTTTTCATTTATAAGGACAAACCATAGTTCCCACCTTCTTTTTAAATATCATAATATTTTAAAAATATATACATGGGTACCTTGTTGATTTAGTAGATTTATTCAATGTGATGATCAATGGAATTTATCATAATCTTGGGTTGACCCCATTTAAATCAAAGTGAGGGATCCTCAAGTTAGTTAATCAATGTCCATATGAAAAAACCATATGAGCCACATGTTTAATAAGTCATTGACATTCTCATAGTCTACATTCTTGATTTATATGGATTAATTTTAATTGATGATTGGTCAAAAGTGTTGAATGGTTACATGGAAACATATTTTTCATATATGCATCTTCTTTCTAAAGGAGTAGAAAATAATTTTTTTCGTATGTGGATTATTTGAAAAGGAGTACAAAATAAAATTACGGTTAATAAAGGACAAATAATTAAATATAAAATCACATAATATAATTCTAATAATCATAAATTCAACTTTATCTCATTTCATGTATGGTTTTATACCTTTACATCAAAATCCATAATTGGTGAACAAGAATCTAATTATCGTTCATAGATATAGACATTGCATTTTCATTTTAATTTATCTAAATAAGGTTATGTTGTATTATTAATACATAATGATCTAAATAGGATTTAAAACCTTGATAATTATAAATTACAGCTCTTATGCACCAACAATCTTGTTGAGATTGAAACCTTGATCTTAGGACTATAATTTGTTCTAAAACATAGTATGAAATAGATTTTCATGTATGGATATTTAGAATTAATTATCAACCATGGTAAGAATCTAACATCAATTTTAATTGTATTACCATAAGAAATATAAGCACAAATCTTTGGATTTGATTGGATCATTTGATGATTCTAGTATGAAGTCAATCCCAAGAGAAGATAACCAATTTTTATTTATTTATTAGACTCTTCTATTATAAATATGTTGACTCTATGAGTCTAAATTAAAAAAAAAAATAGTATAATTGGTGCATGTCCCTTGGTTACTGACAAAGATGATGTTTTATCATTATTTTATGATGATAAATAGATTATAATGTTCATGAATAATTTTATAACTTTCAATTCCAAAATTAATGATGAAAAGAGAGTTGATATGAATATTAAGGACTGAATTATCATTATTTTATGATGATAAATAGATTATAATGTTCATGAATAATTTTATAACTTTCAATTCCAAAATTAATGATGAAAAGAGAGTTGATATGAATATTAAGGACTGAATTGGAGATGATGGTATCATCTAATTTTAATAAATCAGAATCCTAAAAAGGATGGTCTAATTAGATTGAACCTTTGACATGGATTGACAAGCTAAAAATAAAATACATTATAAAACAAATAAATTATTTTTTCCACAGGTTAGTTTAGGAACAATTAAACATCCCTATGTGTTAACATCAGATTGAGATGCCTCAAAAAAGAGAAATAGAAAATGAAGGAATTATTATAATGTTTTAACATAAGGATGTGATTGGTTGGTATTACGAAGACTTCAAAAAAATTAGTCATGTTATCATAACACATACTATAACACTTAAATAGGGTCAAAAATATTTTAGATAGAGACAAAGACTATTCAATCCCATTCTATAAACCATTGTTTGAAAATAAGCTCAAAAATTAATATATGAAAAAAAATCATATTTCCAATAAAACACTCTACCTAGGTTGAAAACATAGCTCCTACATAAAATAATAATAGTGAGGTTAAATTGTATGTAAATCTCATAAATATAAGAAAATATTCAGAGGATGAAAATTACCCTTTACCTTCATTGGATGAGGTTATTCAAATAGTTAGTGGGTCTAAAATGATGTTTATGTTGGAAGGATTTTGAGTTGACAATAAAATTTTATTTGATGATGATGATATAATGCAAACTAATTTTACCACTAAATTGGGAATATTTAAAAATAAAACAATGCCTTTGTGATTATTTAATACGTGTGTTAGCTTTCAACGTGTTATGTATTTCACTTTTCTAGGACTCATTTTAAGTATATCATCATATATGATTAACTTGACCATCTTATCTAAATATAGGATAGATCATCTTAACCATTTATAGAGTGTTTCTAACATGGGCCAAAGGTATTGAATTACATTGAGTTATATGAAAATTATTTTCATGGTTATAAAAGGTAAGTTATTGTGTCATCTTATTAAAAATATCTTATTTTTATTGACACTAAAATAGTCCAAGATATATTTAGAATTGCACATCCTAACAGTAAAAATGAGCTCACATTTTTGTTTGGTAAGATTTTGTTTCAAAAATTCATTTATGGATTTGATGAAACAATGATACATTTTAATGCAATGTTGAAGTAGCATTTATAATTATACTAGACCAACAAATAAAATAATCTATTTTAGGATATTATAAATTCCATTTCTCAAACTCTAGTTGTGATTAGCCTAGATTTTATCGAGGACATATTCCTAAATTAATTTACATATGAACATGCAATTGTAACTATGGTTACTAATAAATATTAATATCATGAACACCCCATATCAATTATGAACACTAATAATAAATAAGAATATTTAAAGCACTCCATGATCAATATGAAAATGTATATCTTTATTAAAGCCACAAATAAATTATGACATTATATATTTTGTAACAAGTACATGACATCATTATAGATCCAACCATCAATCCTACACTTGGATAGAATAAAATAAGAGAACATAATGGGAAATGTATGGAAATTTTTTGATAATTTTATTGGGAAATCAACCATGCTAATATGGTATAAAGGAAAGGAATTATTCACTTGATGCAATAAAAACATTCTAAAATTTTAGTCATGTAAATTAGTCAATCTCATATAAAGGGAAGTGACTAGTATGATGAAATAATTCATTAATTTATTAATTCCCATGTAATTTTAAGATAAACATAAAATAAATGACATCCTTTAGGCTCATATATGTACTTTACATGATTAAAATTGGAGTACTGTATATAAAAAATTATGAAGGCATTTATTTGAGGTATGTTTGTAAATAAGAAGCTTAATATATTATTAAAAAATTTCATCCAAAAATATGGAATGGAAAATTTCCAATAAATTATACAATACACAAATTTATGATAAATTATACTATTCTCATATTATTCTCAAATATGCACATAATAACATGGATACCTAACACTAGTGACAAGTGTTTGGGAAAGGAGTGGTATATGAAACCATGACCTTGAAACCTTTAATTGAGAATCCATCTTTTTCTAATAAAAAGGATTCATAAAATAATGTTTTCATTTATAAGGACGAAGAGATTTCTTATTTAAGCATCACCTTTCATTGATTTTCTCAAATCACAAAATGAAGAGAGCCCTTATTAAATCCTATGATTGAGAATCCATATTTTGCCAATAAAAAGGCTTCATAAAATAATGTTTTCATTTATAAGGACAAACCATAGTTCCCACCGTTTTTTAAAAATATCATAATATTTTAAAAATATCTACATGGGTACCTTGTTGACTTGGTAGATTTATTCAATGTGATGCTTAATGGAATTTGTTATAATCTTAGACTAACCCCATTTAAATCTAAGTGAGGGTTCTTCAAGCTAGATAAGTCCATTGTATGATTTTTATATAATTAATCAATGTCCATATGAAAAAAACATATGATCCACATGTTTAATAAGTCATTGACACTCTCATAATCTACATTCTTGATTTATATGGATTAATTTTAATTGATGATTGGTCAAAAGTGCTAAATGGTTACATGGGGACATATTTTTTGCATATGCATCTTCTTTGCAAAGGAGTAGAAAATAAATTTCTTCATATGGGGATTATTTGGAAAGAAGTATAAAATAAAATTAGTGTTAATAGAGGAAAAATAATTAAATATAAAATCATATAATATAATGCTAATAACCATAAATTCAAATTTGTCTCATTTCATGTATGGTTTTATACTTTTACATCAAAATCCATAATCGGTGAACAAGTATCTGATTATCATTCATAGATATATACATTGAATTTTCATTTTAATTTATCAAAATAAGTTTATTTTGTATTTTTAATAAATAATGGTTTAAATTGGATTTAAAACCTTGATAAATATAAATTATAATTCTTATGCACCAACAATATTGTTGAGATTGAAGCCTTGATCTGTTGAGTTGTGGAGCTAAAAGTTTCACCAAATGAGCAAGTTGCAGGTTGCAAGAATTACACAGTCACCAGCATCGGTAAGGAGCGATCGATGTCAGTCAAGAGTCGATTAAGATATGCCGGCGTCGGTCATAATCGGCCGACATCGATCACAGGCAGACAAGCAGGGACCGATGTCGATCACCCGTGCGTCCAGAATCTATTTTTGTGGATAGGACAGAATGTTTGCATGATAGGATTAAGTGTTAGTCTTAAGTCTGCATCTCTATTTTAAGTAAGATTGTTTTGAGCCCTTGATTAGGAGGTGCATCTAATGGTTGTGATTGTATGCTCATGATCCCTAAAGTTATATAATAGGGATAGATCTTCATAGCTTATTAAATTGTAATTGTAGAGTAACAGTACAAGAATTGTATATGTGTATCAATTCAGGTTGTTGGAGTTGATTGTAATTGAGAGAGAACTCTTGAGGGAAAGAGATCTGTACATCTGAGAGAGGTGTGGAAGAAAAGAAGTTTCTTCAATTGTATTCCTTCTGTAAAGAGTTTAATACAAGTTTTCAGGGTGGTTTCTTGTATCTCTTATTGTTTGCTATTTTCTGATTCTAGTTACTTATTATTCGGGTTCAATTCTATGTTTTATTGCTTTCACATAGTAATCAAGTTTGTTGGTTGATCCCCAACAAGTGGTATCAGAGCTCAGGTTAACTAACAGGTGTTTCAGATCTGGTTAGTGTGTATTGATTACAGGTTACTCACAAGGATTTTTGTTTGAGTGGGAGAAGCAATGGCAGAAGAATGTAAACTGAGAATGGAGAAGTTCAATGTCAAGAATTACCAATTATGGAGAATACAGATAGAGGATTATTTGTATCAGAAAGATCTATACTTACCGTTAGGTAGAGTTTTAAAGAAGCCCACAGACATGGAAGATGAAGAATGGGAAGTTCTTGATAGAAAGGCTCTTAGATCTATAAGATTGAGTCTGGCATCTACTGTGATATCTAATTTATCACAAGCAAAGTCAACGGTAGAGTTAATGACTACTTTAGCAAATTTATATGAAAAACCCTTAGCTTCAAATAAGGTATATCTTATGAAGCAGTTATTTAATTTGCAAATGCAGGAAGGTGGATATGTATCTAATCATCTAAATGATTTCCATGGAATTGTAAATCAATTAAATTCAGTCAACATAGTGTTTGATGATGAAATTAAAGCTCTATTAATCTTATGCTCTTTACCTGAGAGCTGGCATAGCTTGGTAATGGCAGTTAGTAATACTGCATCTGCTTCAAATATTTTAAAAGTAGATGATGTTAGTGTAATCTTGAATGAAGAAATTTGCAGGAAAAGCACAGAGGAAACATCAGGGAATGCTTTAAGTTTTGAGAGCAGGGGAAGGCAAAAAGAGAAGAGCAAGAAAGGGAGATCAAGGTCTAAGTCAAAGATGAGAGGTAGATCCAAATCCAGAAATGGCAGGAGGATAGCCTGCTAGAATTGTGGAAAGATAGGGCACATAAGCAAAGATTGCTAGTCAAAACCTAAAGAGGACAATCAGCATGAAGGTAAAGAAGAATCAAAATTTGCAGGTATTGCACAAGATGCTCTTATATTCTCTTTGCATAATAATATAGAATCTTGGGTTTTAGATTCTGGTGCCTCTTTTCATGCTACCCCTAATAGAGAATATTTCAGTGACTATGTCCATGGAGATTTTGGAATAGTTTATTTAGGGGATGATGAGCCTTTTAAAATTGTTAGCAAAGGAAAAGTGCAGCTGAAAATGTAGAATGGCAACACATGGGTGTTGAGAGATGTCATGCATGTTCCTAGCTTGAAGAGGAATTTGATTTCTGCAGGAAAGTTGGGGGATGAGGGTTGTATAGTAACTCTCACAGCTGAATCTTGGAAGGTGACCAAGGGTGCACTTGTATTGGCCAGAGGTAAGAGAGTAGGTCCTCTCTATTTATGTAATTATATTACTGATAATTCTCCTTCTATATTATCTACTTCAGATGTGGATGCAAAGTTGTGGCACTCTAGGCTCGGCCACATGAGTGAGAAGGGAATGTCTATTCTTAAGTCAAAAGGTAAGCTTTCAGATTTGAAAAGCATAGATTTGGATTTTTGTGAGCACTGTATTTTTGGGAAATAGAAGAGAGTAAGTTTTCTCAAGACTGGGTCAACAAAGAAGAAGCACAAATTGGAGCTTGTTCACATAGATGTGTGGGGACCAGCTCAGGTTGCTTCTATTGGAGGATCATATTACTATGTCTCTTTCATAGATGATGCTACAAGAAAGGTATGGGTCTATTGTATAAAGAAGAAATATGATGTTTTTGACACTTTTAAGATTTAGAAAGCTATGGTTGAGAATGAAACAGGCAGGAGATTGAAGTGCCTGAGATCTGACAATGGTGGTGAGTTCTACAGCTACAAGTTCAATTGGTATTGTTATATGCATGGAATACGCAGGCAAAGGATGGTTCCAAGGACACCTCAGCAAAATGGAGTTGCTGAAAAGATGAATAGAACAGTAATGGAGCGTGCACGGTGTATGAGGTTGCATGATGGTCTGCCCTTAGAGTTTTGGGTAGAAGCTGTGGATACTGCAATTTACCTGATTAACAGAGGACCCTCTATAGCTCTGGATGGTGGAATTCTAAAAGAGGCATGGACAGGTAAAAAGGTAGATCTCTCATTTCTCAAAGTTTTTGGTTGTGAAGATTTTGTGCACGTTGATAAGGAAAATAGAAAGAAGCTGGATGCTAAGTCTACGAGGTGCACATTTATTGGTTATGGCTCTGATGATTTTAGATTCCAATTTTAGAATCTAGGAACTAACAAAATAATTAGGATCCGTGATGTTTTTAATGAAAAAGTGATGTATAGTGATCAGCTCAAGAAGCTAAATCAATTTGGGCAGAGCAATGGAGAATTGGACGAGGTGACGGTCCAAAATGAGCTCACGAGAAAGAATTATCACAGACAAGAAAACACAAAGACCGACATCGATCAGTCAAGAACCGACATCGGCAATACAAGAATCGATGTTGGTCAGACAGTGATCGACGTTGGTCAGGCAAAAATTGATGTCGGTCATGTGGAACTGACGTCGGCCAGTAACAGGCCTGGAAGTGACCGAGGTCGATCACTGTCAGAGAATTTGGGCGGATAGCGTGTTGTGAATGTGTCTCAGACGCCCATCAGGAGGTCAGAAAGGGTAAGTAAACCTCCAATTCGATATTCCCCTTCATTATTCTATTTATTGCTTACTAATGGTGGAGAACCAGAGAGTTTTGATGAAGCAATATAGGTGGAATCCAAGAATCAGTGGGAGCTAGGCATGAATGAGGAAATTGATTCCTTGAAAGAGAACCAAACATGGGATTTGGTTGAGTTGCTAGCGGGAAAGAAGACACTGAAGAACAGATGGATCTACAGATTGAAGGAAGGTGAGAATGGACAGATGAGATATAAGGCCAGGTTGGTAGTGATAGGATTTACACAGAAACCAGGTATTGATTTTGGTGAGATTTTTTCTCCTGTTGTTAAAATGACTTTTATACGGACTGTACTGTCTTTAGTTGCTATTGAGAATTTGCATCTTGAGTAGCTTGATATTAAGACAACATTTCTTCATGGAGATTTGGATGAAGAAATATATATGGATCAGCTGGAAGGATTTGAGGTCAAAGGTAAGGAGAAGTTAGTGTGCAGATTGAAGAAAAGCTTGTATGGCCTCAAGCAAGCTCCTAGACAATGGTATCTAAGATTTGATAAGTTTATGACTGAGCATGGCTATAGTAGATGTCAATTTGACCATTGTGTTTATTTTAAGAGATTGGATAATGGTAGATATATTATTTTGTTGTTGTATGTAGATGATATGCTGGTTGCAGGATCACACATGCAGGATATCTCTAAGCTTAAGGTGAAATTAGCTCACACATTTGCCATGAAGGATTTGGGAGCAGCAAATAAAATCCTTGGCATGAGCATTAAGAGAGACAAGAAAAATCACAGGTTGATTTTGTCTCAAGAGGATTATGTGAACAAGGTGTTGAAACGGTTCAATATGCATGATGCAAAATCGGTAAGCACACCTTTGGTTGGACATTTCAAGTTGAGTAAAGAACAGTGTCCTAATTCACATGATGAGGTAGATTACATGAAGAAATTTCCATATGCTTCTGCAGTTGGGAGCTTAATGTATGCAATGGTATGTACTAGACCGGATATTGCCTAAGCAGTGGGAGTTGTTAGTAAGTATATGGCCAATCCAGGGAAGGAGCACTGAAAAGTAGTTTAGTGGATCCTTAGATATCTGAGAGGGACCAACAGTAGGCATTTGTGTTATGGTGGGTCAAACACTTCTCTACATGGTTATGTAGATTCATATATGGCAGGGGATTTGGATGGCAGAAGGAGCAACACAGGATATGTTTTCACTGTTGGTGGAACAACGGTTAGCTGGATTTCAAAGTTGCAGAAGGTTGTTGCCTTGTCAACTACAGAAGCAGAATATATTACAGTCACAGAGGCTAGCAAAGAAATGATATAGATGACACGGTTCATGGAAGAGCTAGGAAAGGAGCAAGAGAGTTGCAGACTATACAGTGATAGTCAAAGTACAATTCATTTGGCTAAGAATTCAGCCTTTCATTCAAGAACCAAACATATACAGCTAAGGTACCACTTCATTAGATAGGTATTGGAGGATGGTGAGTTGAAGCTGGAGAAGATCCATACAGATAAGAACCCTGTTGATATGTTAACCAAGCCGGTAACAAAGGAGAAGTTGAATCTTCATTCAACTTTTGTTGGTCTTCATGATTGAGTTTGAAGATGGAAAAGCTAGAAGATGTTGCTGTACAGGTACTGGTGCAGCTGTTTATCTCCAAGTGGGAGATTGTTGAGTTGTGGAGCTAAAAGCTTCACCAAATGAGCAAGTTGTAGGTTGTAGGAATTACACAGTCACCGGCATCGGTCAGGAGCGACCGACGTCGGTCAAGAGTCGACTAGGATATGCTGGCATCGGTCATAATCGGCCGACATCGATCACAGGTAGACAGGCAGGGACCGATGTCAGTCACCTGTGCATCCAAAATCTATTTTCATGGACAAAACAAAATGTTTGCATGATAGGATTATGTACTAGTCTTAAGTCCGCATCTCTATCTTAAGTAAGACTATTTTGAGCCCTTGATTAGGAGGTGCATCTAATGGTTGTGATTGTATGCTCATGATCCCTAAAGTTATATAATAGGGATAGATCTTCATAGCTTATTAAATTGTAATTGTAGAGTAACAGTACAAGAATTGTATATGTGTATCAATCTAGGTTGTTGGAGTTGATTGTAATTGAGAGAGAACTCTTGAGGGAAAGAGATCTGTACATCTGAGAGAGGTGTGGAAGAAAAGAAGTTTCTTCAATTGTATTCCTTCTGTAAAGAGTTTAATACAAGTTTTCAGGGTGGTTTCTTGTATCTCTTATTGTTTGCTATTTTCTGATTCTAGTTACTTATCATTCTGGTTCAATTCTGTGTTTTATTGCTTTCACATAGTAATCAAGTTTGTTGGTTGATCCCCAAAATGATCTTAGGACTATAATTTTTTCTAAAACATAGAATGAAATAGATTTTCATGTATGGAGATTTAGAATTAGTTATCAACCATTGTAGTAATATAACATGAATTGTAATTGTATTACCATAAGAAATATAAGCATAGATATTTGGATTTGATTGGATCATTTGATAATTTTAATATGAAGTCAAACCCAAAAGAACATAACCAATTTTTTTAATTATTAGACTCTTCTATTGTAAATATGTTGACTCTATAAGTCTAAATTTAATAAAAAAAAAGAAAAAAAAAAGAAAGAAGTATAATTGGTGCCATGTCCCTTGGTTACTGACAAAGATGATGTTTTATCATTATTTTATGATGATAAATAGATTGAAATGTTCATGAATAATTTTAAAACTTTCGATTCCAAAATTATTGATGAAAAGAGAGTTGATCTAAATATTGAGGAGTGTATTGGAGATGATGGAATCATCTAAATTAAATAAATTAGAATCCTCAAAGGGATTGACTAATTAGAGCGAATCTTCGACATGGATTGACAAGCTAAAAATAAAATACATTATAAAACAAATCAATTAATTTTTTCCTAGTTTAATTTAGGAACAAATCAACATCCTTATGTGTTAACATCAGAATGAGATGCCTCACAAAAGAGAAATAGAAAATTAAGGAATTATTATAATGTTTTAACATAAGGATGTGATTGGTTGGTATTATGAAGAATTCAAAAAAATTAGTCCCGTTGTCATAACATATACTGTAACACATAAATAGGGTCAAAAATATTTTAGATAAAGACAAAGACTATTCAATCCCATTTTATAAACTATTATTTGAAAATAAGATCAAAAATTAATATATGAAAAAAATCATATTTCGAATAAAACACTCTACCTTGGTTGGAAACATAGCTCCTACATAAAATAATAATAGTGAGATTAAATTGTATGTAAATCTCATAAATCTAAGAAAATATTCAAAGGATGAAAATTACCCTTTGCCTTCTTTGGATGAGTTTATTCAAATAGTTAGTGGGTCTGAAATGATGTTTTTGTTTGATAATGATGATATAATGCAAACTAATTTTACCACTAAATGGGGAATATTTAAAAATAAAATAATGCCTTTTTAACATAATACGGGTGTCATCTTTCAATGTGTTATAGATTTCACTTTTTTGGGACTCATTTTAAGTATATCATCATATATGATTAACCTGACCATCTCATCTAAATATAGGATAAATCGTCTTAATCATTTATAGATATTTTCTAACATGTGCCAAAGGTATGGAATCCCATTGATTTATATGAAAATTATTTTCATGGTTATAAAAGATAAGTTATTGTGTCATCTTATTAAAAATATCTTAGTTTTATTTACCCTAAAATAGTCCAAGATATCTGTAGAATTCCATATCTTAAAAGTAAAAATGAGCTCACATTTTTTTTTGGCAAGATTTTGTTTCAAAAAATCATTTATGGATTTGATGAAACAATGATATCTTTGAATGCAATTTTGAAGTAGCATTTGAAATTATACTAGATGAACAAATAAAATAATATATTTTAGGATATTATAAATTCTGTTTCTCAAGCTCTAGTTCTGATTAGCCTAGATTTTACCAAGGACATTTTCTAAATTAATTTACATATAAACATGAAATAGTAAGTACAGTCACTAATAAATTTTAATATAATTAACACCCCATATCTGTTATGAACACTAATAATAAATAATAATATTTAAATTACTCTATGCTCAATATTAAAGTGTATAGCTTGATTGAAGCAACAAATGAATTTTGACATTATATATTTTGTAACAAGTACATGACATCATTATAGATCCAACCATCAATCCTAAAATTTGATAGAATAAAATAGGAGAACATAATGGGAAATGTATGGAATTTTTTTGATAATTTTACTTTGTATTCAAGCATGCTAATATGGCATGAAGGAAGGGAATCATTCACTTGATGCAATAAAAAGATCCTAAAATTTTAGTCATTCAAATTAGTCAATCTCCTATAAAGCAAAGTGACTAGTATGATGAAATAATTCATTAATTTATTAATTCCCACATAATTTTAAGATAAACATAAAATAAATGACATACTTTAGGCTCATATATGCACTTTACAAGATTAAAATTGGAGTACTATATATAAAAAATTATGAAGGCATTTATTTGAGCTGTGTTTGTAAATAAGAATCTTAATATATTATTAACAATATTCATCCAAAAATATGGAATGGAAAATTTCTAATAAACTTAAAAATACCCAAATTTATGAGAAATTATACTATTCTCATATTATTCTCAAATATGCACAGAATCACATGGATACCTAGCACTAGTGCCAAGTGTTTTGGAAAGAAATGGTATATGAAACTATGAGATCAAAACCTTTAATTGAAGGATGAATTTTTGTCCAAAGATCCTTATATTTCATAGGCACTATTAATCCTAATTGATCTATTGGATATAAAATTTTCATAATATAAACATGATATTTCACTAGATGAACCAAAGTTATTTTTATGATCGACTCTAGAGAATAGGGTGTCATCAGGTTTATTAAATAAAAAAATTTAACATGATTCCAAACACCACATACTCTTATTTGTGAAAATAGTCTTTATTTTTAATAAAAATAATTTACGAAATGGTTTTATGACAATCAGATCATAGTTAAATTTTCCAAAGATTACTATCCATAAGGAAAATTGATTTTATTCTATATACCCACAAAGTGTATTGTATCATGTAATATGGAGTGCTAAAGTGGGACAAGGTTTTCAAATTTAAATGGTATTCTGAGTGGGAGAAGAGTGCTATTTATGGAATAGAAATGTATAAAGGTGAGTGGATAGTGTACAAAATATTCTCTTTTAGGGACCCAAACATAATCAAAGTTAGGTATTCCAGTTTAGGAGAGGTAAGTTATCAAGGTTGATTGATAGAATGGTAAAAGCTCATGGAATGATAGATCAAGAAGTCAAATTTCAGAATTCAAATCATTAAAATCCAAGGATATCATGATATATCTCATAAATATTATAAGTAATTTCAGTTGGACATTCCTACATCTTTGATAACTAGTTTCATTCATCACATGGATAATGTGTTCATTGAGAATTTTTTGGGTGCAAGATCATGTTTGAAACTGGGCACAATGTATATGGAAATTAAAAGGACACATGGAAGTTTCTACCATGTTTAATGGATTATTTCTTTTCATATTCAATAATGAATAGTATTTTTTTAAGGTACTTTTTGAAGATCCATGGTTTTTTTTGGAAGAATGGGTTTGTTTTTTAGGAGATGGAATTTGTGATTTGACCCTAATAAGGATAATATTAATATATTTCCTATTTATATCAGACTAGATATGATTCCTTATGATTTATAAGAGGAATAAATATTTAATTCTATTGTTAAGATAATAGGTTCATTAATATCCATTGATATGGCTACTCAAGTTATAACTAGATTAATATTTGTGAGGATCTATGTTAATGGTACTATATGGAAACCATTACTAGATTCTATTGATCTGCACTCTTTATTGGGTGATTAGTGCCAGAATATAGAGAATGAATAATCCCATCTAAAATTCAATATTTTTGGAATGTTGGGTCATAGTATGAAAACCATGCCCTAATAAAGTCGAGGATCGGGGCAACAAGGTGATTATCCTAAAAGCTTGGCACAAGGTTAATAATGAAACCTCCAAAAATAAGTATTTTCATAATGGTTAAATCCTTACTAATAATAATAAAATGGAAATGAGCAAGATCCCTGCTACTAAGAAGCTAGCAGATCAAAGATAAATATTAGAAATTTTATAATTATACAATGGGAAGGCTAACATGAATCATGAACAAATTTATAATGGGGATACTCTAAAATATGAACAAGTTATCCAAGATATGATATTTTGAGACAACATTTATATTTCCATTGTTGACGTAAAAATAAATGCAATAAATTTTAAAGAATATAAATAGGAGGTGCAAGGGGAACATATTTAGGAATGTTATAATTTATTCACAATTCAAAATTTTAGAACAATTTTAGGCTGATGGGTTGGAGTAAATAGAAATTATCCCTTGCTATTTATAATAAGATGAGGATAGCCATTTTGATAAGGGTTTGTATCATAATACTTGGGCAGAAAATATTCATCAAAAATTGGTATATACATTTGATCAATGTAAATACATTATTTCTCAAACTTTAATTATTCAAACTATTCTTAGAGACACTAAATCATATATTAGTAAAGAGGAGGATTTTATAACTCAGATGATGCAAACAGAGTTGTATTAAATTGGAAAGATAAGCATAGACATATGATTTTACACTAAGATATTAAAATAAAGTAAGAAACAAGTTAGACTTAAATCCACTCAAAAAGAGATATCAAATGGAACCCATGAGACTTTGGTTGTGTCTAAGAATTATTTGTCAATGTCAGAATGATATTCATCTCTTGGAACATAAGAGGTATTAGAAACCTAAAAAAACATAGAGTTTTGAAGACTTTATTTAAAATTATAAACCCATGATTGTAACCATTCTAGAAACTCAAATGTCTTTTGTTAAGCTTTTGAAAATAAATACCATTAGATGGAAGAATACCTTAGGTTTTGATGTTCATTAAATTGGGTATTCTATTGAATTAATTAATCTCTAGTATACTTCAATATTAAAGGCTGATATATTTTTATCCAATAACCATCATATTGCAATTATATTGTTCGTATTAGATTAAATGATAATTCCTCATTTATAATTTTTAATATTTATGATCCAAACAACTATGTTGGTCATAGGATATTATGCGATGATCTTTCTAAGTTCAACAATTATTTTTAGAATCTAAGATTGATTATAGTAGGATATTTTAATACACCCCTCTAACCTATTGATAAATAGGAAGAATAAAATATTTTAGTAGGAGCATGGACGATTTTTATAATCTAATATCCAATAATAGTTTAATTTATATTGAGTTCAAAGGTCACACTTTCGCTGGGTTTAATGAGTATCTTAGAGATCACATTATTCAGGTTGACCTTGATATATTTCCCATCTCTCCTAATTTATTTTTATAACATAATTTTAGTCTTCTCCTCTTCCTAAAATTGGGTCTGATCATAACCCTTTGGTTATGGTTGTAAATGTTGATTCCAAGAATAGTAAAACTTAATTTTATTTTGATAAAAAGTGGCTCCTCCACCCTAATATTAACAATATAATTAAGGAGTGGTGGAATGTTAAAATTAATGGGTCTACCATGTTGAGTTTTATCAAAAAACTAAAGAATATGAAAATTAAAATTACAATTTGAAATAGATATTTTTTGGGGAATATTTTTCAGCTGAAGAATAAAATTAAGTAGGAATTAACTATGGTTAAAAATTTATTTATATTAATGAAATGCACCAGGAGAACTATTGCAAGTAAAACATTATTATTTGTGAGATTCATTCCCTTAATAAAAAAGAAGAGACTTTTAGTGCCATAAATTATGAGTGTTGTTTGTGAAATAAGGTGATAGAAATATAAAGTGTTTTCATTTACCTATGCTTAAATACAAAAGATCCAACAAAAAATTTTAAATCCAAAAATACAATGGGTATGTTACGTTTGATTTTTTTTTATCAATGGGTATGTTACCTTTAATTTATGATTCTCAAGGTATTTGTGGAATGAAATTCGGGTTCACATTAAAATAATGTATGGGATTACCATGTAGGATTAAACATCTGATTCTTTTGTGGGAAGACAATAGAAGATGTTAAAGTTAGATTTTACTAATCATAATCATGATCAAATAATTTGATATCTTAATATTAATCTAAGTGTGTATTTCATTAGGAGGACTTGTGAGAAAGATGAGCTCATATGGGCTGACACTTTGGATGGTTAGTTATCAATTAAATTGAGTTATCTTTTGGCTACTAAATCCAATACTGATGAATTTCCTTGGGAAAACATATGGAATAGAAGGTTGATTCTTAAAGTTAATTATTTATTTTTTAAAAAAATATGAAAGAAAATCCTCTTTATGGATAATTTGTAGAAAAGGGGGATTTTTATTCCCAATAGTTGAATTTCTTTTGTAAAAATGAAGTTGAATATATTTTTCATATTATGTTGGATTGCCCCTTTATCTTTCAAATATTTAGGAAGGTTATTTATAAGTTTGGGTTAGGATATGTCTTACCTTGTTCCCTTTTGAACATCTAGACCTAATGAATCTCTCCCTTCTCTAGTAAAAATTAAAATAATTATTTATTCTATGGCTCTTCCTTATATTTTATATAGAATCTAGAAAGAGAGGAATTCCAAAAAAAATTATAAGGGGTTAAAATAAAAGTTAACGTTTTTTCTCTTAAATTAATGAATTTATTAAAGGAGAATTTAGACGTTTCCATACATTTATAAAAATTTAATATTAATTATTATGAATATAATCTAGCTACCACCTAGGAAATTAAGGTGACTACTAGTTAATCTATGGTTCATTAAATGGATGTTAAAGGTATTAATAAATGGATACTACCCTATCTTAGATGGGTTAAATTGAATTTTGATGGATCATCTAAAGGAAATATGAGCCTATTCGGTAATGGAATAATTATAAGGGATGACAAGATAAATATCATTGTTTCCTTTGTAAATAATCTTGGACTCTAAACCATTCATTCTAGAAAATCTTTGTCTTCTCTATGGGGGGATAAACTTGCTAAAGAGGTGACATCTAGATGCATTTGCATTGTAGGTGAATCTCAAAATATTATTTGTATTATTGGGAATAATTATCCATCATATTGTGGGTAACTTGTATCAAAGTTCTATTATATATACTATGATGGAGACTAACCAAGCTACATAGTGGTTCACAAATATGATAACCCCAATTTAGGATAATTCCATGTAGTTTAGGGATTATGATTTACATGTTCATGTCTAATAAATAATTGAATATGATAAATCAATAATTTTGTTTAAATTATGGCGACAAATTTGACCTTTACATGTCAAATTATCTTTGGCTCGTGTCCCTTTGTTTTTTTTTTAAATAATCAATTTTACCAATATTTATTGCATGGTAAAAGTGTTTCATTCTAGCTATAGTTGATTGACAACAAAAATTCATGTTAATTATTTTAAGTTGTTGACTCAACGCTATAATTTTGGTAACATCAATATCAAAGGTCATGTGAAGTCATTTTAATGTATGGGAATCAGTAGAAGATCATTGCGGTGTGTCTTCAAGCATCATTTTGATAATTGTAAATATGTCACTAGTGTAAGGGAGAGTGATGGTGTCATTATAGCTTTGACTTGTATCAATTATGCCTTGGAAAGTGAATACAAAATTCATTTTGGTAATAATGACTATATTTTTGTTTGTCATTTTAATCCAATTTCTATCATGTAGGGGGACCTTTGTAATAATTAACCATCCTCAGTGGAGGCCATAAAAAATAAATTTATCTCAAGGATTTGTTAATATGGGGGATTAATTAATTATATCAAGATAATATGAGGTGTTGACATAAATGTTTCCCTATATTTTATTTATGGTTTTTATGTTTGCATGGCAATGAAAGAGTATATTACTATTATTGTCACTAACAACCTCATTGCCTAGGTCATTGATATAAATACTCATAGGAGAACTTTTTATAGAAATAAAAAGTAAAGGGATGAGGAGAAGAAATAGTTTAATTTTACTAGAGAAGTACCTATGTCATATAAAGGGGTTTAATTTTGGGAATCACTTCTTCATCCCTATTTTTAGTGCTTGAATTTTTATCAAATTTATATCCCCTTTTCCAGCTTATGTGGCATCAAGGGAGGAAATGCAGTAATGTTTTTGAATGTAGCTAGGCAATGGTGATGTGAAGATGGCCACATTAGAGGTATAAGGTTAATGTAAACACATTAGTATTCTTAAAACATGCCCCAACAGACCTATGACATGGATGCAAAGCCAAATTCTAAAAAAATATGATGATACAAGAGGTAGTTGGTGAAAATTTCACTATTGATTGCAAGATTGACCAATAAAGTTGCAAATGAGGGGGTCAAGATCCACCAAGGATCTACACTACCAAACACAATTTTAAAAAATGTAAAGAATAGTCTAAGGTTCCATGATGGTCTATACATCTAAAATCAATTACAAGATTATACACAAATCACTAGAGGAAGTATGTGGTAGAGGAAAAGTTAAAAAATGCACCACAAAGCCTACAGAGGTGTGGAAAAGAAATGTAGTAGAAAAGGGAGTATTACACACAATTTTCACCAAAATTAAGTGCAAATTTTAATGTGTCTCTCCATATCCAGATCCTAAGGACCAAGGTGTGTAAAAATGGTAGTGAAAACTTAAAATATCCCATAGATGTAAACATAGGATTCAAAAGGATTAAATCTTGATAAGCATGCTTTTTTTAGGCCAAAGGACAGTAAATAACTTTGTAAAGGAAATTTGATGCAATGTTGATGAGGATACTAATTATATACCATTACACACTTTTACTTTGAAACATAGCCTTCATAATCATTGTATTGATATTTGCATTCATTGAGCGATGGTGATAAATCTATTCATATTAACCACATACCATGTACTCATCATTTCCCAGATGAGTGAGAGGTTATTTATGTATGGCTATGATGGACACCTGAGCAAGGCCTATCTAAAGGCCAACACATTCACTTAAAAATTAGTCATAAACATATAAATATTTATGGCTTTCTATGTTGAAGAAGAAGTAATTGATATTTTTAGTCGAGAAAAAGGTGAACCCTACAAGAGATCCTTCAAGCAAAGATAAATTGTAGAAATATGGTATAATTATGGCATAATTCTACATATTTAGTTCCTATGGCCTTACCCCCTGATATTCATATACTTTGATAAGAGTCTACAAGGCTACCTTCAGTTCCATCATAAAAACCTTCATGGTCCTCATAATCATAGCCCTCAACATGGCAAAGTCTCTTACCATGGCCCCTAACATAATCAAAGGCACTGAAGATGTGAGCTCCATGTTTGAAATAATTGACAAGATAATAGAGATTCACTAATGACCTAAGGGGAAAATAATTGGCACACATAGAGGGCATAATTGAGTTAAAACATGTTGACTTTAGTTATCAGACTAGGCTAGATATAGTGATCTTCAAAGACATTAATCTAAAGAGAAGGCCATTGTCGATGGTAAAGACATAAGAAAACTCAAAGGTAGTTCATTATGGAAGAATATTAGATTAGATGTTACAATAGACAAAGACTTTACTATGGATAAGATAACAAATTGTTTATCACAATACAAGGGATTGTTCACTAAAACATTTTCAATAGTGACTGAAAATGCATCTCATGCTAGCAATATAAGTAAAATCGAAGTAAATTGGAAAGAGAGATTGGTTTTTAGATCTATTCAAAACTAAGCAACTTGGTGATTGAAGAGCCAAGGTATAATTTGTCGCCATTGCTTGATTCACACCCTTTGACTAAATTATTTTCTATATGTTGTACCTAGACCCTAACTCCACAAAATATCAAATTAGACCTAAAGTTGTTCTCTTCCACTTGAGAAATATGAGCATACATTAACATTTTTCACTAACTATGTAAAATACATTAATGAGTTTGAAATAGGGGACTGGAATTTATCATCCAAAGATTTAAAAGGCATAAATAAGGACCCAAAAAGTGTACCATTAGGCAAGAAAGAGGACACGTTGTCACCAGATGTGGAGTAAAAAATGGAGAATCAAATAATGGCTCATGAAAGTATGGCTTCTGGTAAAAAATCATATACATGAGTATTCTATTGAATTAGGTGGATGGAAATTGAGTTGGGTGAAAAAATATAAAAATCCAAAAATTATATGTTTTCAAAATTTTCATAGGAGGCCCCAAGGTCCCTAAGAAAACTGTGGAAGAAGGAACCATGTAAAATGTAAGGTCTCAAAATACACCATGCAAACTATAGTCAACTCTCCCAATCTTTCTAGTCAAAGCATATGCAAAAATCAACTCAAGGATGCCTTTTAGGGAAACAAGAACCCCAAATGTAATTTGTACTTTTGAAAAAACTAAAAATACATTTGGAGTTCTAGATTCCCTAAAAGGAAATTTTGAGGGAGATGGGAACCCCAAATGCAGTTTACACTTTTAAAAAAGTGCAAAATGTATTTGGAGTTCCAGATTCCCTAAGGTGAATGATTTAAATTTTTTGGGAATATTGGAGTCTTATTTATAATTTAGTTAAGGGTTTGGGTTGACTAAATCAATAAATATTATTGAAATAATTTAACCACTAATTTGTATAATTGATTTATATTTTTAACCTTTTGATAAATAGTAATAAATATGGAGAAAATGATACTTAGCTTAAAATGAATTTAAATCTCTATTGTAGGGTATAATATTGGCTTTACATGACTGGGACAATGTCACAAATTAGGATCTAGCTTTCATTTTGTGAAAGGATATGACTATCAAAATAGGAATCCTAAGAGTCTAGTTTTCTTATCCTTTTCTACTGTTGTTACCCAAACTGCTTGCATAGACCTAAGTTTTTTGGGTTTTATTCATTGTCCATGTGTGAACCTTCTTAAGAAATATCAACTATTGTAAGTCTATGAAACTGCTTGGAGAGAATATTTAATCTTCAAACAGTAGACTTCATTGTGCTTTGATAAAACTTGAGAAATAAGGGGGGTTAGTATGTGTAAGATGCACTGAACGTGTATCCACACCACTTACATGGGTACAATGGCTACATACCAAAATGTTGAAGAGGGATAAATCCATATATATTTCTCCCACTTAATGTGACTTGTAAAATAGTGTAATGAAAATGATAAGCTGGGTGTGCTTGAAGTGGCTAGGGAGTGATATGAGGATTTGGATATGCTTGTAGCTATATTGGATGGTTATATGCAGAGAATAGGGAAATTTGCCTTAGTGGTTTTGCTTGTATTCTTGCTTAATTTTTAATATTTTCCATCTTCCTTATAATTTAACTTTGAATAGGCTTTTATAGAGATCAATTGGTCATGGGTTGAATGTATTTTTACTAGGCCAAAAAGATGAAGGATAGGAACTAGAAGAAAATAATTATTGGAGATCAAAATGAAATTAGATAGGATCACCAAAATAGGACACCCTAGGGTCTGATTCTATAGTCCAAGTTCAATGATCCTATCCTATAGGTGTGATACTTGGGGGGGATAGGATTTGCTTGGGAAATACTACTTGGCTAAGGTGGAATGATCATTTGGAGAGCTCAAGATGACTGGGAATAAGCAAAAAAGGTGTCTAAAAGGGTAATAAGATAATTCATGAAAGACCTATGGGTTTGGTGTCATAAGCCACACTCAAGCTACCAATTTTGACATTTTATATCACTAAATTTGTTCACCCTTTATTCTAGTGATGCAACAAAGTGAAACACTAAGATAAAGGAAAAATATAATGTGTACCTAAACTTAGCTGCAAGGGTAAAGCTCATGAAGCTATGTAATGTTGGGTGTGCATAGAGAGAGAATGTTTTTAAGTGTAAATCTACAAAAAAATTAGGATTAGATCATTTATTACTAGACATGATATGTCTAAAGTAAAAATGTATAAAATTTGGCTAAAAGAAAGAGGAAGATAAAAGAAGGAATACACCTCACCGAGTATGTGGACTAATACAAAAATTATTATAGTGCTAAGTGATTCTAAATGTTATTACGTATGTTCTAAATGATGTTATACCAATAGTAATATCATGAATGGAGTTGAGTGTTCAGTTCCCTAAGAGTGGCTCAAGAATACAAAGGCTAGCCCTTTAGCTTGATTGTGACCCACTAAGTAAAGCTATGTGATCATGTGTCTGATAATCAATGTTTGTAATATGTGTCCAATCCCTTTGATTAGGTGGCTCAAGAATACAAAGGCTAGTTAGTCTTTTGGATCCATCATTGCCCTGTGAAGTAAAGCTATAAACTGATACTAGTATGAATGTGTGTCATATAAGATGGTTGCTGAAGGCCATAAATGCTCTATAATCTGGCAATATGGCATGGATAGTTGAATGTGTGCTAGAAACTAAGCCACTAGGGTTTCATGGATGAAAGGTCAACTTTACCAAATAGTTAACCTTGAAACATAGATTAGGGGAATCTAGTGTTAAATATACCTCTATAAACATAAACACTTGCATCAACCTAGGATAATTATGTGGATGCTACTATCTAACTCTAACATAGGTGTCCAATACAAAATACCTATTGAAATTAGATACAACCACTTGGATGATTTTGGGTTCTAGGTCACCTTTAGTCTAGTACACTCAGATCTAGGTCATAGACTCTCACTTCTTCTCAAATAGTAAAACCCTAGTTCTTCATCTTCATAATGGCTATGGGAAAATGGGTTAATGGGCACACAATGTCTAGCTACCCCAAATACCCCTCTGTCAATGAGCGTTATCTACATAGCCAATATTTTTAAGAGGGTTCAAACTTATGTAGTTATCCCCTATGTGTTGGCTTATGTATGAATACTGCAATGTGTGATAATAAAGTACAACAATGATATAAATTTTAACTTGGAAAATGTGGCTCATGGAATGATCCTTCATTACTTCAAACATGTACATATGTTGTCCCTATGACTGATATATAAATAAGAGAAACTAGAGAAGTTTTGCTCACTTTACTGCTTGATTGAGTGTTTTTTGGTTTATGACAGGTGAGAAATGAATGAGGGTTGATCTTATATTTATACCAATCCCTTTGGAGAATATCTCAAATTAAAAAACTTAGGCTGACCATATGAATATATTTCATTTGTAAATTAGATGAAGTTAGGACACTAGACACTTACATTGGGATATGACACTTACATCAACGTAGGCATCTGGCTGAGATGTAAGTGTTCAAGCAGTTAGAAAATAAGTGTAGGTCTAGAGCTTGTGAAGATGTTAGATAAGTAGTTTTGTAAAATTCTGGACAAGATAGAAAGTCTGAGTCATCATAATAACATTAGTCATACTAAAAGATAAACAATTAGGTACAAAGAGACTGTATACAAACCTTTTGCCAGTAAGAAAGGTCTAGAATCTGAAGGTCCATCCCTTGTATGTATTTTCCTAATGTACAATATTGAGGTGATATCTAATTTAGAAATAGTGTCTACATTTACCCCGCCCTCCCGCTCCCCCCTCTCACAGTTATAAAATAAGTGCAGGTCTAGAACTTGCAAAGATGGAAGACAAGTAAGTTTGTAACATTTTGGGAAAGATAGAAAGTCTGAGTCATCATAATAACATTAGTAATACAAAGAGATAAGCAATTAGGTACAAAGAGATAGTGTATACAAGACTTTTGACAGTAAGAAAGGTCTAGAATCTAAAGGCCCATCCCTTGTACATATTTTCCTAATGTACAAGACTGAGGTGCTATATAATTCAGAAATAGTGTCTACATTTACCCCCCCCACCTTTAATCTAGTAATGAAATTGTTAGTTTAAAGGAAAGAAATGTGTACATAGGTGTGTATAACACACCTTGTCTTTACTTGCGTCCAATTTGAGTGCTTTGTTAATGACTAACCTACAACCAAGAACATGTTACAATAAACAATCAATGCATATAATCTAAAATTTAAAGCATTGAAATAATTGAAACTAAAAAAGAACAAGGTTTAGGAGTACACATGTACTAATGCAATTATCTTGCCTTTTGGCAATTTGATTTGAAAGATGTACTTTTATGAATCATTAGAGTTGATATTAGGACAAATATAAAATCTAGAAAGTGCATATATCTAAAAAGATAGAGAGAGATTAGAGGACACATGCCCCTAACCTTGGAGAAAATGTGAGTTGCCACATCGTAGTTGAGATTAACTCAATCGTATAACCTAATCACACTTCTAACCTAGTGAGTGTGAGTGAACCAAGTTGACTCACACTATAAAATTGGTGAGGTTGGATGATTTAATAAAGTCCAACCTATAAACTTGGCAAGATTGAGTGATTTAATCACCTCGATCATACTAAAAAATGAACCAATTACTACAATAGATTAGCTCAAAATAGTTCGTAAAAGTCTAACCTGGTGGGTGATGATAGTCCTTGAAAGTGTTTGAAATCAGAAACTAGTTTGATCATGTAATATTAGGTGCATATTGCATCGCATATGCACCTTATATATGTATCATAATAAAATTGTGTATTATAATGGTAACAATGCATAAAATTATGTCACAAATGTGTATCTGAATCATATAATTATAAATTTGGCCAATTTTAAACTATGTAAGTGTGGATAAAATGTTTCTAAAACATGCCCCAACTATAATCTGAAACTAAAAAATAGTGTGTGGAGAACATGTTTCTAAAACATGCCCCCATTGTAATTCAAGTTTGAGAACTAGTGTAAGTGCAGAAAACATGTTTCCAAAACATTCTCCCACTACAATCTAAATCTAAGACCTGGTATGTGGATAAAATGTTTCCAAAACATGCCCCCACTATCTATTGAGAAATATAAAAATTGATATAAGTTTTAATGTGGACATGTTTCCAAAACATGTCCCCACTATAGGTTGGGTATGTTTAATATTGAATAAGTGTAGATAACATGTTTCCAAAATATGCCCCTACTAAATTTGAAATTGTGACAAATGTGGAGAACATGTTTTCAGAACATGCCCCCACTACATTTTGAATATGTGAATCAATGTGGAAGTCATGTCTCTACGGCATGTCCCCCCTTTTGAGGTGAGGAAAAGTAGAAACTAGTAGTTACTTTAGCTCAAAAGGATAAGTTAACCATATAAACTATGAACGCACCATCTAATATAGAGTGGGAACATGTCTTGGTAGATATATCATTGAAGCATGAAGAATGGGATCACATCAAGTTCTAAGATGCATGATGTAGATCATGGAAACATCTAGATAGTAGTAATAAAAGCTCAAATGGCAATCAAGTACACACACAAGAGCACTTAAAAGCAAATCAAATGACAATGGTCCATCGAGACCTCAAACAAGGGGCATGTTCAAATTCTGCACAATCAAAGGGACATGACCTAGTCCAATGTCTAAAAATCAAGAAATGACATACTCAAATGTCAACATACAACAAGTAATGACATATTTAAATGTTAAAAAAATGAAAACATATGCATGGGGGCCAAAACAATGGAATATATTCAAATTCTTAAACAGACAAGATAATATCAAGGTAAGACACTCAAAGAAGTGCATAAATGAAAGCATAAGCAATAAGCAACCAACATAACATAACAAACCAGTCCATGTATCATATGTGTTAACAAAAAATGTTAAGTACATAGAATATAAAGTACACTACAAAAGATATAAGCATGGATAAATGCATGTGTAAGTATATATAGGAGCTCAGACATGATAATGTAAAGTGACCATAGAATGATATAACTTGGATGTATCATGATCATAGAAGTGGATGCCCTCGATGTCCTGGTGATGTGAGTAGAGGGAAAACCCAACATCCAAAATTATAGAGATCATGTATCTGTGTATGCCTGAATCACACTCAAAAGATGTGTGAAACATGTGTATATAGTAAATACGGATATGTCATCTATCAACATGGAACCAACAACACAAATGCCAAGGATCTAATAAAACATGTATATGCATAACATATTTTTGGATTTTTAAATCTTTTTAAATGTTTTTAGTATTTTGGAATATGCCAAACTACCCTATGATCTCATCCAATAGATGAGAATCTACGAGGGGTGGTAAATGTATAACCTTTCTGGGATAATATGTGCCATATGTGTGAATAGTAGATGTAGGAATTATATCATCATCTTTTGGTAAGTTTCTATTTGGCACCTTTGCTTTAGAGATGTTTTTTCCTTTATTGCTAGTAACCATAGTTTCCCAAGTTTGGAATTATATTTGGGTAAAAATGGACTAATATGTAACATAGTAGAGCATGATTCTAATCCATGTGTGACATTACATTGAATGGATCCAACACAAAAATTGGATGTTGTAGCTTTATCCACATGTTCCATACCATATCCCAGAGATGTAAAGAATTCCCAAGAATATATATTGAATTCATAAGTTGGGTCAACTATAATATTTTGACCTTACTTGCCATCTGTGTAAGGTGCAAGGATTTGATGATTTGAGAAAAGAGTGGTAATTACTTCATATGAAGGCAGAAGTCTAACATTACCCTTTTAGGCACATTTTTTTGTTTATGTACTTGTTCCTTTTGTGTCATGTTTTGTCCTTCTTGGTGTTTAAGCAATATTTCTTGTTCTATTTATTCATTTTTTTAGATTTTCTTTCATTTTCAGGATCTTATTATTTTGCATTAACAAAATGGATATGCATCTTTTAATGATTTACATTAGTATTACCAATATATCCCAAGCTTTAAGCTCATTATTATCAGATACAGAGATAGGATGAGTTATGTCTTGGGAATGTTTTCCCAATTCTTAACCATGATAACCAATTTTTTTAGATATTGCTACCCAAAACTATATGGTTTGGATAGTTGAGTATCGTTATGGAGAGGTAGATTTGGATCATTTTCTTGATCTGATTATTCTTTTTGAACTTTTTTCATGCTCTATGTTTGATATTGGTAACTATTTTTCCTTTGAATTTTTTTGTGGTACCTGCATTTGTTGTTTTAGTACTTATGGTTTGGGAGAGGCACTCATATTGTGAGTGGTTTTCTTGGTTGATGTATCATTGATATGATCTCCACTATCTTTGTAACTTTGTATTTTGTTTTTCAATGCACAACAACAATATGTATGATTCCCATGCATTCTATGATATGTGCAATAATATTTAGATCTTTGTATAGGATGTACATTAGGTAATTTGATCACTTTGTTTCAAATCATTTCTCTTAGGATTTCACTTGAACTTTTTGTAACCTTTTGGTCACTTTTTGAATCACTTTTTTTAGATGTATTATGATATAACTTTTCATTTGAACATGAAACTTTCTTTCGCAAAACATTGGTAGATGAGGATGAAAACACATGATTAACACTACCATGTGTTGGATTTTGTAAGTGTGTAATATAATTTTCCAATAGTTTGATCTTAGAACTAAATTTATTTTGCCACTTTTCTATTAACTTTCTCATAAGGATGAATTGATCTTTTAAGGCTTCACAAACATCAACCTTAGGTACCTCAAATTGAATATGCATACCTGCATCATCTAATGTACCCCTTGAAGGAGTGATAACATGGACCTGGTTAGAGGGATGGTGTCTATTACCCTCATTAAGGTTAGGAGGAAGAAGCTCAATATTTTTATAACAAGATTAGTAAAGAGAAGTTTGAATTTTATCTCGATTAGGATCATTCGTTGTTTTAAAATGATTAGATTTTGAACCCCTTATAACATTAATTGATTGAATCATGCATGAAACATAAAAAGTAATAACTACCATTATGTACTATATAATGAAGTAACTAATAGATGTATCCATATTAAACATGCCTTTGTGAAAAAATAAAAATAAAAATATGATTTTTTTGCAAATTTTAAATCCATTTTTTAATATCAAAAATCATAAATATAGAATTAGGAAACCCGAGATCAATATCTAGGGTTTCGTGGATGAAAGGTTAGATTCACAAAATGTTTAACCTTGAAATATAGATTATGAGAATCTAGGGTTAAAAGGGGAAGAGATAACCTAGGGAACAAGGATGATAGACTATTTCTACAATAGACCAATTATTCATAAAACTCAGATAAACATATACTCAATTTATCATACTAAGATATGCTAAAAATATAAAGTACACCTGTGATAGATATTTCAATGATAATGAAAACAAGATACTTAGTTGGTTCTTATGCTAATACAAATCTGGATCTAGAATAGGTAAAAATTAGAAAAGATATAGATTTTGGATCAATCACCTGATTCTCAAAATTATACCTGTATAGACATGGACACTTGAATCAAACTAAGATAATTTTATCGATGATATTATCTAACTCTAATGTAGGTGTCTAGTATGAAATACCTATTAAAACTGGATGTGACCACCTAGATGATTTTGGTGTCTAGGTCACCTTCGCTCTGGTGCACTCATATCTGGGTCATGGACTAATACTCCTTGTTAAATAGCAAAACCCTAGTTCTTCATCTTCACAAAAGCTATGGGAAAAATGGGTTAGTGGGAATATGTTGTATATATGCCCAAAATACCCCTTTATCAATGATTGTTAACTAAATAGCCAATATTTTGAAGAGGGCCTCAAACTTATGTAGTTATCCCCTACATGTTGGCTTGTGTGTGAATAATGTAATGTGTGATAAGCAAGTACAATAATGACCTAACTTTTAACTTAGAAAATGTGGCTCATGTAATGTTCCTTCGATACTTTAGACTTGTACATGTGTTATCCCTATGATTGATATGGAAATAAGAGAAACTAGGGAAGCTTTGCTCACTTTAGTGCGTGATTGAGTGTTTTTTGGTTTATGCTAGGTTGATATTATATTTATATCAATCATTTGTAGAATATATCACATTAAAACACTTATGCCAACCATAAGAATATGTTTCATTTGTAATTTGGATGACTTTAGGACACTAGACACTTACGTTGGGATATGACACTTACATCGATGTAGGCATCTAACCAGGATGCAAATGTTCGCATAGTTGGAAAATAGGTGTAGGTCTAGAACTTATAAAGATGGAAGATACACAAATTTATAACATTCTAGGCAAGATATAAAGTTTGATTCATCATAATAACATTATTCATATTCAGAGATAATCAATTAGGTACAAAGAGATAGTGTATACAAGCCTTTTGGCAGTGAGAAAGGTTTAGAATTTGAAGGTACATCCATTATATGTATTTTCTAAGTGTACAAGACTGAGGTGCTATATAATTCAGAAATAGTGTCTACACCTATGAGTCATAATAGAACAACATATACATGGATAATTGTTTAAAAATATAGCCTACTAAATTTTTAAAGAAAAATATTGTAAATAATGCACCTGGTGTGGTTGGAACATGTGTACTTGACCGTATATAAATCTAAGTTTAAAAACCTTTACTAAATCATTTATACATTATAAATACAAATTTTAATGATAAAAAATCTTCTAAGAAAATGAAAATAAAAAAATAAGGATAAAATTTATCTTGGAGGTATCCCTTGGCAAGCACAAGTACCATATGTTGTGTACATCTTGAACATAAACACCTCACTTTCTTCTCATGGAGGAACAAATGGTAAAAAATTGTCTATAAGTATGGGTGAAGTAGATAGAATGGGTAATCTTTGTTTCCCTTTTCATATGTGAGGAAACTGAAAGAACTACCTTTTATTGTGCTTTAATGCCTAAAATTTGGACATCAAGGTCATGTGGTTACAATTAAAGGGGATTGGATTTTTGAAAATAACAAAGGATGAATTAGTATACATATAAAAATTATAAGAATTATTAAAACATTTATCTAAAGAAATATTGCATAAATTACAAAGGTATATGTCAATTCAAATCATGGTTTAATCATCACATACTCTATCTCCAAGACAAACATGAAATCATAAAGAAAATTAAAGTATGAGAGACATTAATTGCACAATAAATAATTTTACAAATAAAAATGATGATGACTCGTTATCTTAGCATACATGGGTCCCACCATGCCCTATACATGGTGCTTGTAGTCTTAATGCTTGAACTCTCATATCTTATGGTGATTACATAGACCTCCTAGCATTATTTGTTAGTTTTGCTAACAAAACCTCTTATTATATAAATTGAAGATTTTTTTATTCGTATTATATTTTTTTCTTGTTATATATTTACATGCTTGTATATTTATCTTATGTGTTTCTTGTGTGAGCCATATGTGTCCTTAGTTATCCACCTATTGATATAGGTTACATTTATTAGACACATGCTACTAATGATATTGTCAAGATACATGCACAATCTACAAGCACAAACATATTATGGAATCATTGTTATCTAGGGGCACATTTCATGCTTATTACTAGGGAATTTTATGGAATGTCCTAATGTAGATACTAAAATATGGTATTAAGTACTTGACAATGACGAGCTTGACACACATTTACCATGCATGAATTGCATGCACAAATATGGTCCTAACTCCTCATTATCTCACACATGCATGCTACCTTATGAGATTAATCATTTCGTTATACTGCTACAAACCTTCATGAACCTCATTATTTGTTTCAATGCTTACTATTTTGCATAAACATCTCAAGACCTTTAGTTTAGTTTATTTGTACAATGGTTGGTAACATCATGCTCGGTCAGTATAACTAGTTGATACTAACTTGAGTTGGATGGTACCAACCTTATTATAGCAAAGGATACTTTTTAAAATCAAATCTATTCTTAGGGTCACCCCATATTCCTAGTGTGTCTATGGCATGAGAAATTACCCAATTAGACTCATATATATAAAAATTAAGGCCTCACTTGACAGGGGTTTGGGCATTTATATAGTACACATCTATATACTATTGACCATTGATAAAATCTACCCTATTCTTCCAAAATTTTCAAATCTATCATTAGGAGTAGTCACAAGCCAAGTCTGAAGCCAACCAAATCTAAGTCAAGCAAACATTGTTAAGCATCAAATCCAAATCATTAGCTACATACATATAATAAATGAACATAATTTCATAATCACACTAGGTGGGAGAACTATGTGTGGCTTGTTTACCTCATAAGAGTATTGGATACATAAGTAATGGTCAATCATCAAATAGGGGTGATTGGGTTCAGCTTTGCCCTGTATAATTTCTCAATTTTTGTAGGTTTTTAGCCCTCATAGAACACCTAGGGTTTCAAGGTTAAAGAACTTATTTTTTGGAGTTGTACACATCATCAAGGTTTGACATTGCACAAATAGAGATTTCAAATATAGATGAAGATGATCGTATGGTCATATAACCTCTTTTATACACACGTCACTACCAACCAAAAAATGTTAGTATTTACAATCAATACTAACCTATATCTAATAGAATTGACCCTATGTAGACAAAATCATAATTCATTAATGAAACAAATCTCATACTTGCTTTAGTCTATTTTACACTACCATAATAATGTCACAACCAAATAGTTAATCATAAAATCTAAGTAGTCATCATTTTTTGTACTTACTATATTCAACATATGCCACTTGTCAAATCATCACAATTAGTTTTATAATTTTATACTTGGATTCATGTTTGAATGCCATAATTTATAATCTATATTCATATATTAGTTTCTATTGTATCAGAGTTTCTAAATTCAAATCAGGGTAAAACATTTTGGTGAACCTATACATTTATTGAACCATCTCAAACCCTGGGTTTCCCTTAGGGTTTTATATTTTAGCATTAGAGTCTCTCATACCTTATTCTTATTCATTTAAATTCCCTTTTATTTTAGGTGTCATCCTTATGCTTGTATTCTTTTGTATTCTAAGGTTTTGTGCAATTTATATGCCTTAACTTTACCAAAACCCTAACCACTCTCGTATTATGTATTATTCTATATTTTCTTACATCTCTCCTCAAGATGGTGATATCTAAATTCCCTCTAAGGAGGTTCATGCTACCGCTACCCCAAAAGTTAGGGGACATCTTATGGATGACCATGATCTAAGAAGTAATATATATATATATATATATATATATATATATATATATATATATAATGGTTTTGCAAGGTCAAATGCAATCTCTCCAAAATTGTATCAAAGATCTAACTCTCAATATTCAAACACTTGGTAACAAAATCACTTGTAGAAAAAATGACACAAAGTTGACCTTATATGGTTTTGGATTGAGATATTTACAAAAAGTGGGATATGTAGGATAAGTAAAATTAACAATGAACAATCCCAATCCTTACCCAAACCCTATTATTACAACATTTAATACAATTTTACCATTATTACCATTAATTATCAAAGGGAATGCATGAAATCATTTTTCATCCTACTATGGATGATATAGTACATGACATTGACCTTATTGATGGACTTATCATGAATGTTGAAGCTAATAATAGTCATGAACAACTACAAAGGATAAAATAGATGTCATAGATGGTTAAAAAATCACTCTTTATATTGACATGAATCCACAAAAAATTGATGAAATGTTATATATAAAAAGATATGAGTATAAAATGTTGGCCTAAGCTATCACATTAGGTATTCAAACTTTTATTACTTTTATTATTCTGATGTCTACACCTATAGTGACATGTGACATGCACCTAAGTTTTAGGGTAAACACAAGGCCTCCAAAATATTTCCATACCTATTCCTACATAATAAAACTTTACCCCTCCCATGATGACTATGCATGTTACATCATAAACCTTGCTTACTAAACATTCCATCAAATAAAATTTTATAGCTTTGCATGCTAAGGTACTATAACTAGAGTAAGGCACATATAGAGTTATTCATTCCATGGATTCACATGTCTTTCTCCATAACCTGTTATCCCTTGAGATATAATATTATCCATTACTAAAAATCTTTACAGATCCCAAGCTTCCATTATATGATGGTAAAAGTGATCATGAGCAACACCTTAGATCATTACATGTAACATGCCTGGACTATGCCTATAATGACAAATTATGGACCAAATTATTTCTAAGAAGCCTTAAGTAATATATTTTTTTATGTTTCTATTATGTCAACCTCAAACTAATAATATTATTATAACCCTTGGTATACCAATTTATAGTACATTTAGCTAGTCAACATTCATGGGAAAACATTCTATACATAAATTGTTGATCTTAAACAAGGGTCCAACGAACCAATTAATAACTATGTACTTTGGTTCAAGACTATGATATACAAGATGAATAATGTTATGGATGAAAATTAATTAAAATACATTAAAAAAAATTCTTTCACCATTCCATGATTCAATTATATTCAATAGATTCAAATCCTTCAATGACCTATGCCATACAATAAGGGATATAGAAGTTAAGCTAATAGATTTGAATGAAATAAAATATACATCTACTCTTACAATTAATTTGATAACAAATTTTTAAATAAAACCAAGATACAGTTTCAAAAAAATTGATTAAAAAAATGAGTAGAATATTATAGTTAATGTAGTATCACAACCTACAAACTAATTACAATTGATAGCTCCACCAAAGAGGCAATTTTAAATATTTCCATCACACCCCCATGTAATTATAAAGAATATAGTTAATTGAAACCTTATCACACTTATTCATACAAAATATATTGATACAAATAAGCCTACACCATAAAACTATGATGGCAATGCATAATATGATCATTTTCAAATTACATAACATTCAAAGAACAAATACTTCAAACTGAGATATAATGTAAAAGATCTTATATATGGAAACATTATTAACTTATGTACCCATATAGAGTAATATATTCCACAAAAAATGTAAATCACAATTTGAATATATTTAATGATCCTTTTTACTAAACATGAGATTAAAAATATTAAGGATACTTTAGAAGTACACCATGCATATAATATGCATCCTTAATCTATAACATATGATCACTCAAAATATGTAAATATTTATACAATTATCAATACTTAACCACATAAGAAAATTATCAATTAAATGATAATGAACTTTTTGATGATGATTCATATTTTCATGCACTCTTCATATGAGACTATATCAATGAGAAACCCATACACAATGTCATGATCGATAAAGGGTTAAGTTAGAATGTTTTAATAGTGACACTTCTTCACTTACTTAGGTACATAACAAGATATATCAAGATTAGTTAAGGGATTATATGTATAAAAATGTAATACTTTAGGACACATAGTACTACCTATTTAGTTTCAATCACATTAGAGAGTTACTCGGGGCTTAAAAATACATCATACCTTACAATAAGTAATTAACTAGGCTTGTAACCACTTCATCATTTTTCATAATGAACATAAGTAGTGAGATACTCCCATACTACATAAAGGACCCAATAGAGTTATAGGCCATCTAGATTTACCCACCATATACATGATTCCATGAATAGTGTTCATGACATTTACCATACACTACATGATTTCTTATTTGATTATGACATACTTATAATTGTTATATTTAATATATTATCGAAGGTTTTATCTTTTTTAAACTTTAAATATTCATAAAATACAAAAATAATCAAATAATCCAAGAAAATAGAAAAACATTCTGAATATTTAGAAATTAAAAAAATGAGACTAGACACGACATGATTGATAGATTACCCTATTTACATATTTTATTTGTCACATTTTTGGTAGATAACACATTATTTTTCATATACGTGCATTTCACAATATATGAGTGTGATATATGAAATACATGTTATGCATAGACATATAGATGTTAGAATTTCATCTACCTATTAGCCATGTTGACATTTGGGGAATATTATTCCTCAAGTTTCACTCTTATAGGATATATATTTTTATGACCTTATACCATGTTTAACTACCTAGATTACTTACACATGTCTTGATATTTACTCTTATATTTCACAATACTATATGGATATGCTATTATACTATGATGTGACATTGACACATATGGATGGCATAGTCTAGTCTTCTTGTTCTATGACCATTGATTTTTATACTCTCTAATAAATTATATGATACTTTATTATTATCTATTGTGTGTGGCCCTTTGACCTTGCTTGCAACATATTTTATGTCCCTTAAGTGTGTCCCTTTTCCTTATTTGATATGGCATATTTGATGTCCATTTTTGTGACATTTTTATGTCCTCTTGCATGTGGCCCTTGGAATTATATATTATGATATTTTCATGTCCCTTGTATGTAACCCTTTTCATTATGTGTAACACTAAAAATTGATATTCTTGTATTTGTTGATGAAATTGAGTGGTGCCATAATGTGTATCAGACACTTTTACTATGTAATATTATTTAGTGATCTTACTAATTCATGTTGTATTGATACACATATATACACATGACGCTTATATTCTTTTCATTACATATATTACATACATGTCTTTATCGATCCATACATTACTATGATGACATAATATCTACATTTTCACATGATTATACATGTTACTATATTTATACATGACATGGTATATTTAACTCTTCTTTTGAGATGATTAACTTACAAGACACATCCCTCATCTCTAAAGGAGGGAATTTATTGTGGGTTTATCATAGAGACACAATATCCATAAAGAAAAATAATAATTTATAATTATAGTAAATATTTTAGAGATCCATAATGGTTAAAATATTAGATGGTTTTGTTACATGAAAAATATTGGAAAATTGATATAAATCATGGGTTCATATGCCACACATATACACCCACTTTACTGATACTTCAACATAGTTTCAAACATATTTAGTTGGATGAATATACCTATGAATACACACATTATTTATAGCAATATGAATTACAAGTTTCCACATACACATATATTTGACATACATGTTCCCAAATTTGGCATATAGATGCATAATATTCTATATCAATTGGTACATATTCAAGAGGCATGATATTGGTTCATGAACATATAAATACTTTTAGATTCATGAGGCATGATACTTGATCATAGACATACATAATAGTACAATTTATAATTAAATAGAAAAAGGTTGTCATGGCACTTCAAACATATCAAATATGTGGTCATGATGGGGCATGAACATTGTTCATTCTCTTTCAATCATCAATTTTATTCTAAATTGAGTGAACTTGAGTAAAACTATACAATCAAATATTCGATCATGATGAAGGGTATGGACATTGTTCATTACCTTTCAATCATGCATTTTATTTTATATTGAGTGAACTAGAGAGAAACTATACTATTGAATATATAAGCCATTTGCAGTGGCTATTTTAGTTTTTGCTTTTAGCAGACCCATCATGTGGTTCCCCTTTCTTTTATACATAGTTATTTTGGGTAGTACATTGTGTACGTCTCCTTAAATTTTTGAGGGTTAGAACACACATATCACTAACCTAAAGGTGTGCATAGTTACACATGTTCAGGTCAAATCACTCCAAACTCTCCATGTGCTTCAACAAGGAAGCATAATTTTCTCTATGGTTCAACAAGAGGAACCACTATGCATGTGCTTCAATAATGAAACACAATTCTCCATTACTTCAACAAAGAAACATCATCTCCAAATAAGTTGCAAGGGCAACATGGTTTTAACCAATACACAATTGTACTTCTTACTTACTCTTTAAGTTCAAAAATTCAAATTCATATTTTAAATATCAATCCATGGACATTGACTAATAGTCTAATACATGTTTGTCACAGGTTTTGCTATCAAGTGACATACACAATTGGAATTTCTACCAAAGACAAATTGTGTTTTACACACTCAAGTATATATTTTCCTTTTACTCTAGCAAATACATTACTATAATAAAAGGGGGGCATTTTTAGATACTAAAAAATTGTATTAAGTACTTTGTCAATGACAAAATTAACACACATTTACCATGCATAACTTGCACACACAAATACAATCATAACTCACCATTTTCTCACACTTTCATGCTACCATATGATCTTAATATTTATGTTCTATCATTACACACATATATGAACCTCATTATCTATTTCAAATGTGCTTAATACATTGCACAAACATCTCTAGACCTACAATCTAGTTAGCATATAGATGTGTCAGTAATGTTAGTCTCAATCAATATTTATGGTCAATATTGACCTGATCAAATGCTATTGACCCTCTTCTAACAATGACTCATTTTTGAGATCAAATATATCCTTAGGGTCAACCCATATACCTAGTGTATCGGTGGCATGAGAAATCACCTAATTAGACTCATATATATGCAAATCAAGGCTTCTCTTGATAGGGGATTGAGCACTTATCTTGTACACATATATACACTATTTCATATTAAGAAGATTTTCCTATTCTTCCTAAATTGTGAGTATATTAATAGGATTAGTCACACACCATATCTAAAGCATAGTAAATTCAATTCAAAACAAGCATTATCAAATATCAAATTCAAATCATTGGCTACATACATATAACGAAGGATCATAATTACAAAATCACACTAGGTGGGATAACTACTTGTGTCTTGATTTCTCTCATTGGAGTATTGAATAATAGGTAATAGTCAATCATCAAATGGGGGTGATTGGGGTCAGTTCAACCCGTTACACTTTCTTAATTTTTGCAAGTTTTATCCCTCACAAGAACACCTTTGATTTATAGGTGGAGGATAATTTATGGAGTTACACACATCATTAGGGTTCAACATCACACATACATAGCTTTTAGAGACATGTAAAGGTAATTGTGTAGTCACGAGCCCTCTTTTCAACACATGTCACTACCAACTAACACATGTTAATCACATGTCAGTTTTGATAGTCAATACTGACCTAGATCCAAATAATTGACCTTGCACAATTTATTTTATCCTAAACCAAATGAATCACACATCTTATTTAATTTGTTTTCCATTGCTAAGATATAGTCATAGTCAGATAGTCAGTCATAAAAGATAAGCACTCATACCTTTGTTGTACTTATTATATTTAATATATGGCACTTGTAACATAATTGTAATCAATTTCAATATTTTAAATTCATATTCCTGCTTAAATGCCATAATTAGTAATTTGAATTCATATACTAGTTTATATCTTATTAGGGTTTTTAAATCCAAATTAAGGTTAAAACCTGACACCACTTCAAGTTATATATTTCATGATTTCCTTTATCATATCGAGCTTTCTAATAATATTATATATCATGGTTTATCTTTCTTATTTCATGTACCTTTGTGTGTTTAGTGCTTCTACACATGTTTGTGTTCATGTTATACTTGATTTTCCTTTTGTGTTGATTTGTGATTAGTTTTAGAAATAAAAAAATATGATCAATATTTGATGGTTCCTAAATGTTGGCCCACGAAGCAACATGGTTTACATCATGAACTCAGCATTTCACATAACACCAAAAATATAATTATTTCAGATAAATATTTACAACAATGTGAAAGCTTATAAAGCTTCATGGAGTGGTTACAGTTTTCAACTAACCTATGAACCAACTCTTATTTAACATAACAAAGCAAACTAATTAAAAATAACTTTGGATCATTAGACAATAACTCAACGAACTCCCCCTTGATCTAAAGGGGTATAGTAGATGAATGAACTAGAGCAATGACTCTAAAGTCATCAAACGAACTCTGTCATAACTACAAGTGGTGTATTGTACCTTTGACACTGACCAAAAACTATGTCACTCCATAATAAGCCTACCCTTACAATTTATGGTAAAAAATTGTTGATGAACACAATCAAAGCCTTCTCATCCTTGGTGATCATCGTACCATACTGCAGTAGAACATGATCAAGCATGTCCAACTACATTGACCCACATAAAGTCCCACATAGGAACCCATCCAAGTGACAACCCTGTACTTTACTTTGCTCATCTTCCTGATGCCCAACAAATGTTTATGACCTTTGCTCAACATTATTGGTGCTAGCAACCCTTATCAACTTGTACTATCATCAATGATTGATTGAAGTCTAACCAATGCCTAAATCTTCTCCCCCTATTAGGCAAGAGTTGAGAAGCCATGCATTGAGAGAAATAAAAACAACTGACTCTATTTACTCCATGTCATGAATATTAGATATAGAAAGCCAAAAATGGAACTAAAAGCAAGAACACAAGCCAAAATTTGCCATTCAAGCATTGAACCCAAACTACAAGTGAATAGATAACTAGAAAGGGTAATTATCCTCTAGTCTCCAAGGATCCTCCAGCCTCCAGTTGTCACTTAGATGGTGTCAATCAAAAAGATCCTGAGACATGTAATGAATGATATTGAGACACAAGCATGAGGTGATGTTATAAAAAAAATTATTTGTAAGGTGTTGATTTCAACCAAAAATGCACCCTTATACATCAATTTCAATGCATTTATTGTAAAAATAATATAAGGACACTTCAAATTACAAAATTGACCATTCCAATGTGTCCATAATGTCTAAAAACTTATAAATCATCTAGTCACACAACCATGTTTAGACAAAATAGTGATTCGGCAAAATATACATCATAATGCTAATAAGTCAATGATGAATGCGATCAAAAAGATAACTTTAAAGGTTTTGAACTTTTGACCTCTTAATGCTCTCCACGATTTTAGAAAATTATTTTTACCAACCTTTTTATGTATAAACTTAAAATACATAGTTTCAAACTTTCACTTGATTGAGAAATATACAAAGTTTCTAGAAAGCATTTTTTAAAATTCTAGTGCTTTATTAAAGATATTCCCCTTTTCACTGTATGGCTAAGGGAAAAAAGGTAGTGATAACGAAGTAACTAAATTTTTTCAAGATTTTAATATGCAAGTATAAAAATAGTTTTACGATAAAAATGAAAGGTACTTAGCATGAAAAAAATGCATTGGTTTTTGTTTGGTGGAGCCTACAAGAGAAAGTAAAAAAATTTTATCAAACCCTACTGTGTCATTTTTTGGTTTATTGTGCCATGTTGTTGCTATAAATTCCAAAACTTAAACACCTTATTACTGCTCTATTTTATGTGCTTTTAATGATTTCAATCTGATCATTACAAGATCAATGCCATAGCAATGGAGAGTCCCATGGCACAAAAACTATGATTTGTGGAGAGCAGCTCATTCTCTAATTGCTTCCCTTCACTTAGATCACTTTCTTATTTAGCCATTTCCCTCTAGAAATGAAGTAAAGGATCTTTCATGTAGGTATTTTCATCTACAAACGATCCTTTATTATTGCATCAACATCAAAACCTAATATGAAAATCCATGGGTTGTGGATAGTTTCTCAAAACTTAAAAAAACTGATGGTAAACAACATAATTAATATTCCATAGTTAAACATTCAACTTGACAGGTGTGATGATTTTTAATTTAGTAGTGCCATCACTATATAGATTTGAAATTTGTAGAATAAAACGAATAGTACCATCACTGTATAGATTTGAAAAAAGTCACAAAATAAAAGAAGACTTACTTATTTGTTGTCTCTCCTTGAAAGCACGGCATTACATTCCCAATATAGATTGGACTGCTCATATTCTCTCTTTAACCTCAATCGTTCATGTCATCCTTCTTAAATGTCTAACTCTGATACCACTGTTGGCGCATAGAGCAATAGGGTTTACATCATGAACTCAGTGTTTCACATAACACCAGAAACATAATTATCTTAGATAAAGATTTACAATAATGTGAAAGCTTATAAAACTTCACGGAGTGGTTACAGTTTTCAACTAACCTATAAACCAAATCTTATTTAACATAATAAATCAAACTAAATAAAAATAACTTTGAATCATTAGAAAATAATTGAACACTTAATTTTTCTATTATCTCTACTTATTTTAGCTTGCTTTCACTTTCTTATTATTCGTCCTGTAAGGGTAACTAAAGCAATCAATATTCTTTAACTTCCGATTAAAATTTGCCTTTTCCACCTATAAAAACTCATTAATTTTTGTGCATTGAAAAATTTACATAACTTCAATAGTTATATTTCAAATTTTTGAACAAAAAATATGAAAAAGATTATTTATCAGTGTTTTGATTGGCTCAAGCTATTAACATGTTATTATGGGGTAGAATGCTGACAACATATACAATCCTCATTAGTTTTGTTGGAAAGGATAATTAATATGCTAAGTTAAAACACTGTCAGGTTGCAAGGCTCGAAAAATGCAAATGTGAACAAGTGGTACAAGCCAACTATTATTTGAATTAGTATCCCAAATTTTCTCACTTTCCACCGTCAATTGAGCAAGTTGGGCCTTAGTCAAATGGACTTTAACCCTGACAACTCTATCTTTTTTGTTGGTGGATGACAAATTAGCAAAAAAATTATAATAAGAGAAGTGAGATTAGAAACATCAGAGGTGGACCTACGTCCCAAAAGTATGGCTTCCAATCGTGACTTGGCATTGATGTTGATCACAGATCAAACCCTGGTGGGTGCTAAAATATCTTCAATCATGGGCTTATCAAGCATAAAATATAGTTGTTTAGGGTTTATCTACATAGATCCCTCAAGAGGCTTAGCTCTTAGGCCCATATGATGAACAACATCTAAATGCAATATTACATGATTTGGGTAATTATGGAAAAGGCTGTCTATAGTTAAAGGAGACTTAAACTTTATAACCTAGCCATCCAGTTTCATAATTATGGCAAAGGATGGAATTTATGGTAGTTTCATTCAAAATAATATTAGAGTTTTTCTATTTTTTTTTGCATAATATATATTGCATGTGCCTTTCTATATTTATGGGTTTTAGTTGAGCAACTGATATTTTGCATGTTTCCATTGTAAATTTTGATTATGTTACTTTTTGGCTTTCTGTCATACATAAGCTTTGTATTCAAAAAGATCTTAGAGTGAGTGAAAAACCTTTGAACAAACTCTTGTTCATGTCTTCCAACAAACAACTCTCATGTCAGATATAAAAATTCAGATTCTTGGTGCTTTTGGCAAGGGTTATAAGCTCTGTAGTTACATTTATTTTATCCAATTATCTATTTTGTTACCTATTATGACCTGGATTGTAACATTTTTTTATCAGATGCATTTGCTAAGGCAAATGTTGGATCTAAAGAGTATGTCCATGTGTTCATACAATAGCGAAATCGAAGAAAGTGTCTACCAATTATACAAGGCTTAAAAAAAGAATTCAGTTGCAACAAAATTCTTAAAGATCTGAAGAAAGAGTTCTATTGTAATAAAACTTTTGTGTAGGATCCTGAACTGGGGCATGAGCAAGTATTTTCATGCATACATTTGAATTTATTGCTTACATTTATTTGATTACTTTTTCAGGTGGGATCTTAGAAATACCTTTTTGGATGTTTAACAATTGTAGGTAATTTAGCTGCAAGCTGACCAATGGAAAAATGTTTCAAATGTCCTTATATATATTTTATTGCTATCTTATATGAAGTAGCTTACACTAATGAATTCTTGACATGCATTTACATATAATATTGTTTCTATTTTTTTTGCTTGTGCAAGCTAGAATTGTGAAGGACAATAAAAAGATTCATTGTTCCTGAGCTATAACTTCTATGAAGCTACAGTTCTATACTTATTGGGATTAATGTGGCTTATTTCTTATCTAGTTTGGGACAATGTTATACTTTTAAGTTTAGTCTGAAACTTGGTTTGAGACCAATGCGTCATGGTGTTGGTGTATATGTTTGTGCTACCTTGTGAAGTAATTGTATCCTGATGAATATAAGATTATTAAATTTGTATATTGTGCATGTAGTGTATATGACTTGTGGAATGTTACATTCATGAATTCATGTTTGGATTTACATTTATTTCACACTCTGACAATCTGTTGCCATAAATGGCTATTGATATATGATATCATGTGTGGTTTCACTTACTGTTTATTATTTAATAATATGGATTTTTTTGTTAAGAGTTTTTCCCTTATGGCCATTAAAAATATTTATAGCTTGTGCTTTCTAATGGGTGAGTTGGGGCTTCTCTTAGATTACATATTGACTATAATGATTAGCACAAAATTTATCCTTTTTGATCTTGGCATCGTTTATGTGGTGATCCCTTCTGCTCACTTATGCTTCAACTTGCACTCTAATTCAAATTCACAAAATTATGATCCTTGTGCCCTCTAATTTGTAGTGTTTTTTGCATAGAAGGCTTATATTCTCAAAAGAAAATTTCAACTTGTGATTCTTTTCCAAATCAAGAGATTGAATTGTTTAAATGAAGGATTTTAAAATGTAAATCACAATAAGGATTAGAATGGCCTTTATTTATTTTGATTCGAGGATGGATTATGTAATGATCTCTTGTGTTCACTTATGCTCCAATGAATTACACTCTAATTCGAATTGGAAAAGTTATGATCCTTATGCCCTCTAACTTGTAGTGTTGAAAATTTGATGTCTGTGTAAAAGCAGGGTTATATAGTGAAGTCTATCTTCTATGCTGTAGGGACTCGACGCATGGTGCCCTTATTTTTTGTATTTATTGTCGATATAGATGAATTACACTAAGGATTATTTTGGGTTGTCATATTACCTATCATCCTTATGGGTTTATTTTATTTGATTGTGCACATATTAATTGAACCTAGTTTACTTTTAGATAAAACATAATTTATGAACCCCAATCTAATTAAACTCAACCTAATGTTTACACCAGTCTACCACTCAAGATTTTTTCCATACATTTTAGATTCTTATTTTAGGGTGTCATTCCATGTTTTAGCATTAAAGTTTCATCTCCTTTCAGTGTGGCTTTGTTTGGTTAGAATCATGACTTATATCAACAAAATAGAAGTGAATGTTTTATCTTTGTTGGATGTTAATTTCAAAATTGGGAATGTTTCAAATGATGAATGGATTAATCAATGCATCATTTAATCTTTAACATGTATTAATTTAAAAATCATAGTCTTATTGATGAAATTTTACATATAATTAAAGTTTCCAAATAATTTAAGTATTGATTCCCCTAGAGTTTAAGATTACATGCCTTCATCTTCTAGGCTCTATGATACGTATTTGTCTTTTAATCTCATGAGAAAATTCATTTATATGGATACTATTATTAGTATGACCTAGCCTCTGAACAAACCCCTTAAGGCCATAGTGTGTTTTCTCAATATACTTTAGTCATAATGCATTTAAGAGGGGAATTACAACGAACATTAAGTAATTTATCTTTAGAATCTATTGAATTTTCTTCTTGGGCCAATTCCAATGGCATATTTGTTCAACATTTAATGTGAAAGATCTATAGTTCACCTTTCCCTCATGAATTTTTAATTCTAATATTTACATTGTTTAATTGGTTAGGTGATCTTTATTTGCATCTTAAGTAATTTTTATTTATTTTGGAAAAGACAAAATCAATATAGAATATTTATTAAAATATTCCATATAAGTTTAGAAATTTATGCTCTAAATTGAATCCATAGACTATGCTACATACGTTGAGTTGGAAGAGATGTTTTTATCATTGTTTATCATTAATAAGGAACCACATGCTACTTTTGAACATCTTCCCTATCTTCACCAAGGTGAATTTGAACTTGTTTATGGCTATCTTTTTTGATTTAAGGGTAGTATGAAAAAGTTGATTTATCATCCTAAAAATTTAGAGAAATAATACATTTCTTTGGGAGTCTCCTCTTTCTTCTCAAAGAGAATTTTCTTGAACGTACATGGCAATCTTTCCAATCTCTTTGTTTTGAGATGGTTTCACTATAAAAGGAGCTTTCATATGCTAAAGAGATTGATCTTATTAATATTACTCTTATTTATAGATATTTAACTAAAATCCATGTGTCTCTAAAGAATACAACTTCATCATGGGCTAGACCCATACAACAAGTTCCCCATCTTCTACTAGTGGTTCATGTAAGTTTAATAAACTCCAAGTGTAATATTTAAAAAAAATGTTTGATTTCAAGTTGGTTGTGTTTTCCCCTATTTTTAAAGCATATTTTCCACCAACATCATCTAGACAAAGATATTATTGTGCATATCATATTATACATAGACATTCAACTAATATATTATATGCTCTGAAAGATAAAATGATTGATTTAATAAAGATAACATTGATACTCACCATATTAGTGATACTGTAGACACTCTATTTTATCCACTTCCATGTCTAAACTAAAAACATAACAAATTTTTACAATAACATGCAAATTTAACCAAAAATATAAGTTGATCCAATTTACCCAAACAATTACTATTTCAACCCAAAATCATAGTTTCATATCCCTAATTGAGGTAATGGACCATATCACAATAATAATGTTATCAAGCACATCCCGAATCAATTCGACCCTTTGCAAATGTTATTACATAGAAATTAAATGAATATTTTATTAACAAATGGACGTTAAAAATGCACCTTTTTTCTAATTGTTGATTAATCCCACTTAATCAAGCCTAATATTCCATAACTTTTAGAATTATCTTATTTTCTTCAAAATAAAATTGAATTATTAACTCAAAGTTGTGACATCATAGAGGCAAGTCAATGGAATGGAGTGGAGTGTGGGCATGGTGGTCTATGACACAGTCACTTACACCTTTGAGATGATCACTTACACATAATCTTACACACTTCTCTCTTACATGGCCTATGACACACTCCAAAAAGACCAATCATTGCAATTTCCTTCCAAGACTAAATTCCACTCTCCATAAAAGGTATTAAATGAATTTTAATACACACTTCATGTGTGTAATCATGAATTTTAAGACTCACTCTCCATAATTTATCTTCATCTTAGATTAATGGTCCACATTCAAACCAAAAGTCTATAAATTGAGGCCTTCACCTCCATTATAGATAATCTATCTTGAACTAAACTTACCATGTATAAATCATACAAGAGCTTCAACATTCCCATGCTAATTTTCAAGCCAAGCCAAGAGTAGACAAAGGGAAAGTTCCCCAGGCATGGAATCAACATTGCCAAAGAATTGTTGGTCATTTTTGGGCCACATATGAATCTCTTGCATGGTTTGATGAAACATTGGGTCAAAGGCTTAGAAATGGATCCAACAGTAGTGTTTGAGGATAACCCTGTAAGCTAAAAGCTAAATGAAAATTTTCTTTTTTGGATAAGTCTTTTACTTGTTCATTATTTCAGAAAACAAGTGAAAGGTGATTTCTTTTGGGCCCGGTTTGGTTTCATTTTCCTTTGGATAAAATTGTGCAGAAAATTTCCCCGAAGGAATTCTTTCTCCTTTTAGCTAAGTGTTCTCTCTTCGGGTGTTTTGTCTCAATTTATTTCAGTCAAGTTTCAAAAAATTGTTCTGAAAGAATTGTTCCAAGCAAAAGTTCTAAAAGATATATTTTAAAGCGAAGTGGCCAAAACAAAAACTCCGAAGGATCATTTCAATATTTTTGAAGGGATCTTTCTCTTAGGGAAAGTCCTTTACAAGAAACCTGAAGGTATCTTCCCCTTCGAGAAAGTTCATTTCCAAAAAATCCAAAGGGTACCTTACCTTCGAAAAGGGACCATTTCACAAACCCAAACGGTACCTTGCAAAAGTCTAAAAGGCCTTTTTTTTAAGACATAAATTCCTTCGAATAAATTGTCCTTGGGAAAGTGATAAACAAAAGCCCATAAAAAAAGAGCCTAAAAGGATGTCAAAGAAAATACTCAAAATGAAAGTCCAAAGAAATTGATTATAGGCCCGCAAAAGTGAAGTTTGAGCCCTTGAAAGTAGCCGTTGGCATTTAAAAGACCAAAAGCATCTATGCAACCTATGGACTAACATCAACATAAATAAGATAAATTTAGGGAAACCAATGTACTTAGATTGGTTTTCCATCTATAGGGAAGATCTGGTCTGGGTTTCAAGGCAAGAGCTGGTAGGTGATGTTAATGGGGAGTCCTCATCCTTCGACATGGCCATCATCTCCGACAAACAATTGATAAATGTAGAAGCAACATGGCTCAGTCAGGTTTATAGATGTAAGATTTCTTGTCCTCATACATAATCAGATAAGTGGAGGATGGCATGGAGATGAACTTATTACACTCACTCATCTTGATAAACTTATTACAATGCATGAAGAAAAATAAGAATTTCATGTAGTCCCTTTTCGACTAATACTCTTCTCTATTCTACTTGTAGAGAGTTTTGCTCCTATCTAACTCTCTCCCTTTATTTTTTTCGTTCCTATAGCTCCCTTTAATTATTTTTTGATTCCCCTCTGCTCTTGGAATGTTTTTTTGACTTTTTTTGTTTCTAGTAGTGTCCCTTTAGCTTTCATGAGATCATAAAAATACACATCTACCCATTCATCATTTTGGTCATTAATTTCTTTGCCTCTGAATGCCACTTATAGTTTTGTCTAATATTTTAAAGTTCTCAATTTAATTCCTTTCTACATGATGTCATTGACGATTAGGACCAAGATATCCAAATAAAAATGTCCTAAAAATAATAGGAAATATAAAATATGCATATATTTATAAGGTTATTCCCAAAATAGATCATAATTCCTTTTTAATGCTTCTAGTATGCATCTTGGGAGCTATGAATGATGAGCTCCAAAGCTATGATTGATGATCTATGAAACTCAATTAGGAACTCTAGAGCTAATTTTGAATGCATCTCTAGAGCTGCTTCAAATGACCATAACCTTTGCATATAGACTCGAATCAAGTTTTTTTTTTAAATTGCATAAATTTTTGACAGGAATCCAAATATACTATCAAATTCAGGGTTAAGGACATTCTTTGTGGTCATTTTACATTTGATCTAAAACCTATCCATTTTAACCTTTCATCTTCAACATGCTAAAACCAACAAATAAATAAACAAAAACAAACACACCACTATAATTTTGGTTGATGTAATATTACATGCATGCCTTGGATGCTCCTGCATTAGACATTCAAGGTATTTAAAATGTGAGCACTTGCTCACATAGATGGAATAAGTGAAAAACCACTCTTTTAACCATAAAACATTATGGTCATGACATTCCATTCCAGCACACTAAGTACTTCAAATGACTATCATGTTTTTCCTTCCCTTTCTAGCTTCCTTTTGTTGGTTTCAATTTTGTCCAATTCTTACCATCTTTCCTCTTTCATTCTTCTTTTGTGTGTGATTACATCCACTATAGACTATCCTCCTCCTCCAAAGGCTTATCCTCTCCATCCTTTTGAGATTTGAAACCCACCTTCATCCAACCACCTCCACCATGATGATTTTTCTTACATCTTACTTTATCTTGTGGGATTAAACTCACCACTTCCTTCTAAATCTTTCTTGGCTTTTATTCCTCATTGTCCAACCTATTATTGGATTCTTCCTTTTGTCACTCTTAATTTTTTGTAGACCTATCCTCATGTCTGCCATCTCATTTTCATTGCCAATATCATCTTAACAAACTCAACATATATTTGGGCATCCAAATGATCACCCATAACCTCTAGTACTAGATCTAGGATTGTATTCACCTCCTCATATCTCATTATCCTCATTGATGTTTCAATCAAATTCTCTATCTCTATTATAACCTCATCTCCTTCTCCACATGCTATGGATGATATGCACAACAACAACTCCTCTTTACATTTGGTGAGCTAAATAAACTAACTCTCTTCACTTTGGAAGGATTTTTTGACTGGCTTCCTTATCTTCATGTATGTACCTGTAATATCAATATACTCTTCGGTTGATAACAAACTCACCTACCCCATCTCATCCTTGTGTTTTTCCATCTTCACACTATTATCTTGATTCTCATCAAGCTTGGGATTTTCAAAGCCTCTATCATTATGTTTGTTCCTTAGAATAGTTATCAACTGTTCTTGTGACAACTCTTTTTCCTCTTGCCAATTTGTTTCACTTGGAATTATGAGAGTCTTCTTTACCACCTTTAATTACTACAAATGAGCTTCCTTTTGTATATCCTCTTGATAAAAATATTGTTCCCATGATTTTTCACTCTATCTTGTCTCCAAGATGACTTGAAGATAATACTCTATTATTGGTATGTCATCACCAACCATTTCTTCAACCACCACTGCCATAACATCCTCTTATTCAAATTATTCACTCTATTTCTCATATAAATGAGCATGTTGGACTACACCACATTTTTTCCTTTTCTTTTCCATATTATTCATTTATGGACCTGTACATTGAACAAACATATTAATGGAGTCAAGAGTTCCAACAAACACCTCATCAACCAATCCATCATGCCCCAAGGACACATTTTGCAACACTTCTCCATTGCTTGTATGCTTCTCATGGATTTATCTCTCATGATGGACTTTTAGAGGTCCATTGTCAACAACCTCCATGGTTGTTTTCTTCTCATCTTTATCTCAGTTTTCATCTTCTTGACATGGCTTATTTTTAACCATACCCTCCTATGTGCACTTTATTGCATAACAACCGCTTCTAATTGTTTCCTTCATGGAAACCTGTAACTCTTCATGTCTGCTCTCTTCTTCCACCTTTATTATTTCCTGTACAAAAACATGCATGTTTCCTTGGATTTCCTCAGCTCTTTTTCCCTCCAAAAGGGAAATGACAGACTCATTGCCTTCATTAACCAAGGATGGTTATGATTTCTCTTACTCATGGGATAACATAAACTTATTCCCATCATCAAAAAATGGGTCTCTTTCTTCTGGTTCAATAAATATCACCTTTGTATCCTCTTGCATGAGGATGTCTTCCTCTATGGGCTTCTCACAACTCTCATTCACCTTGTTATTTTGAAAATAAGATTTGGGATCCTCACATGGAAGTCTCACCTTATTGTAGTCTTTCAAGACAACCTTATCTTCTTCAAACTTAACCTTCTCCTTCTTACTTCTCAAAGTAGTCTTTGACTGTTCATATGGAAATTTCCCATTCTTATTACCTTTCTTGGCAATATTCTTCTTTTCCTCTCTCTCAAGCCTCAACAAATGAAACTTATTCAACCATTCTTGTTGTAATTTTAGGTGTACAAACATCCCAAAAAATTGGAAACCATATGTTCCCAACCACTTACCTTACTCTTACATTTCCTTTGTTGCCTTGTTTGGAGTTCTTTCCAATAAAAAATTGCACTTCAACATAGTTTCTTGTTAACCATGAGGTCTACAAAATTCTTGTCTTAAAAATATATTTTTAGATCAACTATCCATTTTGAGAGCTTATCAAGACTCTCTCACCTATAAAATAACTAATATCACCAAGAGACTTACCTATTTCCTTCACCATGACCTCTGTTGGTATTTTTTTCTACTAGAATCTTTTCCTTTACTTGCTTGGCCTTTATCCAAAGCATCTAACCTTGTTTTTAGGTACATCAACCCCACCATTATCTCTTCATCACCACCTTCACTTAAAACTACAATATTTTCAATCTGTGTAGTCATTCCCATCATATCCAGTCTCACCTAGAATCCCTTTAACATCTCTATTGAGTCATCCACCTCTCATGATCTTCCTTGTTTGTGTGCCATATCTCTCCAACAATAAACATGTTTATATTTCACAACCTATAACAAACTCAAAATAGATCCTTTATTATATTCCCAACACTTGCATGACTTCTCTCACACCTGCAATAAACTTATGTAAGCTTTTATTTTAGAACTTACAACACACTCAATAAAATTCTCTTTCATAGCCTACAACAAACTCATACAAAAGTTTCAAACACACAACCTGCAAGGAAAATACCTTACTTTGATACCAATTGGTTCCAACACAAGGTAGGTCATCCACTTAAGGACAACTTTTAAGCCCATGTCTTTAGGTTTTTTATACTCTACCATGAACACACTTGAGCACACTTAACACATTATCTTCATTGATTTCAAAAAACTAGTTACAAAGAACTAAATGCACATTCACACTCATTTGCCTTGATACGTTTATTATAATGCATGAAGAAAAATAAAACTCTCATGTATTCCCTCCTAGACTAATATAGCTATCTATTGTACTATGGAGAGTTCTACTCCTTTCTATCTCCCTTTCTTTTTCTTTCTTGGAGCTTCCCTTCCTTTAAAAAAAACTAACTCCCCTCTCCTCCTAGAATGTTTATCTTATGTCCCTTGTTTTTAATAGTGTCTCTTAAGATTCCATGAGCTCATAAAAATGTACAATATCTACCCATTCAACATTTTGGGTCATTACTTTTTTTTGCCTCTAAATGTCACTAATAAAACTGCCCAAGAATTGATAGTTTTCAGTTTCCTTCTTTTTTGTATGACATCATTGATAGTTGGGCCTAGGATATCCGAATAAAATTGTCCTACATACAATAGGAAATATAAAGGATGCATAGATTTATAATGTTATTCTAAAAATAAATAAAAAATACTTTTTAATATTTCTCGTATGCATCTTAGGAGCTATGACAAGATAAATTTTAGAGCTACAACTGATGGCTTCTGGAACTCGATTGGGTAACTCCAAAGCTATTTTTGTATGCATCTCTGGAGCTACTTCAAATGACCATAACTTTTACATATGAAGTCAAATTGAGATGATTTTTTTGGAAATTTCATAAATTTTAGAGAGGAATCCAAACATGTATTAAAATTTAGGTTCAATGAAATTCTTTATAGTCATTTTTCATTTGACATAAAAGCTATCCATTTTAGCTCTTCATCTGCACCATGCAAAAACAATAAATAAATGAACAAAAAGAAACACACCATTCTATTTTTGGTTGATGCAAGATTGCTTATATGCCTTAGATGCTCTTACATCACATACACACTATTTCAGATTTAGGTTGGGTATGATGTTAGTTCATGTACATTATGATAGATTTCAATTGTCACCAATGCTTGCATGATGTTGGTTCATGCACATTTATACATTTTCACCTTTGCATTATTTTCAATTATTTTCAAGTGTGGATGAAACTTGAATCTATAAGTTCATCAACCATTATTGATTCATTATTTTTGAGGTAGTGTACGTTGAGGTTTAGTGAGACTCAATGACCATGGAATTACCCATAGAGAAACCATGATGTGGTTCCACCTTATCATCTTAATTAATTAGTTACATATGGGATGGGGCATTTGTATTCCAATCAACCATCCTTACCTTTGTTAAATTTCAAATTAGGAATTTATCACCCTTAATTTTTCCATGTTCTGCATGTGCTTTAGCAAGGAAGAATAAATTCACCAACGCTTTGACAAGGAAGCATCATCTTCAACAAATTACAAGGCAACACAATTACTCACATACATGTATACTCCTTTCTTGCTCTTTCAAACTTCAAGTTTAAATTACAATTCAGATTCTAATTTTCATTCTATGGATATTAACTACTACATTTTCATTGTAAGTTTTGCTTGGATCAGCGTGTGCATCTAGAGCCTTATCTCAAATAAAACATGTGTCATACACACTCAGGTATAACTTTATTCTTTTACTCTATTAATTTCATTGCATTGTGATACTATAATTAAAAGGGGGCATTTGTAGCCAATAAAATCTCTTGTAAATGTCAATCTTGACCTACACTTATCCTACATGACATGTGTGTCTCCAAATAGCTCTCACTATCCATTCCTACACACATGCATGTTAGTTGTGCACTTGATTTATCCTAAGTTTATATCAATCACCTATAGGAACCTCTTAGTTTATGCTAAAATAATGAAATTTCCCACTTAGACATTTATAAAATACCATGTTTACATTTATGTATCTTGTACAATAACATTAGACTTAGAAAATAATGTTGACATTACTGTCATGATGTTAACATTTATTATCCTTCACCTAGAAATGACTATTTTTCAAAATCAAACCATTCCCATAGGTCGGCCCATTCACCTAATGTGTTGGTGGCATGATAAATTACCTAATTGAGTGTGTATAAATACAAATCGAGGTCAAACATATTCATAATCTAGAATTCTCCAATACCTCTCGAGTATCCTACTACACACTTGAAAAATATGCCCCATTCTTCCCAAATTATAAATAAATATTGATGTTACTGTCATGAGGTTAATGTTATTATCATTCACCTAGAAATGATTATTTTTCTAAATCAAACCATTCCCATAAGTTGGCCCATTCACCTAGTGTGTTGGTGTCATGATAAATTATTTAATTCAGTGTGTATAAATACAAATCAAGGTCAAACATATTCATGATCTAACATTCTCAAATACCTCTCAAGTATACTACTACATACTTAAAAAATATACCCTATTATTCCCAAATTGTGAATCAACCACAAGGAGTAGTCATCATCCTATGTCAAGTGCTAACATTTTCAAGATCAAATATAGATTTCTAAGTGTATTCATATAGTGAAATAGCACATTTATGCATTCACAATAAGGGGAATAACTATGTGTGGCTTGACTTCCTTATTCAAAATATTGGATATAAAAGTAGGGTTAAATCATCAATGGGGGTGATTAGGGTCAGCTCAGCTCAATTACATTTCCTCACCTTTTAAAAATTTGTATATTTCAGAAGCAGACCTAGTGTTTCAAGGAGAATGAAGTTTATTTTTAGAGCTATCCATGCAATCAAGGGTAACAAATCACACATACATAGATATATCAAATAAATAAATTATGTTGTATAATTTCAAGGAGACAAACCTTCTTAGGATAGTAATGTTAACCTTAATCACTAAAGTTGATGTTCCTACCCAGGCCTAATGGTGATGACCCTACACACACAGATAATTTTTGAAATCTGGACAAATCACAAGCCTACTTCTAGTCTATTTCCACTATCAAAACACAATCACAATCAATCAATCAGATAGTAAAGCTAAGCATATTGATCTCTATAATACTTTCCATAAATAATAAATTCAATTATCAAATTAATCTTAATCATTTACATTCAAATTTATGCTTGTTTTCCATATATTACAATTTGTATCAATTATACTAGTCTAACTAATGTAATTCACACAAATTTAAAAATATGGTAAACATTTTTATATTACATTAATTTCATCAATCATGTATTGAAATAAAGTTAAAATACTAGACTTTACAACACCAATATTTCTAATCAAACTACAATGAGTGTTGGTTTGCAACTTTTCCAACAATACGAGTTTGACTAAGGTAGGTCCCCCCATAAGTACATTTTTTTTTTTTTACAATTTTGAAAGGTTTTGGTCACTAATTATGGTTTCAAGGAAGGATAAGGATTTTTATGCAATTCACAATATATTCTAATAATATGAAAGAAGTTTTTGGAGAATAGAAGTAGAAGAATGCATCCTTAAAATTTAGTTTGAGGATGGACTAGTTGTTAGGTTTGTACCATCATGCACCTAGTCAAAATTTCAAAGTTATCAGTTTCTTATGAAATCTATGGGTTATGTTTGCATTGGTTCTTAGACTTGTTTACACTTGATATTAGCTTCCATAATTACACATATTTGATACAATTAACTATTATTATTAGAACCCTCTTTTTGTCAATTTAAATGATTGACAATACTTCTTTTTAATATAATTAGGTTACTTTTATTGTTATATTACTATAATATGCTTAGTATAGTGAATTGTTATTATAAACCACTTTACGCCATTACATTTTGGTGAATTTGCATTGCCTTGCATGCTCCTTTCTATTCTACAGTTAGTGTTAGGTTGGGTATTAAATGGAATGACAATGATCATTATTTGTGCAAACTAAAATTACATTCACTATTCAATTTAAAAAAAAAACATTACAATATATAAATCCAATGAATGACTATTCATTTCAACATATAAGGTGACTCTTATTATTCTTACAAATGAAAATTCATCAATTAAAAAATACTATGACACCTAAGATCAATAATATATAATGTACAATAATGTTACATCCCCCTCTTAATCTACATGGGTCATTATGAGACCAAGTAGTCCTCTAAACTTTTCAAAATTTTCTAATCCAAGTGCTTTTCTTAAGATTTTTATTGGTTACTCTAGTGTAGGGCAATGATGCAACTTTATAATGTCTTCTTTCACATAGTGCCAAGTCAAATGAAATTTGGTATTGATATGCTTAGTTTGGGTATGAAAGATTGGATTATTTTCTATTTGAATTACAAAAGTGTATTCAACCATGAGAGGTGTTGATGAAACTTGTTGTTCCTAAAAATATGAAAGAACCCTTATGAGACACAAAATCTCTCTAGTTGCCTCTGAAGTTCCCATGTATTTTGATTCTATTGAAGAAATTTCTGGCACTGATTACTTCTTTGACTTTTAGTTGAAATTGTTGTTTCAAAATTCATCAGAAAACATGAATTAGATTTTCCATCTTCAAAATAACAATCATAGTCAAAATTTGAGTATCCAACTAGTTTGAAGTCCCATGCCCTGAAGTATTTAAGCCTAAAATTTTGGGTCCCTTCGAGATGTCAAAGTATTATTTTGGCACTCTTAGGACTGATAATGATAGTGATTTCAATTCAAGGGTGTTTGAAACATATCCCAAGTATAATATAATCAAGCATCATCTTATAATCCCTTGTACTTCACAATAGGAAACATACTAGTTGAGCAGATGAATTGAACTATCATAAATATGGTTTGAGAAATGTTGTTATTCAAGGGGTAAATTTGTATTTTTGGGCAAAATTAGTAGACACAACCACATACTACACATTGATTCAAAAGGAGAAATGATACAAATGAGAACACATGAGTCAAAACTGCATGCTTTTGGGAAATTTTCAACCAATAATTAAACTGGCTAGAAAAATATTCCAAATTTGACATTTTCAAAGAGGTTTATATGGAATTTGTAAATAGTGAATGGGGGATATGCACTTGGGAAACACTTGAATCTTTATTGACTCATGTAACTAAAAACAACACTCCCCTGTAGAAGATAGTGAAACTTCATTAGAGTATGGTCTGATGGTATAAAATGAAGGAAATTCAAATTTATAAACTAAGGCATTAGTGATTCAACAAGCTACACAAAAAAACATGCCAAGATGGTTTGAATAGATATTGAAAGATGTCAAACTTGATGAGGTTGGGAAAACAAACATAAGAAGTATACACACATTTGCACAAAAATCAAAAGAGTGCTTTGATGAAATTTAAGATAATATAGAAAATATTACCTTGGAAGACTGTCTTGAAGTAGAATTCAATGTTTCATTTAACTCTAAACCCACTTCTTTTAAACAAGTTAAAAAGTTTGAGGCATGGAGAAATGCTATGAGAAGTATGATGTGTTGGTCAGTAACGAAACTTAGAAATTGGTTAATCCTCCAATCGGTTGTAAACTAATTTAAGTATAAAGGATACAAATCACATGAAAATCATAAATCAAGGCTTGTCACAAAGGTATTTTCACAAAAATAAGGTATTGCTTATAATGAAACCTTTGCACCTACAACAAAATGGACTACCATTTGAACCATGTTGGCTCTAATAGCTCAAAATAAATGGAAATTTCAATAAATAGACATCAAAAAATCATTTTTGAGTGGTGATCTTAGTGAGACATTATACATGACATAACCCAAAGGTTTTGTAATAAACAACAAAGAGCATGAAGTGTGCAAACTTAAAAACACATTGTATGGTTTGAAAAAGTCCCCACGAGTGTGGCATGACAAGCTCATTGACCACATCCTGGGCATGAACTTAAAATCTTTTGAGTTTTAAGATGCAATTATTTTTTCTCTAAAAAAATGACAAAAACATTTGTATTTATAGTGGCGTATGTTGATGATATGCTCATAATAAGAAAAAATGAAAGATACACTACAAAATTCAGATCAGAGTTGATGAAAGGATTTGAAATGATAGATCTAGGTTATTTGCATTACTCTTTAGGTATTTAATTAATTCAAAAACTAAAGTATACCTTAATCAATCAAAAGAAGTACATCATTGAAATTCTAAGCAACTTGGGAATGACAGATTGCAAGCCTCTCAGTATGCCCATGGAATAAAATTGAAACTAATATCAGAAGATACCACATATTTAGTAGATACTACCTAATACAAAACACTCATTGGAATTTTGATCTATATGGACACAACTAGAACATATATTTATTTTGTTGTTTTTATTTATTGATTCATGCAATAACCTAGGGAAATTCACTAGGTAGCAACCAAAAGAGTCTTTCAATATCTCAATAAAACATAGAAATTTGATCTTAAATACTATAGGGTAGGGGACTTTAAATTGAATCATGAATACAATTTTTTTTTGCACCAAATATTGATCATTGTCATTCTATTCAATACATGGCCTGACATAGAGATCTCACCCCTTAGTTTCAACAATTTTCCTTTTTCATATCCAGTCAGAATGACTATGTTATCACATTTTTTTGTAACGTCAAGCTCTCCATCATCAAATAAGTATATAGTGGCTTTGTTTTTGAATCATCACAAGAGACATCAAGTTTAATTTCAATTAAAGAATATATAAAAGATTTTAGAGAATGAAATATGGATGTCATGGTGACTTGAGTCATATTGTACCCTTGCTTTGAGGTCATATATTTTTTTGTCTACCAAATATATTGGACCACAAATTTCTTCTTGACTTTTTGAAGGGACTTATTTGATGAATTTCATAAAGAAAATTATAGCCTATATGCAATCAAAATTTCATGATGTACATGAATTAATCTTGGATCAGATAAGATAGATCACACCTACACTTTTGATTGGGTATACACTCGTTAAGTGGGAGTATGACTAATATGGGGATCTGCTAGACCTGATTAGGGGATCAATTACATCACTTATCATAACATATCATGCTAGGAAGGGTTTTAAAGCCTACATTCTAACACAATCACACAAAAACCCTAAAAGAGTCCCATGATTTGATATTTCACTTATGCTAACAAACAAGAGAGTAAACTATTCTAATAAAAAGAAAAGTAAACTTATCTATTGCACACTAAAGCTTGTGGCACAAAGTGGGGTTAGAACAAAACAAATAAAAAAACTAAACTAAACATGCATTGGAAACATATAATCACATCAATGTATACATAATCCTAATACATGGAAGAGAAGAATACATACTGCATTATCTATCTACTCTTACAAAGGAGAAATAAAGCTAGGAATACTCACCTTTGAAAATGAACCTATTGAGCCTCAATCTCTCCCTTGGTGAAGGTGCTTTGCAAGAGATTGATGTGGTTTCTAAGGATAACTAAGATAAATTAGCTTTATGCTACACAACTTACCTAAGCAACCAAAATACTTCTCCGCAAGACAAGATCGGAGCTCTAAAGAAAGTATGGAACCCTGATGTTTTATTCCTCAAGTAGAATGGTCAATAAATAGTTGTTCATTTACACTTATTTACTTAACTCAACTCTCTCTTCTTAATAATGATGAAATTAGCTTGTATATATAGGTGGATCTTACCTAAAAACTTTCAGACATGTCGAATGTACTGGGTCAATCGGTTTGACCTAACACATTTTTAGTCTAACTCACTACGTCTGTGCTAGGTAGATTGTGAGGCTAATAAACTAAAAGAGCTAAAGTGTCCCCAAAACACACTAGATTAACCATGTTGACCTAGTTTTTTGAATAGGTCAAAAGGGTAATAAGGTAAGAAATGAAGGAATAAAGCATGATAATGACTGGAATGGATAGGAAAGAGAGAAATAAGTTTAGGGTTCAAGGTTTTATAGGAGACAAGTGTGTAGATGGCAAGTGGCAAAAGGAACAACAATCTTATGAAGCATTGATGGTTTGCCCACCCCTTTCTCGGTGCACCCCTTAAGGCATGCACTTAGAGAGATTGAGACTCGATGGGGTCCTACAAGATACAAAGTGTCAATAATCAATAAAAGTTTGAAAATATTATGTGTATACATATGCCCCAGCCAAATCTCATCACGTGTCATGTAAGTGCAACACGGGATGGTGTTTTAGGATAGAACACGATAACACATAATGTTGATATTAAGTATGGTGTAGTAAGTAGAAAATAAGATAAATAAAAGGATAAAATTGAAAAACATATACCTTTAACTTATCTTAATGCTATAGATAAAGAAGAAGGCTGCAAAAAAGTGAAGGCCTCTAATGTAAAGCACTCTAGGTGAACTTATAGAAGTTAGTGCAAAAAATAGCCAAAAAATCATTTTTTTAAAGATTGGCATATAGTAGTGGAAAATAATCTCTACATCACCTCAAATCAAATGCATTTTATGGTTTGTAAAATGGCTAAGCAGAAACAAAGATATGAGCAAAACAAAGAATCTGAAGGAAAATAATTAAAGAATTTGAATTGTTGAAAAGTGGTTTTAAATAGGAAAAAGAGAAGTCATTTTGTTATTTTTAATTGTAAGAGAAGAGAAAAAGGGCTTTGGAGATAAACGAGATAGGATGGCGAGGGAACGATATGCTAAGCAAGAGGGAACACTAGGAATGACAACAGGTGCACTATAAGTATGCATCTATGAATTTAAAAATAGTTTTTGAAATTTGTATTGAATTAAGTGAATTTTTGATGAATTTTGTTTTAAAGCATTTATACATGTCAATATTGAGCAAACTTAGATTCTAAGGGTAGCAAATATGAAGAGAAATGGGTTTGAAGAAAATAAGGAGAAAACAAGAAAAATGCATATTTTTAGCAAAATATACTGGGTTAACACATAGAATGCACTAGGTCAACCACACTGACCTAGTAGAATAAAAAAGGGTAGAATCCATATGGTCGGCCTAGTAGGTATGGGTCAACCTAGTGTAATCTGCAGGTTGAAAAGCTATAATGGAGTGAGTAACTAGTTTGTAAGGGCCAAAATGAAAACTCCGTACTAGGGAGGGTAAGATAAGAGGGTTGGCTTAGAATTTAAAGTCAACTATGACAAACATAGGGAAATTTTGGTCAAACTAGGTTGACCAGGGAACTAAAATAAGCACAAAAAAGTGTGCAAAAAGCTGAAAGAGGGCTAGAATGGCCTAAAATTACCAAAGGAGGGTAAGAGGGACCAAGATAGGATAAAATGGATAAAAAAGAATAAATTATGCTTATTTTTTTATTAAAAATAAAATGTATAAATAATGTATTATGATTATACATGACATGGAAGAACTAATACATCCTTTGTTATTTCTTGATTGCAGAGACGACCATAGTTTTGGAGGTTGTTAGACATGTCTTGGTTACCATATTTGTTAGATAGGTTGACAGATAGAGGTAAATTTAGACTGATATCCATAGGTCTAGGAGGTATATCAAATATGTGCAGGATCCCCCTTAGTGTAGATGTGTTGGTCATGTTCCTTGGTTGCTGGGAATGATTAACCAACACCTTTAGATGGGAGGTGGATGGGGGTGTGATAGAGGTGGTTTTCACATTAGAGGATGTCTAGTTCATACTCATACTACCTATAATAGGGGAACCAATGATCGTAGGGATATGAGATAGCATAGAGGAGAAGAGGGCCTTAGCCATGTGGTCTATAGGCTCAAAGATGATATTTTTGAGGTGAAGATTGAGTATGGACAATGTGTATATATTGTAGATTATAGATTTTTTCTAGGTAGTTATAGGCCTTGTGACATAGTGAGTGCTCTATCATAAGTCAGATGGTAAGGTACCACTATACATGGGGCCTTGAGTAGGATGATGCTGGAGGAGGGAGTATTATATGATCTAGGTTCTATCATCTAGGTCCAGCTTGTTCATGATCTATTTGAGATGCAGGTCAGAGGACATAAGATCATAAGATCAATCATACTAATGACATCATGGATATATGAGAGATTTCCTATGTATTGGTAATTTTGTTTGCCACATGCAATCGATGATAGGTTACCTTAGGTGAGGATATGAAGGGAGGACCAGATAGTACAGGCTTTGACCCACGTGCTTACACTACATATAGTGAGGTGTACCAACACAGTATGGTGACCATATGAGCAGCTAATGACTACTTGGGAGAGGTGGCACATAGTTGGACCAGTGATAGATAGGAGAGAGGTGATATGATACTATACATGGTGGAGAGAGCCACATCTACTGGCATGAGTGCTAGGGTAGATGGGTCTCTCTCATCCAACAACACTAATACTCATACTTGAGTAATGGAATTGACATTTGAGAGAGCCATGAGGGAAGAGGGGACTCAGACCATTGATAGTGAGACTAACATTGAGGCCACATTGGGAGTGAACATGGACTAGTCAGGCACAATGAGGGGCAGAGCAGGAGGAGGTGGAGGCAGAGGTGGAGATACCAGATGTACCACCACTAGTTCCATAAAGAGATGAACTATGACTATTGAGGACATGGTATCAATGGAGGTTGGAAGAGAGAGTTGGGACCATCATCATCCTTGGTGAGTCAGTAGAAGAGTCAAAGGAGAGACATGTGAGAGAGACCGTTCAAGCGCAAGTTGAGATGAATGTGATCCATAACAGTTAGGTTCAATTTTAGGAGGTAACCTATAAAGGAGGTATTAAGAGGACATGTATATGGGGAGACTATGCTAGGTGGTCACTTAGATGGTGAGACCATAGGAGATGAGACACAGTGAGGTAAGAAAAATATGATTGATTTATTGCTTAAGTTTGGAAATAGATAGATAGATAGATATTATGAGATATGATAGTGATTTAACATCCATCTAGTGTGATTTTATAGGCATACCTAAGTATGAGGAAGAGAGATGGGTTCCTTAGTTAGGGGACCACTCCATGATGTCCTAGATGAGACTCTATAGCTGTACGACCCCATGACACTAGAAGATCCAAGTGTACCATCTATGCCAACTTAGGCGAGTTGGTTCAGACTAGCAAGAGAGGCCATGAGGCAAATACAAATATAGAGAGAGGGTGCAACCACCAACAAAGATTGATATAGGGGAGATGTAGTCCTAGTAGGCCCTAACCAATGAGAGAGCTGTGCATCTAGAGATAGTGACATAAATGACATAGGCATATACGATGATGTAGACTCAATTGACATAGGCACATGTAATGATCTAGACCAATTTGGTACAAGATAGGTGTAAATAACACATCTACAAGGATAGGTAGAGGGATTGAGATCTTGAACTACCTCATTATAGCATACCATTCAGAGGAGTCAGATAGAGGCCTTAGTAGGTAGTGTGGCTAGGCCACGAGATAGACAAGATGAAGCCCAGCCTTAGAGCTGGGGCATTGTATATGATTATATATATTGTATTAAACTTGTGAGATATATATATATATATATATATATATATATATATGATGTATATATATATATGATGTATCATTTTGGCATATTGGTGTTAGTTGTGTATGTTGTCTATATGATGGTTGTGTTTGTGGATTATTTGGATATATTTATTTCAAGAACATGTATTTAGCTTTGTTGTATAAGCTATAGGAAATATATATGATGTAGTTTCTTTTCTAGCAATATGAAAAACACATGCATGGTTAAAAATAAATAGGTGAAAAGACTTGGAAAAATATAATCAATTAAAAATGCACTACACACTAATTCAAGCTAGGAAATATGTAATAACATGAAAAATGACTAAGTATAAAGAATGAAGAAATGGAAAACAAGATGGTAAAAATGGGATTTGTTTTCAAACCAAAGTGAAAAATTGCTGGACCAAACAAAAACAAACAAAATCATACTAAATATCATGTTGGGAAGTATGACCATAAATTAATAAAATGGAAGGTATGAAGAAGGGCACATATGGTAAGAAAAACAAATCAAAAGACAATGAAAACTTGGTCTTAATTTTATCACACTAATGCAAGCTGGGAAGTATGACAAAATTCAATAAATGGTTGAAATTTTACATGCACTCAAAAAATAATAAAATAAAATGTGAAAGAAAAATTAAGTAAGCATAAAATATACTAATTCAATTTGGGAAGCATGTTAAATGATGTATAACCTCATAATTAATCGAATGTCATTTCATACTTGACACATGTAATTTGATGGTGACTTGATTATTGGAAAACTTTGTGAGGAGGGTCAGGTCCTATCTATGGTCTTACACTATAACTCAATAAAGGAAATACCACTTGGGGTGGAATAAACATGAACAACCAAGTACACTAGGGATAAGGGTAATAGGATGTAAAAGATGGTAATTTTTTAGGGATGTCGGGTCCTATCCATGATCTTACAAAGCAAATCACAAATGAAAAACCCAGGGGGTGTCATCAAAAAGTAAACCAATATCTCTCATGAGGAAATATGAGGAAAGGTAATGAAAAAGGAAGTGTAAAAATTAAAGACTTAGGTGTCTTATGAGAAGACCTTAGGAAGTAAGAGTAATACTAAGGATATGAGAAGACACTAACTGACTAGTGGTCGTCTATGTACAAAGGAAACCTATTCCCTATAGACACAAAGATTTGTAGGCAGATAAGTGTTCTACTAAGATTAACTCATGAAGGTAGATTGGTACAAGGAAAATTAAAATGTATCTACCTCTCCATGACGTGTTCGCCACTCCTCAGGACCCCTTATAGAGTCATCGATCTACTATGAAGTATGGGTACTTAAGTGAAAAAGTAGGTAACACTAGATTTTTTTTTTTAATTCTCCTCTTCTAATCTACTAGCCTACCACACCCCAAAGGACCTTAGCTCTATCATGAGGCCAAATGTGGAGTTTGAGCTTTGACTATAAGAAACATATGTGCTTTGAATCATGTCTTTTAGTGTGATTGGACTTTTAATATATTTCATATTTTTGCCTTTTGATATCATTACCTTTTATTTAAATGATTTGGCTTTTAACTTTCTATTGAAGGCTTTTTTAGATTCCTCCTCCTTATGGACTTGGAATGAACAATCATGAGAGAGATAGTGATACACACAAATGAGCTATAGGCTAAGGCTAAAGGAAGCTACCAAACATAAAAGACTGACTAGGACACTTATGTTTGACAATGAACAAGTATGTGATCTCAAGTCTCAATCGTGTATATGCTTAGTTTGTAGAAAAGGAAGAAGGAAAAAGGAAATCCAAAGGTGGATCGATAAAAGGAAATAGTAATGAGAAAGACTATTTGCTAACTGATCACATGGTAAAAGGAGACAATAACCAAAGGGAACATGGTATGTATAACCAAGTGACCATGACAATTATCTGTGAAAAGTATGGATAAGAAAACAAATAATCATGAAGATACAAGGTAGAAACAAGTAAAATATGGTGATTTTGTGAGGGATGCCAGGTCTAATCCATGGTCTTACAAATAAACTCACAAAAGAGAGACCCATGAGGGATGCGAAAACAACAATGGTAGGCAGAATGAAATAAGAAAAAGAAATGGTAATTTTGTGAGGATTGTTGGGTCATATCCATGGTCTTATGAAGCAACTCACAAAAAAAAGATCCAAGGGATGCGATAATAAGATGTAAAGATAAAGATATGATAAGGAAGGAAAATCATATGCAAAAAGTAAATGACAAAATAAGCAAGGAATATAGTATAGTAAGGAAGATCATGATATAAGATAAGCAAGAATTTGACATAGTGTCAAATGATGTAATTAGATATATGAAAGTGATATTGGAGCCCATGGAGCCCACATCTAATCCAAAACGTGAAACACCATGCATGTGCTCATAAGTATTGGTAAATTTGTCCACACACATTATCCAAGACATTAGATAAATCTCTATGAATCTGAATACAAACTATTGCTAATGTCTCATCAATCTTTGCTGAATATTGGGCAAATACTTCTTTTTTAGTCTCCTTAACTAAAAAAGTAGGAATTCTCATAAGATCATGTTGAGGAGGGAAATTGGACAAAGGATGGTTAGGAGAATCAATGGGAATGAGATCTATAGGAGATGCATGAATCACCGATGGAGAAGGATCCATGGGTGAAGGAGGGTCCATGAGGGTAGATGGAACCACAGGTGGAGGTACATAAGGTGGTGAAGGGACTAAAATAAGTGTAGCTATGGGAGAAGAAGGAAGATCTTTATTATGATAATGACCTATGGGAGGAATGGTAGAAGGTCTAGGAATAACTATAAGATGGTCCTTAAGATGCTATTGAAGGATACGACAATGATCAATGTGATGTGTGTTGCATTGATACCATAGATAATACCTCGCACCATACTTAGGTATATATTCAAGAATGATCTTTAGAGGTGGGAAGATAGTGTCTGTTAATGGGGAAGAAGGATTCAAGGTATCAATATATTATCGCAACATATGATCATGGGTAGAAGAGTGATTATCTATCCCATGGAAGCAACAGATACGCTTGTGAATATTTTTAGGAGAAACACTCATGGGAGAAGGTGTAACAGGTGTGGAAGAAGAAAGAGATTAATCATCAACCCATTTGGTGGGTAGAGGATCCATCTTAGGTAAATAGAGTAAACCATCACCAAGAGAAGGTGGTGATGGAGAAGGAATGGAACTAGGCTTAATATAAGGAGCACTAGTGGAAGAAGAAAGGATAGGCTCGACAATAGTGGAAGTAACAATAATAACTGGTTCTGACACAAGTTCCACTATGGGAGGGGTAGGATCAACAAAAGATCTAAGGAAGACAACACTAATCATAGGAGTAAAAGAATGATGGGAATCAAGGAACCTAGCAAAATGGTAAGGTTTGATCATAGCATGTTCCATGAGCATAGTCCTATGGGGCTCCTAAAAAATTAGAGGTGTCAACACCATCTCTACTCTGTGATAAAGAGGAAAAATGCAAGAATTAAGGACTATAAATTTCAAATCACAAGAAGATACATGAAAAGACTTAAGTAAATAAGAACGATAACATACAATCTTGAAATTATGGTCTTAGACAAGACCACCTAATAAAGGATCATCTAAAGAATAGCCATCATCATAATCTGGTGTATGAAGATCAATGACACAATTCAGAATAACTTTGTCATTGGATGAAGCATGGTGGATAGAATGTTGAGTCTTGGATAAGACTATGAGAATGTCATCATAAGGAGGTTTTCAAGAATGAGGTTGCAAGGAAGTAGGAAGATGTGAGATAAGATGAGGCATGAGATCAAAAGTTTTGATCTTTAAGTTAATTTCATCAGGCTCATCATCATCAAAGTTTAAAAGGTTGGGAAGAATGTTACCATTGAGCTCAAGATGCCCATTGTAGCCTCTGATTGAGTTGACAAGAAAATTTAAACATTGTGACTCATGGAATGGAATGCTAGGCAAAGGCTTAAGATTAGGAATCTTGAAAACACCATGATCTTAAAATTGTTCAAAATTCCAAGGGTTAGTATCTCTTTGAATTCTATAAATGGATCCATTATGAGGAAATTTAATGCATTGGTAGGTGGAAGAAGTGATAACTCACATACAATGAGTCCATGGCCTCTAAAGCAAGATGTTATAATAAAGGGGAAAGTTAAGTATCATCACCTTTACATGAATGGTGATAGGTGGAATAGTAATGGGAAGCCACACACACCCACTAAGAGGTATTTTTATTTTATCATATCCTTGGTAGGTGATATGTATATACTTAAGATTGCATTTTAAATATCCAAGGGTCTTAATGAAATCAAGAGAAGCAACACAAGTGCTAGAACACTTGTCAATCAATGCTCATTTAACTTGGATATCACCTATTTAGATGCTAATAAATAAGGGAGGATCATCTGCATGAAGTAGAATCTCATCGAGAATCATAGATATGATGGGAAATTTCAAAGAAAGAGAAGTGTCAATAGTTTCATCAACATTAATGGACATCTCTTCACATTGTTGCAAGATACTATCCTTGAAACCAGATAAAGTTGCCTCCCATCTTGCCAAGGTAGGATGAGGGACATTCATCTTAAATAATAGTTGCATAAGATGATTTTGATGATGAGGAGAGGTCCTCATAAGTTTAAAGAATGGGATTTGAGATGGGAGATTAGTGAGATCTGTAATGGGATCCCACTCATCATAACCCATGAGAAGATTTTTAGATATAGGTGCATAATGGTTATGGAGGTCTTCGAAAGGAGGAGTTGAAGAGCATTGAAATTTGTGTTGATAAGAATGAGATGTTTTAGAAGAAGGTTGTAAATCATATTGAGATGATGAAGTAATAGGTTCAGATTGATCTTGAGAAGTAGAAGTGTTAATAGAAGGTTTATTATCATTGGAATATTGATCATCATTAGTATTCGAAGATGATGGAAGAATGTTAGAAATAAAATGGGATGTGTTATCCAAGGGAGAATCATAAATTAAACTATCATCAAAGGTTATACGATCTACTTTCCCTAACTCATTTAAATGTGTTGGAAATGAATTTTGGATAACATGGTATGTCTGAGAAGGAGGCATGGTATAGATAGGTTGAGAATCGATGAAAGCTACCACCCTTCACATATTAGTCATGCTAACCACATTATCTTCAAAAGTTGGTTCAACAAGACTTTCTACATTATTGGTGGAAGGGGTGGGCTTGTCTTAGTTTTATTGAATAGGTTTATGATTAATTAAAGCATCTTTATAGATAGCTAAATGAGCGTTTGCTTGATTTAAAGCTTGAGCTTTATCATGAGTTTTGTAGTCCTTGAGAACATTTTCATAAGATAGTTGATGCTTGCGACTGATAGAATCATGATCAAAATTACGTCCAAGAAGAAAGTCCATAGCTAAATTATGAAGTTGTCTATATGTCTCATGATTATGACCCCAACTAATATGAAACCAAAAAAACTTGCTAGGATCATACCAAGTTTTCATAAGATGAGTACGGTCAATCTCTCAAGGAAGAGGCCTAGGTATACATTTAATAAATTTAGATAAGGAAAGGGGTTTATGAAAATTAATTTTATTTGGTGAAGAGAAATTAGGATTAATATATTTTTGAAAAGGAGGAACTAGTTTCAAAGAAGGGGTAGGAATGACAATTTGAACATTGTGAATGGTATCATATGAATCAGTAACACCATAATTAGTAATATTGTGGTTTTTATTTTTAAGTAATAGACAAGGACCCATGGAAGGTTGGGGTGGCTCTAATTGATGCATAAGGAAATATTGTCATTTGGCTTGGTCAATAGCCTTCTTTAAGGTACATGGAGAGAGGGTGTGGACTTGATATTGTAATTTAGGATAAAGAGCATTGGTAAAGAGATGAAATAGATTATCATCAGCCATGTTATGTTCACACTTGTTTGACAAAGTCTTCCATCATTTAACAAAGGCTTGAACGGTTTTGTTTTCATTTTGTTTACAATTGATGAAATGGGCTAAAGTGTTTTCAAGAAGATCACTAAAAAAACACACACTAAAATATCTGCAATTGATTTTAGTCCTCCTCATTTTGTTTAGTGTTTGATTTCATTATAAAAAACTAAATATATATATGCAATTAATTTTTAGGAAGATTATTTAGGGTCACTAAAATCTAGTAGTAATGGGATCGCTAAAATATAGTCTAAGTGTTTTCATTACAAATATTTGAAAGCATGACAACATGTCTTGTTTTGAGCACTCTTGACCCATCTCATTATGCAATGTTATCTACAAGATCATTTCTCAGATCATAGTTGCTTTCCTAAAATCCATCTTATCCACATAGATATTCCTTGAATAAATTGGTTTTTTAGACAATCAGTTCATACATGATGCTATTGAGTGATCCAGGTGGATCCATGTACCATTCCATCTTCGTGTTGGTCTAAAAGGGATGCACCCAAACAAGGCCAAATGGATGGAATCTGAAAGGGTGAGGGAGAAATACCCTCACCTCATTACCAATTAATTTCAACTTTTGGAGGTCCAAAAGTTCCCAGTGGGGAGGAATGATCCAGGTGGATCCATGTACCATTCCATTTTTGAAAGTCTTCAAATTTTGTTCAAACCATTTTCACATCAAAGAGTTCATTGAGAGCTTTTTGACACTTCTTACAGAACGCAAAATGGAGTCTGGATGCTTGAGATAAAGCTTGCTGAAGTATTCTTGTGATAGGGAGTTTATAGGTGTCGAAAAGTGACGTGGAATTGTGTAATATGCCAAGTGGTCTAATAACTAGGTGACATGCGGCAATTAATGGGTGATTTTTGTCTTTGTATTTGCATTTGCACAGTCCATAGAAATTATGCCTTTGCCAAGTCCATAGAAACTATGGATTACACAGTCTGTAGAAAATTAACAATGCTTTGTAATATTTATTTGCAATTGGTAAATGCCCTAGCCACATGGGAGAGAAACCAGCCAAACTGCCATGTAATGTCACACCATGACACGCCAAGCCCACTCAATGTCATGCTTAGACCATGTGTTAATATGCCCAGACCAAGTGGCGTCACACTTTCCAATGCAGGAACACACCCAGACCAAGTGGCGTCACACTTTCCAATACAGACCTAAGTTAGGCATCCAGATAATTCTAAGCACCTAAGTCTCCCTCCAAAAAGCGACATTGACATACATCTTGGGGGCTGCCAACCTTTTTAAAGTATTCAAACAGTTGCAAACTCCCAAATGTGGGATATATAGATAAGAGTAAGGCACCCAAGAAGGAGGCCGACGCCTTAAACCCAAGACCTCTCATCCAAAAGGATAAGCTCTTGACTGCTTGAGCCATAGGCTTGTAAGTGCTATAAAGGGAGTGAATTTCTACTTGAAGGGCATGAGACAGCCGACTGTGTGTAAAGAATTAAGAAGGTCAGAGATTAATTATTGCTTTGTACGGCCTTGGACCTTTATTTTCTAGGTCTGAGAGATAATTATACAGGCAAGCAGAGACTAGGGAAGGTGAATTGAAGACTTGAATTTAATTTTTAAGCCATTTTGATGCATAAATTAATGGAAATGGTCCTCACTTCGAATAGACCCAGAGACGTAGGCTATTGAAGCCGAACTCCGTTATCAATTTGCTAGTGATTTCTTCTGATTTTTATCTACTGTTTTATAATTTTGATCCTCATTTTTAATTTTGGTTATAATTTATTTATTTAAAAATTAAAGAAAAAGTCAGAAAATATAAAGATCTTTTAAATGCAAAAGTGAGTTATTCAAATTTGCCACACTTGCATTTTCAGTTTTTAGATAAGATTTTTGGTATCAGAGCGGTTATTATTTAAAAACGATTGCTAGTGTATGTTGACAAAGTCTAAATCCCAAAAGGGTGAAGGAGAACTTGTTGAGTTTAATCCATAGATTGGCTCAAGGCATGCTTCAAGGATGGTCGAAGAAGAGATGGAATCCGAATAAGCTTTCCGCCGAGCTTTCATGGAGATGAGAAGCATGGTTGAGGAATTATATCATGACAAATAAAAGAAATTCAAGAATGAGAAAGGTGATTCTCAGGAATTGAAAGGTAAGGAAACCAAAAAACCTTCTTCATCGGATGACGGTAAAAAAATTGTGAAGTTAATGCTGAAAAGTTGGATAATTAGGTTAAGCAGATAGAAGTTTATTGTAGGGTCCAAAAGATTGCAGGGGATGAATCAAAAATTCATTTAGCTACTCTTTGTATGGGAGGCACAGCTCTCATCTTGTGGGGGATTAAGTTGAAGGAAATTGAGCTTCAAAAAGGTAACTCAATTTCTACTTGGAATGAATTTGTTGAAGAACTCAGAAAGCAATTTTATCCTTTAGGCTATATGAAACAAGCCATGATGGATTGGCAAAGTTTCAGATAAGGAAAAGGCCAAAATGTTCAAGATTATATAGAGGAATTTAGGAAAAAAGCTTTACTTTTGAATGTTCCTCTTTATACACAAGAAACACTACTAAAATATATAGGTGGGCTACATAGTTACTTAAGACATATGATTCTTATGTTCAATCCTACTAATTTAGATGTAGTATGTGTACAAGCCACTCATTTAGAGGCTAGAGGAAAACAATCAAAAGAATCTCTTCCTAAAGTTAAAAGTAAGCAATCTAATGTTAAGCAATCCAAAGGGGAAAATTCATCAGGAAAGGGTAAACAAAAATCCACTTTTAATGTTAAAAAAGAAGAAGGAAAATCATGATGAGTCTAAGTGTTGGAAACTACACCCTGAATTAAGGCCTAAAAGGTTTCAAAAGAAAGAAAAGAAGACTAATGCTATGGTTCAGGACTTAGGTTTAGATTCAGGGGATGAAACTAAGATCACAGGTATGGGATTGCATAATGATTCTTCTCTTTCAGTTTCTAGCACTAAGTCATCAAATGATGCATCTTCTTCTAAACATAATTCTGTACCTGTTGATAAGAAAAGAAATGGATTGTTCCACATTAGAGTTGTTTTAAAACATACTAAGATTGACACTCTATTTAATAGTGGTTCACAAGCAAATTTAATTTCTGAAGAGGTTGTTAAGAAGTTAGGCTTACAAACCAATCCCCATCCAAAGCCTTATCCACTAGGTTGGGTGTGTGACAATGTGAAGCTACAAGTCTCACAAACTTGTAGACTCAGGTTTGCCATCACATCCAAGTTCATAGATGAGGTTGAGTTGGATGTTGTCCCATTGGACATATGTGGATTTTCTTGGGAAGCCCATATCTTTATGATAGAAAAACAATCTTTTATAGAGAGGAGAATAAGTACTTGCTTGTTGAGGATGGCATTGAATATATAGTCAGAGCACATCACATTAAAACAAGTCTTTCCTTGGTTACAACAGGGCAAATGAAAAGACTAGTTAATTCAAGCAAGACTTTTTGTCTCATGTTGATTAAGTCTAAGGAAAAAGAATATTCTCAAGCCTTAGAAAATGGTGATCCTAAACACAATAATGAGTTGGTTAAAATCATTTCTACTTATGATGATGTATTTTAGGATCTTAAGGGTTTGCCCCCTAAAAGGGGAATTCAACATGAAATTCAGCTATTGTAGGATTCTCTCGTTCCTAACATTGGCATGTACAGGTTATCAGTGGTGGAAAATGAGGAAATCAAAAAATAGGTAATGGATTTATTAGATAGAGGTATTATTCGTCCAAGTTCATCTCCTGTTGGTTCACTCATTATTTTGGTGCCAAAGAAAGATGGCACTTGGTGAATGTGTGTTGATTTTCTCACCTTAAACAAAATTACTATTAAGAATCATTACCCTCTTCCTCGTATTGTTGATTTATTGGATCAATTAAAACATGCTATTTATTTCACTAAGTTAGATTTGAGAAGTGGATATCATCAAGTAAGAATTAGTGAAGGTGATGTGTGGAAAAACGCCACAAAACAAAATAGGGATTGTTTGAATGGCTTGTTATGCCTTTCGGGTTGTGTAATGCCCCGGCTACATTCATGAGATTGATGAATGATGTTTTTAGACAGTTCCTTGATGACTTTATTATAGTCTACTTAGACGATATATTGATTTTCAGCAAGTCTTGGGAAGAGCATGTGATACACATTAAGAAAGTCATGGATGCATTATGAAGGGAAAAACTTTATTTAAAAATGTCAAAATGTGAATTTGGTAAGACCTCTTTGATATACTTGGGTTACATTGTAAGACATGGTGAATTGAAAATAGATCTTGCAAAAGTGGCAGTCATTGTTAACTAGCCTACACCCACTAATACAACCGAGGTTAGAAGTTTTCTTGGTGCAATACAATTTTGGAGAAAATTTATTGCTCAATTTTCATATATTGCATCACCTTTGCATTCTTTGACAAGTGTGAAATAGGTCTTTCAGTGGGGAGGCAAACATCAAAAAACCTTCGACACTTTGAAAGAAAAGATAAGTACTACTTCAGTCTTGGCACTTCCTAATATACAACAACCATTTGAGATCGAGACGGATGCAAGTGAGTATGCTATGGGAGCCATTTTAATGCAAGGTAAGAAACCAGTTTACTATCATTCTAAAACTTTCACAAGTGTAGTAAGAAAATATCCCACTTATGATAAGGAATTGTATGCCTTAGTTCAAAGTGTTAAAAAATGGAAACATTACTTAATGGGCAAAGAAACAATAATACATATAGATCATCAGCCCTTATAGTATATCCAATCACAAACTAAGCTACAACAGTCTAGATATTTTCATTGGATGGGTTTCTTACAACAATTTCATCTTGTGATTAAGTATAAAAAAGGTATTTAGAATAAGGTTGCAGATATGCTATCTAGGCCTCCTATGGTTGTTGCATCTATTCTTTTACAACATGGTTCTTTGTCTCATGAGAGCTATAAAGAACAATATGTTAATGATCTTGATTTTCAGGATGTCTATAAAGACTTGATGAGTAGTAGAAAAGTAGAAGAATTGGACTATCATGTACACAATGATCTTTTGTATAATTTGGGTAAACTTTGTATACCTCAAAATGAGAGGGTACACATGATTAGAGAAGCACATACTTCTCTTATTTCTGGTCATTTTGGAGTTGCTAAAATGGTTGCACATTTGAAAATGTATTGTTACTGGCCCCATATGTAGGAAATTGTTGCCAAATATATTAAGGGATGTACTCTTTGTGCCACAAGCAAACCTAGTAATAGGAAACTAGGACTTTACACTCCTCTACCTATTCCTACTCACCCATGGGAAAGTATCTCCATGGATTTTGTGGGGGGTTTGCCTATGACACAAAGAAAACATGACTATTTATATGTGGTTGTGGATAGATTTAGCAAGATGTGTGTTTTGATTCCTTACACTAAGCAAATTACTGGGGAAGGCACTGCACACTTGTTCATTAAACATGTATGGGTTCATTTTGGTTTGCCTACTTCAATCATTTCTGATCGATATTCTCGATTTATTGGGGAGTTTTGGTCAACTTTGTGGGGACTAATGGACACTAAATTAAAAAAGAGCACTGCATTTCATCTGCAAATTGATAGGAAAACAGAGGTTGTGAACCGAACTATGGTACATTTGCTTAGGGGTTATAGTAATAAACATCCAAAGTTATGGGATGAACAACTGTGTTACATACAACATGCATATAACCAGGCACTTCATTCTTCTACTATGAAATCTCCATTTGAAGTTTATTATGGATACTTGTCTAAATCTCCTCTAGATGTTTGCTATGGATAGGATACAACTGTTGGTGAACCAAAAGAAGCCATTCAAGCTAAGAAGTTCATTGAAAAAATACAACTCATACATCAGACTATTCGTACTCAATTAGAGAAAAGTCAAGCCAAGTATAAAGCCAGACATGACAAACATCGTGTTGATCACCAATTTGTTGTAGTTGATATGGTATGGCTTCACATCAGTAAAGAAAGATTGACAAGTGAAGGAAAAAAGTTGAAACCAATCCGGTATGGTCCTTTTCAGATTACAGAAAAAATTGGTACAAATGATTTTTGGTTAGATTTACCATCTTACATGCAGATTTATTCAGTTATAAATGTGGAAAATCTGAAATTGTATGAGCCTCCAATGATAATTGATCATGATGAAAGTGTATCCATTCCTTCTGTTGATGATTTTTCTCCTGAATATCTAACAAAATTGTAGGAAGATACTATTCTTGACAGGAATGTGTGGACTTCATGAAGAGGTGATGTTGAATATCTTTGTGTTGGTCTAAAAGAGATGCACCCAAACAAGGCCAAATGGATGGAAGCCAGAAGGGTGAGGGAGAAATACCCTCACCTCATTACCAATTAATTTCAACTTTCAGAGTTCCAAAAGTTCCTAGTGGGGAGGAGTGATCCAGGTGGATCCATGTACCGTTCCATTTTTGAAAGTCTTCAAATTTTGGTCAAACCATTTACACATCAAAGAGTTCATCGAGAGCTTTCTGATGCTTCTTCCAGAATGCAAAATGGAGTCCGAATGCTCGAGATAAAGCTTGCTAAAGTATTCTTGTGATAGGGAATTTGTAGGTGTCAAAAATTGACGTGGAATTATGTAATACGCCAAGTGGTCCAATAACCAGGTGACATGTGGCAATCAATGGGTGATTTTTGTCTTTGTATTTGCATTTGCACAGTCCATAGAATTTACACCTTTGCCAAGTCCATAGAAACTATGGATTGCACAGTCTATAGAAAATTAACAATGCTTTGTAATATTTATTTGCAATTAATGTTTGGTAAATGCCCCAACCACATGGGAGAGAAACCAGCCAAATTGCCACACAATGTCACACGATGACACGCCAAGCCCACTCAATGTCACGCTCAAACCATGTGTTAACACGCCCAGACCAAGTGGCATCACACTTTCTAATGCAGACCTAAGTTAGGCATCCAAATAACTCTAAGCACCTAAGTCTCCCTCCAAAAAGGGATGTTGACATACATCTTGGGGGCCGCCAACCTTTTTAAAGTATTCAAATAGTTGCAAACTCCCAAATGTGGGATATATAGATAAGAGTAAGGTGCCCAAAAAGGAGGCCGACACCTTGAACCCAAGACCTCTCATCCAAAAGGATAAGCTCTTGACCACTTGAGCCATGAGCTTGTAAGTGATATAAAGGGAGCGAATTTCTACTTGAAGGGCATGAGACAACCAACTGTGTGTAAAGAATTAAGAAGGCTAGAGATTAATTATTACTTTGTATGGCCTTGGACCTTTATTTTCAGGTCTAAGAGATAATTATACAGGCAAGCAGAGACTAGGGAAGGTGAATTGAAGACTTGAATTTAATTTGTAAGCCATTTTGATGCACAAATTAATGGAAATGGTCCTCACTTCGAATGGACCTGGAGACGTAGGCTATTGAAGCCGAACTCTGTTATCAATTTTTTGGTGATTTCTTCTGATTTTTATCTATTGTTTTATAATTTTGATCCTCATTTTTAATTCTGGTTATAATTTCTTTATTTAAAAATTAAAGAAAAAGTCAGAAAATATAAAGATCTTTTAAATGCAAAAGTGAGTTATTCAAATTTGCCACACTTGCATTTTCAGTTTTTAGATCATTGAGACTGTCTATGAAGCATTACGCACTATCAAAACCAAAGCTCATGTTGTTTTCCTGCTTAAACTTGACCTCTCCAAAGATTTTGATCAAACTAATTGGTTTTACCTCAAGCATATTCTTAGCTAAGTCAATTTTGTACCACACTTCATATAATGGACTGAGGACTACTATCAATCCATATCATATGTGTCTTTGATTATTGGTTATACTTCACACTTCCCCCCTCTTGGGGACTCCACTAGGGTTGTCCCCTCTCCCCACTACTTTTCCTTGTCATTATTGAGGCCTTATGTTGACAAATCACCCATGAATGAACAATTGGAAAAATCATGGGGGTAAATATTACTTTGGATACTTTCCTTTTACACATTATGTTCATGGATGACATACTCCTCTTTGGGAATGACACCATTCAAGAATCAAAGAGTTTAGATTGTATTTTAAAAAATTTCATTTCAACTACTAGTATGGTGATCAATATGTAAAAATTGACTATATATTTCTAGAATATTACCCTTGCTAACAAAAACCTCATCCATAACTTACTGCCTTTTCCTATTCATGCTTTTGATGAAAGTATAAAACCTCAAACCAAACAACTATTTCCTTAAATACTATCTATGGCTTATTGATTAACTAAAACGATGCATATTACTTTGGTGTAACTACTATATCTCTATGACAGGCTAGACTATAAAGGATGAACTTGGCTTGAATGAAAGTAAGTCTTGGAAGAAGGCCATGGAGGAAGAAATGGAGTTCTTAGATACAAATAATATATGGGACGTGGTAAAATTACCACCAAGTAGAAAAATTATTGGATACAAATTGGTATTCAAGAAGAAATATAATGCAAAAGGAAAAATGGAGAAGTATAAAGCTCACCTAGTAGCAAGGGTATCCTCTCAACTACAGGGAATTGATTTTAGTGATATATTTTCTCATGTTTCTAAGCTAAAACCAATAAGATTTATTCAAATTATTGTTGTTCCTTTCAATGTTGAAATAGAAGAGATGGATGTAAAGATGGATTTTCTTCATGGTGAGATTGAAAAAATAAATATACATGATGTAGTTATTTATTTTTAAGGTAAAGGGAAAGGAGGATTTGTTGTGGAAGCTGAAAAAGTCTCTTTATAGCTTAAAGCAATCACCAAAGATGTGGAATCATAAATTTGATAAGTATGTGTTGTGACTTGCACTTGAACAAACAAAAGTTAGTACGTATGCATATTTTATACTTGAAAATTAAAAAATTGGTATCATAGTGTTGTATGTAGATGACATATTGTTAGTTAGTTACAATAAGGAAATCATCAATCAAATCTTAGTTATCATTTTAGTTTGATATGAAGGATCTAGGTGATATGAAATTTATTGGGAATGGAAATTAAATGAGATCATGTAAATATAAAACTATTGTTAAATCAAAGAAAATAAACAAAGATGATTCTGTAAAGCTTTAGGATGCATGAATGTAAACATTTGAGTATTCCTTTTCTGGTTTGTCAAAAATTATTTGTTGAACAATGTCCAAACTTCAAATACACAATAGAAAATTGAGTACATGTCTCAAGTCTTATATGTTAATGTTGTTGGAAGTTTTATGTATGAAATGCTTTGTTCTAGACCTGATATTGCTCATGTAATGGGAGTAGTGAAAAAATTTATGTCAAATATAGGAAAGGAACATTGGATTGTGGTGAAGAGGATATTCAAGTATTCATGTGGGACATCTAACTTTGCAATGTGTTATCCAAATAATCTTGGTGAAAGCAAGACATTGATTGTACATGGATTTGTGGATTTTGATTCAGATGGAGATCTTGACTATCATAGATCTACCAGTGCAAATGTATTCAACTTGTTCAATGAATTTATAATTTGGATGACCAAATAAAAAACAAGTGTTTTTATATCCACCACAAAGGTTGATTACATCATTTCTACTCATACAAGCAAAGAAGTAGTTTGACTTAAAAGGTTGTGTTCCACTATTGGGTTTAGTCAAAATGATATAAAGATAATTATGAAAATCAGAGTGCATTTTTTCAAGAAAATTATCTTGAGTATCACTCTTGAATGCAACATATTGATGTCAAATATAATTTTGTTTATGAAATGGTAGAGGAGAAGAAGATAGTTTTCGAGAAGGTGGACAGGTACGAATGATATCAATTCACTTATGAAGGTTGTGAGTACTGAAAAATTTTCTTAGTGCAAAAGATCAATGGGCATGGTTGTCCTTAGTTGCAAACACTATGTAGATGTGAACTCTAATGAAAAGTGTTCAACAAGTGGGAGAATGTTTGATATTTGTTGTATACTTTGCATGTGTTACAACCCTTCAGTACTTTATAGCCAAGCATCACAATTGAGGTTTGGGTATTTTTATCTATAATAATAATATGGGTCATTTTGATCTTAGGGTTTTGGTTCGTCTAATTTTTCATGTTGCTTGAGTGGTGAAATTTTACCATTTTTGAGGCCCAATTTCTATAAAGACCTCAAAATTATATGATAAATAAGAACGAAACAAAATATGGATTTATTTTGTTTTGGGAGCTTGATCTATGATCAAAGAGAATATTTGAATATAAAGGTTTTTGCATTTTCATGTGCATGAGTGCTTAAAAAATTATCATAAAAAGGTGCAGGGAGCAGGGGTTGCTTGTTGTGGGAGGCACTCAACCCTAGAACATAAGCTATATCCTAAATTATTCATAGAACCCAATAAGAAATTAATTAGGGTATATATTGATTTTAAAATATTGGTTATGATTGATTGGTTTCATTTAAAGTTGTTTAAATGTTATATTTTATCATTAAAATTTAATAAGACTTTCTAATTTCTTCATAAAAGTTATTAAAGTACTAAATGTAAAGATCAGTTATCTCTACATTTTAATTTTTTGTACACGTTTATTTTCCCATTCAACATATCATAACATATTACATGGGCTATATTATAATAGTGTGTCCCACTTTTTGGTTAAAAAGGCACAACTAAAAAATGAAAATGTGCACATTTGTTATTTTTCATTGGCAATATCAACTAAACCACACAAAATGTAAATTAATAAAATGTTATATTTTAAGTATAAATTACATTTATATATTTTTTAAGTAATAAAAAATATATTTTTTAATACTAAAATACACAGTGTATATGTTTCATGTATAGAAAGTTATATTGAGTGTTAGATCTCCCCTCATAACTTTTTCAAAACGTAATATTTTTTTTGAGATTTCTTGAATAGATATCCTAGAGGCATGGATGTAGTGTAAATTTAATTATTAATAATTTTTAGTAAATATTTAATTTTTTTAATGATTGTGTCAAGAAATATTAACACTTGTGATCTCCCCTCATAATGTGTGTGTGTCTCTAAATGGCTTGATTTTTTCACCTTTAAAACTAAGACATTGAAAGTAAGAGCAATGATATCTATTAAAAAAATCAGACATGTTCTCATATTTTTCCTAGTTCCCTGAAAAGATGGTACTTTATTTTGTAAATAACTATATTTGATTAAATAAATCAAAATAAATATTGAAAATTATTTTAATTTAAAAATTATATTTTTATAAAGCTCATTAATAGACCTATTTACACTTAGAGCCACATATTTTTATTTAATTTTCACCCTAAATCATGGCATCCAAAGTGGAAATTTTAATCTAATAAGAGCTTTTCATTTGGATTGCTTAATATTTGGTGCAAAATAGGGTTTGAACAAAGGGGGTTTGAATAAAAGGGTTAGAAAAAATGGGGTCTATTTGAAACCCATTTGTTCTAAGCCCTCCAAAATATATAATTTTAATTGGTTAATTTTTTAACTTAATTACAAGCATGACATACATATTTGAATCCATTTTGTTTGAACCCCCTATGTTCAAATCCCATGCATAAAGCACATGTGGTGTTTTAGACAAATGGGTTTTATTCAAACCATATTGAATAAACAGGATTTGTTTGAACCCATTTTTTATTTTCCAATGTGCCTCGATTTGGCCGCTTAGTGGAACTCATTTATGTGCTTTAACCCACATATTTTAGCAATTTAACTTATGAATATTTCTTTTGTATTCACTTAAATCTCATATTTTCCTTATGATTCAGTCATAGAGTTAAATTTTCTCATGGGTGTTACATTTTAATGTAATGGAAGCTCTGATAATGAATGCATTTGTTCGATTATAATGAATATTGTATTTCAATGTTTAGAAATTATTGCTTCCATAGAGTGTCAAGGACAAAAATTATTATGGTTAACAAGAAGACTTTGAATTTAACTAAGTCGAAAAAATGTTGATCAATTTGATAATGACACGTATGTTACAAGGAAAAATCAAGGGGAAGACATACAAGTTTCTAGATAATAATTGACACTAATCTTCAATGTTTTGCATTTTGAATGGAATTAAAGATGTAGATGCTAACATTTAAATTGAATGCAAAATGATCTAATGGCCATACTCTTTGAAGCAAAGAAAAGGCCTTAGAAATGTTTTAGTCATTTGATAATAAGTTGGTAGCCATTGAGACCATGCATGTGGAAATGTTGAAAAATAAGTCTGAAATGTATGAAATAAAAATACAAAAGGTTGACATGCTAACACATGACCTTATTTATAGACTATATGAGATGTTTGTAACAAACAGGTTGAATATTGAGGTTGATAAGCTTACAAAGGATAAAAATGAATTTATAATGAATATTATAGAATTGACAGACAAGAACTTAGAGAAGGATCTTGAAATCCATAGTCTCAAGATGATGAACAAGAACCTCTTCACATTAACTGAAGTGAGTAACAATATGGCTTAAACACAATTAAACAATCTCAATGTCATGTTGGGTGTTAAGGTGCATCCCAAATAACATTGGAAATAAATGTATACAAAGGAAATGGGTTTCCATTATGAGGACACTATAGAAGAATTTTTTGGTGAAAATGATGAGCTAAATGTCAATAAATATAAATTATGAACCTACTTTTATAAGCTCATCTAGATATTTTTAATAATTTTAGTTGTGTCTTAATTGTAAATATATTGTTAGACTATGGTTGTGATCTTTCACTTTGTTCACTTCTTAGGTCCATCATTGTGGATATACTCAAGAATATCAATTAATATTAAATTTTAAATACAAAACTTCTAATGACAATAAGCTTTCTATTAATTTTTAGTTGAACAATTAACACAAATTAGTATTGGCATTTACACAGATTGTTAAATGTTGTGTTGGGATCCATATATTGAATTTCTAAGAGACCTTCCTCTATTTTTCATAGAAATATAATTCGTTGATATAAACTTGGTCATAGTCTCCTTTTGGCTAGCTCAATTTCACTATTAAAATGCTTATTTCATATGGAATCAATTTCATTGTTGAAGTAGTGTTTACTTTTTCTTAACTTCATTCATCTTTTGGATGTCAAATCTATTATTTATTCCCTACATATATAGTGATTGAGTGTGAAAAATTATTTACAACTCAATGTATCAATGATATCATACTTTAATGGATCTTTGTACCCTATGGATCATAGCTTCTTATAGTAAAGTAACTATAAAGCAAATTATAGGTATTTGTGTACTAAAGTGATTGTAAAGTAAATTATATGTCTTAGCTAAAGGAATCACTTGTAAATTATTTTAAGGTGTAGTTTCCATTAATGTTGATTACTAATAATAGTTGTGTGTTGAAATGGAAGTTATTAGCTTTATATTTTTTCAAAAGTTGAATAGGGAAAGTTATAAACAATTTTGGTTTAGCCTCTAGAAACTATGCCTCTAGTAGTTATTTCAAAATAAAAGAGATTTCTATTTGGATGTTTTTTCTCATTTTGTCTAAATTTCCAAAATTTTATAAAAGAAATAGGAAATGCAAGTTTTATTAAAATAATGTGATGAAGCAAAGGAGGAAATTAATTTACTAACATAATTATTATTATATAGAACAAGGTAACTATATTTATATAGATCAAGTTAGGTTTTTTAATTTTTTTAAATTATTAGCTACATCACATAACATAATAAAAATATTAAAATAACCATGCATGCATGGCTTTGATTGCCATAGACCTTGTGAAAGACATTTAACATTGAGGACTATGTGGTGGATGATGAAAGGTTGTTTGCATTAAAATATAAGGGTGGGAATTCATATATGCAACAAAACATAATTACAATGGTTGAAATAACACAATATTTTTTTGACATTCACACTCACCCATATTATATGCAATAGTGCCATGCTTATCTTTGATTGATCTATCATATCACAGTGGTTTTTTCTTTTCTTTCCTCTTTTCAAGATTGCTGTTAAGGAATGTGAATATATCTATCTACCTTGCATTATTCAAATTTTATAAAATCACTTTCCTACTTTATGCACCATAAACATGTTCTTTGATTGTAATGAATCGTGGTTGCCTTCAAATAAAATCGATCTCACTAGCACTAGGATCAAGAATGAAATAAAAGGACAATGCATTTGACTATTGAAGATCCATCCTAATATTCTAGACATAAAATACAAAATCATGAATCTAATCCTCCATTCTTAGAGGAATATCAATAAATGATTTGAATATGTTGGTCAACTCAAGCATTTTCATAGATCAGGTACACTCATAATTTTCAACATTATCATAAACAATGCAATCTAGTGTGATTTCATTCGCAAGATTTATGTCAACCTCACCACCTTCAATTGTAAATGCTTCTTCATCTGAAATAATTTTTTCTACAATGTGTGGATGATGAGAATAAGTACCATCATTTCTCCTACTTACTTGAAATAATTTTGAATGGTGTTTGCAAGTATTTCTTCTCATAGCCCATGGACAATCGCATACGTGAAAGTTCATCCCAAAACTTCTTATAAGATGATAAGTGTTTCTTGAACTTTGGATTCTAACCTTAAAACAACCTATGAGAATATTATATTCAATACAATCCATATCTGGTATTAGCTTATCCCTCTCCATACTAGTCATAACTTGCCTTTCTTTCTTGTAATTTATCAAGAAACCAGACAACTACAACCTCCTCTTGTTCATGATGAATGGTTCAACCCTAAAGACCATGGTATGAAGAATAAAGAAAATTATCTCCTTATGCATTTCATTTTTCTATCACATAAGTATCATGTCTTAATAAATTAATGGTATTACTTGATGGAGGCATTGGTTTCCTGGTTGGCATGTGTGAAATTCTAAAAGTTTTTGGCCCACATATCTACATTTTTTTGAAATGCAAAATTAGTCACATTTGGTAAAGGAAATAAATTAAACAATATGACAATTTTAATAATGGAAACATGTTTTAAAACTTTTCACTCACCAATATATTCCTCACCCTTACACCAAGTCTTCAAGTATTCGATGAGCTGTGATTGATCCTTAAATTCTTTCATGAATTCATCAATGAAGAGGAGGGTCATATCTTCACTCTCACCCAATTCACACATGATGATAACCAACCTATAAAATATGTTCATCTCAATATCCTTAATTTTATACCTGTATACATTCTTTAACCATGCCTTAGAGACATGCCAAATGCACATAAGTACATGACATACAAAAACAACCCTATTGAAAAACCAAAAAATGGAATAAGATAAATGAAGTGAAATTTTTTATACATCAATATAAGATAATCCTAAGGAATAAGATTATTTGATGGCTTGAATTTCAACCATTGTATAATTTGTGACATGAATGCATTTACATTCTAGCCACTTTGAATCTCATTTCCATATATATGCACCTCTTCCAAAAAAACCCATATGTCTTCCACCATGATACATAATGAAACAACCCATGTAATGAGCCCTTTGGCCTTGTGCTCATAATAAACAAGCAAATAATATAATTAATACCACAAAATAATGGATGATTATCATATTTTTCATGTGTATGATGTGGGGACATAGTTATGAATTAAAATTAGTAATATGAAAGCGTTAAAAGCCAAAGTTTACATGATATATATTTGTCGAGAAGGTTGAATCCATTGAAATTATAGAATTGTGTATGGGATAGACTACCATCTCATGTATTCAAGGTGTTTTAATCCCCATAAATAATGAAACATCACTTCCATTAGACATTTGATAAAAATAAAAAAGTATCCATCTCATCTATATGCCACAAATTCACACTCATGCCATCATCTGCATGTTTTTAAAACCAGATGGACCACACCCTTTTCCATGCATGCATCACATCATTCTTCATTAAGCATCCATCCCTCTCATTTATCAAGTCCAAAAAACCATGATCCATGTAGTGTCTTTCCTAAATTATGTCAACAAGGACACCCATCAAAAAATGTACTTCATGGCTCATTGTTAGTGTACTTCACACCATAGAAAAACTCACCATTAATGTCATAATGAAACAAATTATTTTATGTAATGACTCCAACCTGAGGTCTACCATACATCACCCTAATGAGAAAGTGGCATAGATTCTCCCTCTTTTTTTGAAATCTCATTACTCTCTCTTTTATCACAGGGTTTTCCCTATTATCTTGGGGACCAAATGCACACCAATAGCTGGAGTAACACACGCATTATTATATTCAAATATAAAAAAAGTGAGTTAAACACAATGAACAACATATTACTGGGATCATGCCTCAAACCTCAAATATATTATTGTTTTATGTAGTGTGTAATCATACATTTCATTTACCCTAGGCTACTTGTGAATGATAGTTGTATGTATACCATAAAGAAAACATTTATGTTTTATGGAAACCTCAACACTGGAAAGACAGATTGCTATACAAAGAAAAATATTACCATTATCTTCACCAATTAGGGTCCACTCAATGTCATCGCATGAGATATGGTGTTTCCCATTTCCCATATCTTGGACCTTGAGTTTTAACAAACTATTTCATTTATTCATTCTTCCCATCCTATCCAAAATAAAATGAAATTGGGATGTTGCATGGAAACTTAAAAAAATAAAATCACCATAGATTTAAACATGTATTTATAGGGTATATAAATAAACATGTATGTAGTAGAAGGAACAACAATTAAATTTTTTGCACAAAATAAAAATACACTTTGTTTATCAATGCTGTATTTTATATTTTATAAACATGTGCACCATATTTTTTTTGGATAGGGAACACATGTTTGCATTGAATCTCCACTTATATTATCTCAATGATATTGAATTAAATTGATATAAAAAAATCACATTACAAATTTTTATGGGTCTCTTTGAGTGGGTAACCTCCTATTGTTACTATTGGGTATCCTAAAAAAATCATAACAAAAGTATCCTCTAGTGGTGTTATCCTCTAACTCCAAGGTAGTCATTTTCAAAAACTCAACTAGTGGTGGATTCCTCCAACTCCAAGGTAGCCATTTAAAAAAAAATAGTTGTTGGTAGTATCCTCCAACTCCAAGAATGTGAGGGTTAGTACAATGAAAGTTACTATTGGGGTGTGTGTAGTCTTTAATCTCAAAATTATATTTATCATGTTCGTAAATAGTGTTGTCCTAATATTTCATAATGCTAGCTACAAAATATTGAACCTTCCCATAGCCCACTATCATGACTCCAACATATGAAATGAGTAACTTCTCGACACTAACTGCTTATCAATGTATCATAGATTATAGATAGCTAAATGTTGCCAAGAACTATGCTTCAAAAAAAAACGATGAGGTCTTCCTATATACCCAAGGGCACATGGAAGCTTGAGAACATAAAAAGATGTTTTTAAGGACCTATGATGGTGATTTTAATCCCACCTCACTCCACACACAATGCTTTCCCAATAGCAACAACTCTTTGAGGATGTTTAAAACCCACAACAATAGTTTTCTAGCCTAAGAAAATAAAAATTAACTACTTATGTCTAACTAATGAACATCAACATAAAAGCTTTGAAACAAGGTATGAACATCCATTAAATCATAATAAATCTTGGATAATGAATTTTATTTTTTTATCAAAATGTATTAGTGATTCTCTAAATTTTATATTAATAATTGATAGCTTATCTAATAAATTTAGAAATCAACCTAATTTGAATGAACAAACTTTCTTAAATTAAATGTAATACATGAAAAATAAAGGTAAATTGCTTGTTTTTATATGTTAATAACATTGTAAAGTTGCATTTGTATAACTAAATAAAAATGTTTATGAAAACTTTGAAAATTCCATAATATATTTAAACAAATGTAGTTATGTTGCGTGTATAAAAAAATGATGTAAAATTTTCAAATATGGTTCATGCTATATTTAATTTAACAAATATTTTTCAACTCAATTTATCTTATAAAGTTTTTGATATTTTATATTTAATGCATTTATACAATGATGATTTTCCATGGTACATGGAGATGAAAATGATGTCTATAATTTTCTTTTGAGGACTTACATTTACAAGTTCATTGACCTAAGATCAAAACCCATAAATGACATGTTATATGCCAAACAAGAAAAAAACTTCTAGTTGAGAGAGGCTAGACAATAAGTTGTAAGAGTCTTGCCAAGCACCCTAGTTTTTTATTTTGGTGGGGAATTACATTTACAAGTTCATTGAACTGAGAATAAAACCCACAATTGGCATGTTCTATGCCAAGCAAGAAAAAACATCTACTTGAGAGAGGCTACAATAAATCAATAAGTTGTAAGTGCCTTTCCAAGTACTCTGGTTTGTTGTTTTGGCGAGGACTTACATTTAGCAGTTCATTGATTAAGATCAAATACTTAAAAATAATATTTATATTAGCCATTAAATTCAAAAAAATTGTTTTCCATATAAAATCACATTGAAACCCACATTATCATCTAGAAGATTTATGATGTATTTTAGATCAAGAATAAATAAAAATTATTTTTCAACTAATATGTTTGATATTATATAATTATTTAGTTTTAATATGCTTGAAAGTTTGGACCTAGAAAATCAAATATTTACTAGAACGTGATAATTTTAATCCAACCTAGAAATAGTTCATAACTCTGCTTTGGATGCTTTATCTCAAACTCTACATGGCAAATTAAAAATCCCTCTCATCAATGTGGGGCTAGATTTGTTTACCCTCTACAAATGTTTTCCTATAAATGTAGGACTGTAATAGTTGAACATATGTAGAAGTGTTTACAGGGGTTTAAGTGTATGCATAGAGTGAAACACCTCCTTCGATAAACCCTCTATATTTAGTCACAAAATAACTAAGTCACTATCTTTTGGTCCCAAACACTCATTAGTCTTATGAACATTATTGAAAGCATTTATTTTATGATTGTTGAACACTTCACAAGCCTCGACTACATGATTACCCTTGCTCTATGGATTTTAATATCATGTATCATATCTCAATATTAGTGTGTGAGATATCAATATTATAATATAATATGTTTCACTTTGGCATGCTAGTTAATGATATAATGTTCTTCTTCTGTAGCCTATCCAAAAAATTTAACTCATATTCATACAATAGAAGTATTTGTCTTGTTATCCTTATTGATGGGTTAGGCTTATTTATAATGTATTTTAAAACATGACGATCTGTTACAACTACAAAATTTTACCCTATCAAATACTTCATAAATTTATTTATAGAAAAAATGATAGTTACACCCTCCTTCTTAGTTATCATATAATTTAACTTGACACTACTCATTTGCCTAATCCTGAAGTAGATTGAATGATCATTTCCATTATCATCCCTTTGGCTTAGAGTGATCCCTAATGTTGCATCAGTATACACAATGAAATTCTTGTTCCAATATGGATACCTTAGAATAGGTGAAGTTACCAAGGCTTCTTTAAGGTACTCAAAAGCTTCATACGACTCCTCCCCTAGCTCATAGGGAGTGTCTTTCTTTAATAAATGATTTAATGGTTGTGAAGTTTTTGAAAATTTCCTAAGAACATTATATAATATCAAACATGACCCAAAAATGATCTCAAATTACTTCTATTCATGGGAAATAGTAATTGCTTAATCTTTAAAACCTTTTTGGGATTAATACCAATGCCATATTGAGATTCAACATATTTTAATAGGGCACCTTTAGAGCATACAAATACACACTTTGTGGGATTCAATGAAGATTGGGACTCATCTAACATTTAAAAATCATTCTTTATTTGGTCCAAATGATAAAGCTTGCTCTCACATATGCAAAAATCATCCAAAAATACTTTTATGAAGTTTTTAATGTAGGGATCAAACACCCTATTCATTAAGAGATAGAAGGTTACTTGTGCATAACACAACCCAAATGGCATGAATCTACAAGAAAATATTCCCCAATGAGTGATAAACATAGTATTTTTTTAATCCTTCTCAGCTATACAGACCTAGTTATACCCATTATAACCATCAACAAAGCTATAACACTCATACCCATCTATTTTATCCAAGATCTAATCTGAGAAGGAAAGCCAAAAGTGGTCCTTATTTTTTGCCTTTTTGACCTTCATATACTTGATGCAAATAAGCATATTTCCATTAGTTTTCTTTACTATCACTATGGGAAATTCCCATTATGAGTTATCCACTGAAAAGATGAATCATGCATCAAGAAGCTCATTTATCTCTTCAATTATGGTTTTACATCATACACTAATTCAATATAATTTTCTACCCAATTTGCTTAGAAACCTTACTTATAATAAGAAGTGAAGAGATTCATATACCTTCAAAAGAGGTTAATATTGTCTTCTCTTTCTTCTTCCTCTACCACATATTTAATTTGTAGTTGTTGAAGTCACTTCTCCAACTCTTCTTCAATGAATTGACTGGGTGCATCAACAAGTGAGGTTGGAAAGAGGTCCATCATTGACACATCCATGCCTTCCTCCTCCTCATTGGTGTCCACATAATTAGTGTTGGAATAATTTGAGAACATGTAGTCATCACTTTCCTTGCTTGAATACACAGATCCCATAATATGACTATGAAGAACAATATTTATTTTAATATTTCCATGATGAAGACCAAGTCTCATGAAGCCTTCATTCCAAGAATTCATTGCATGGACTCTTCTCAACCATGGCCTTCCCAATAAAATTTGGGTATGCAACAATGTCATCCTTCATCACCTAAATTTAAACTACACATATAATACCTATGATATAAACTGATACATCTGAAACAACTTACAGTTTTATTCTATCTTTATTTAAATATCTTAACATTAAATTTGAAGGTTATTCAAGCTTCAAACCTAACATGTTCATTAAAAATTCAGCCATAACATAGAATTCAACTCCAACATCAACTAAAGCACTAGGAATAGAGATATCATTGCATTATACCTCAACTTATGAGGCATATGAAATGGGTAATTTTAGTGGCTATTTATAGCCATTTGGCTATAGGCAGGTTTTGGTCATTTTGAAAATGGCTAATTGTGTGAATATATATATATATATATATATATATATATATATATATATATATATATATATATATATATTTTTTTTTTTTTTTTTTTTTTCTTAGCCCAATATTTATATAATTTCATGTATTTGTGCAATTAATTACCCTATAAAATATATTCTAACCTATTTTGGAACATAGTTTCACCATAATTACTACACATGTGTGGTTATAATTCACCTTGAAGTTATAGGAGACATGTAATAGTTATTTTGAATCACCAAGTATAATTATGTGTGTGTCTATAGACACACACGTGCATGCACACGTGTGTGTATAATAAAGAATTTTTAATTATTTTTCCTTGACATGTTTTATGTTGGACATTTTGTGAACTACAAAGTTAAAATTTCTTATGAAGAAGCATTGCGTTAGGGTTTGATAGTGTTTGACATCAAGGTGGTTATCATAATAAATGATTTTACAATCAACCTCAAGGTGGCATGTTTAACTAAAAGTGAGGTGGGTTTTTACCAAATTTAAGATGGAAGGAATGCCCATAACCAAGATGGAAATTATATTTAGGGTAGTGGATTCGATTAAGCTAGAGGGTTTAATCAAGGGAAAGTAACCTCAGGACATAGAGGAAGAGGTGGTATATACAGGGGTTGTGGTCCCACGATTTTATTCAAGTGTGACAGGGGACACTATCAAAAGGATTTTACCAATTATCCTAGTTTTACATTTTATTCACAAAATGTTTGTGACTTTTCAGCATGGTAGTTGTAGCCTCCAAAAATAAATCTATAATAACTGGGGTGGTGCCTAATTTGAGAGACATTAGACCACCATAATTCTTGGAGAGATTATGCAAAGATTGGTGGGGATGCAAACCATGTCCAATAGACTACCCAAAATTGACATTACTTGTGGTCTTTTTGGTGGTTTTACCTTTCCTTTATTCATCGAATAAAGGGAATTGAGTGTTATTGTTATGAATACAATGGTTGTTTCTAGTGTTACTAAGAATCACAACAGAAAAATCTTAGAAATATATGTATCCATATCTATTTTCATGTGGAATATTGCATTATTTGATTAGATTATATAGGATGTGTCTTTCATTGAAGAAGCTTTTTCCATTTTTATTTTAATTGGTTTTTGAGTCATTTAATTAGATTTTCAATAGTAAAAGTTGTCAAAATTTTCATATAATTGGTTTTAGACTCATCTAAATTGATACATGGTACATTCCTTAAATTTTTAAAGGATTCATTGGATATCTGATACTTGTTTTCATTAAGATGACACATGTTTCAATCATGTATTAGGTAATTGAAGTTGTTTGATGGAAGTTACATATTGCATTGATAAAAGTGACATGTCATTGAACTTTACACATGTATTTCCTTGGGATTATTTGAGTCCATCACCTAACATACCCTATCATCCCCCCTCACTATCACCACCCAAATCACCTTGAAATATTTCACCAATTTCATACTTTGTATGTCCTTTCCCTTCCCCACCACTTTGCCATTGTTCAAGATCGTTGTGAAATGAAATGTCTCCTCCCCACACAACTCATTATTATATGAAGGAACACACAACTCATTTTCCACCATTACCTCCATCATAAATATCAAATTATTATTGTTAAATGCTTCATGTAAAAGTGAGATATGAGATTAGTGGCCATGGGTTTTGATCCAAGTACGACTACCGATTTACACTCTTTTACTTTAGAAGCCCTTACTTTAAAAAAATATGTAACTGCATCCCTCTTCTAGCATAACTTGTACATATGGGGTATGCTATTCCCAAAATTCATCACTCATTTTTGGGGACAACATATCAATTATTTTGGTCCTGCAGGCCAAAATTATCTCTTCTCTTCTCAAATTTTTTTTTGAGCGCTCAAGTTCTTCAATTATTCAAGAATTTTCAGCTAAGGAACTCGAAGGTTCAACGGGTTCAAAAACTTCAACAGGGGGGATCTCATAAAGAAATAACTTCTAAACACTTAGGCATTTCAAGGTTGGTTCAATGCTGAAGTTCAACCAAATAGTCCATCGGCAGGCTTCAAACAAATGGAATGAACCGTTGAACCATTGAACCATTGAACCCCACTTCAAAAAGGTTCAAAGGTTCAACGACATCAACTGACTCCAAAGAGTTAAACACTTCATTAATTTAAAAGTTCAAACACTTTGAAAAGTTTAACGACTTCAAAGGACTTAAGGAAAAGAAGGCTTCGAAGAGTAAAGATTGAACGATTGAACCGTTGAACCTTGAACCAAATTGGTTCAATGAGTTCAAAGGTTCAATGAGTTTAATAAGACAAAAAGACTTAAAGAAAAGAAGAATTTGAAGAAGAAAGATTGAACCGTTGAACCTTGAACCAAAAGAGTTCAAAGGTTCAATGAGTTCAACAAAAAAGAAAAGAATCCAGAAAGTTTGAAGGACCAAAAGATTCAAAGAAAGAGAATGAACTATTGAACCTTGAACCAAAATAGTTCAAAGTTCAAAGGTTCAAAGGTTCAAGGAATTTCAAAGTTTGAAAGGAAGCTTTGAGAAAAGGAAGGAAGCAGAAGATCCCAGAGACAAGTTTGAAGAGATGGTTTAGCTGATTGAACCAAAGAGCTGATTGAACTAAAGATCTAATTGAACCAAAGAAAGTGATTGAACCAAGGAAGCGATTGAACCAAGGAGCCGACAGAACTGTTGAACCATTGAACCGATAAACTCTCATGGTTTAAAGGTTTGAGGTTCAACGTGGTTCAAGTGACCAAGTGACCAATGACATCCTCGTAGACGTCAAATTCAAGGTAATAAAATATTCGATGATTTTCAAATGTGGTGCAAAACCTAAAAATAAACTCAATGACTAGCTAAAGAAGAAGCTGAAAGAGCCAACAAAAAGGTAAGAGATAGCTTGAGAGCTCAGATCATGAAGAAAAGGAGAAAATACAACAAGATGTGGTGATGAAAGAGGGAACGATGCAGAAAAATTAAAAATATCTACGTAGAAGTTATTCTAGTAGGTGAAATAGTCCACCAAGTGGACATCAGAGAGCGTGAGCACTCAAGGATGTGGCCTATTTTTCTCCATCGAGTAAAGGCAAAGTGGACAGTTGCACACATATCAGGAAGAGGACCAGGCAGCCCATACTTCAAAAGGAGATATTTGAGATGAATTGACATGCCATAGTTAAGGTCGATGCCCTATTCTAGTATGGCCCCTTGACAAAACTTAAAATGCATTCAAGGCATTAAATGTAGCATGGGCCATTTTATGAAACAAAGCACCCAAGTCTTTCTTGGAGCACTATATATTGTAATCTCTTATTTTATGCAAAGGATATCTCTCTATTATAGAAGTGAAACTCTGCCTAAATTGAAAGGCATTTCTTGAGACTTTGAGCTCAGATTGTTAATCATATTTTGTTATATGAATGAGAAAGCAGGTTACTTTCAGACTTTGTGCTGTAATAACTTATGTTATTTAGGGGATTGTTCTTATGTCTGTTTCCTGAATGCATTCTTGTCCATTTAATTAAACAAGTAGAACTAGTGAAAGTAATAAGGAAGGTGTCCTGAAGCCGACTGTGGAGAGACTTTGTGCTACCACAATTGTCTTTAGTGTGATTATTTTTTGTTTCTATTTAAAGGATCTTGGGATGACTTTGTGCCCCCATTATCCTTTATATTTCACTCTTTGGTAGTTGAGGGGGAGACTTTGTGCTACACCTCATTCTATTGGTTACTGAACCCTTGTTACATTTACTTATCAGTTACCTATCAGAAAGAACTCTTGCTGTTTGTTGTAGACTACTTCTGAAAGAAGAGAAGTACCTTCAGTGTTTTCACTAGGATTTCTCCTGTGTCTGTGAATATCATCTCTAAAAAAAGAGAGATGGATGGTGTAATCCTATCCTGAGTGTTATTTTCTAATTATATATATAGTATATAGTACCTCATATTTATAGGGAACCTCCCCTTGATGAGAGGAGAGATTTGTCCCCTTTTGATGTGGTAAACTTGCACATTTGGCCAACCAATCTCCTTATGCTATGGTTGAAACAACTTATTTTTACCATCAGTTAGCTGGTGACAAAATATTCACCCAACAGTTTTTGGTGACTCTACTGGGGAAGAATGAGCAGTTTTAGTTCTTTTCCCTATCCATTTTATCCGTTGGGGACACAACAATTTTGTGCAATTTGAAGCCTCAAGCTTTAGATTGAAGCATCACTTATGTCTTATCCATTATCATTATATCCTTATCCATTTATATTATATACTCTGAGCTATGAAATCAGAGATGCTAGAGATCGAGTGTTTCATTTCAAAAGTCAATTCTCTACCAGCTCCATGCTAATAGTTTTTGGTGACTCTGTTGGGGAATGACGTGAAGTAAGAAAGAACACTGTCAGCTCCACGCCAATAGTTTTTGGCGACTCCGCTGGGGAAGAACAAGTAATTTCAATTCTTTTCCTTATCTATTTTCTCTGCTAGGGATCATTTTATGCAGTTTGAAGCCTCAAGCTTTAAATTGAAGCAATCCCTATCCTTATCCATTTTAGCTTTACAATCTGACAGCTCCATAGTATATGAGAAACCAGAGATCCAAAGGTGTTGTTAACCCTATTTTTGAGTTGGTGCAGGAGAGCAATTTTGATTTGTTTCCTCCACAACCTCACCTTTAATGAACTAGGAGTCTTCCTCCTACCATCTCTAGGTCACCAATACAAGGCAGAGCTTCTTTTTCCTCTGCTAACAAAGCTTTGCCTATACATACTCCACCTAGATTTGTTATTCCCCCTTTCCATAGTCATATAATGGTGGTTCAAGGCCCCTGGGGTAACTCTTTTGGTCTGCTCAATTTAAATCCACCTCTACATGAACTGCCTCATAGTTCTAGGAAGAATTTCCCCAAGTTCTTTGGCGATGGGAGAGTTCATCCAAATGAACATATTGCAGCCTTAAACATAGCCTGTGGTGTGATAGGCATGGAGTATGAAGATGTAGCAGTCAAGCTGTTTGTAGACACATTATAAGGTGCTGCTACAAATTGGTTCTATCATTTGTAGGCCTAGACTGTGACTAACTGGAACACCCTCAAAGCCAAATTTGAAGCCAGGTTCAAACCTATAGAAGATGTGCATGCCCTGCTAGCCCAACTCACACAAATGAAGAAGGAGCCTCATGAGCCTATGAGGGATTTCATAGCTAAGTTTGACAAGTTGAGGTATAAGATCCCTATAATTGCTCAGCCAACAGCTGAGAACCTTAAATATTTTTTCATCAATTCTCAGCTTTAGAAGTAAGTTTTCTACTGAGACGGGCTGGCCACATAGACCTTGTTGCTACCTAGGATTTGGCCACTGAGGTGGAAGATGATCTCATCTTGGTGGGAAAGAAAAGGAGTGATCCTAACAGAGACAAATCTTCTTCATCTTTTGAATATTCATCTACATGCACCATTAATCCTATGATGTAGAAGCTAGCAAATGAGTTGCTAGCTCTAAAAAAGTAAATAACACAAGGGATGTCTTCTGCTCCTTCGTACAAAGATATACCAAGGAGGACATTTCCCAACCAATCATACCAAGGCAATGCTGGTAGAAATCAAGGGCAACCAAATCACCTTCCTCCCCCATAGGGGAAACTTGCCATTGAAGCAGCTCCACCTAACTTAGCAGTTGGTTATCGTGAAGCTGAACATGATTTCTCTTTTCAACCTAAGTTTGATCAAGAAAATGATGTTGATCTCTTTGCATCAGACCAAGAAGAATCAGCTGGTGAGTCCAACATTGGTTTCTTGAATTACCAAGATGAACCTAAAAGTAAAGGTGAAGCATTTGATGGATCATACATTTTATTCACTTGGTCCCATAACTAGTCAGCTCAGCAAGCTAATAAGAAAAAAATAGAGGAGCATTCTCAACTAGCAATTTCAATTACTAAGCGTGGAACCACTCTACCTTTTCAATCAAATGACCAGTGATCACTAAAAAGGTAAGTACATCAAGCATTCTTGCACCTTCTACTTCAAATTCACAGACCAGTACCACCCCTCTTAAAAACTAGAAGGATGAGCTGCCTTCCCCTATTCCTAATTCATTTCAGACATTTGACATAATTGACCATGTCAAGAAAACCAAAATTCAAATGTTTGATTTTGAATTCTTGTAATCCAACCCTGAGCAGTTAGATAAGTTGGTTCAATGTGTAAAGAATAAAACCATCCCTATAAGACCAGTTGTTCCAAAGGTGACTCCCATGTTCACCTGACATAACCTTGTCATTACTCCTCCTGCTGCCCCCAGGAGGACATAACCATTTTATGTATCCTTACTGATAAATAGACACCAACTGAACAATTACATCATAGATTCAGGTGCGTCTAACAATGTCATGCCTGCTAAAGTGGTAGAATCTCTTAGTCTCACACTAACCAAGACATTTTGGAGATGTTTCTCCATGGAGAACAAACAAGTGCCACTATTGGGACAAATCAAGGATGCCTAATTTGCATTTGTAGCATTCTTGGACAAGAGAATCAAGATGATAGTCTTAGTGGCTGATGTCCCAGTCTCCTACGACATCCTTCTTAGGAAAAATTTCTATAAAGATGTTGGGGGCAAGTTAAGTATGAACCTATCTGAAGCAAGGATCCTGGTCAAAGGCATCATGCAGAGACTGCTTCATGAGAAGGAGGCAAAATATGTTGTCACTCAAACATCGGTGTCTGAAGCCCAAATTCTATTTGAGTCTTCAGGCAGGGGTAATTATTTTCTATCTATAGAGGATGTCTCTGTCTCATCTGATGAAATTCTTGTAGGTGATAATCCAAAAAGTTTAGACAGGACAGTAGGAGAATTGGTAGAGTAAAGTTCAGATGCAGAAGAATCCTCCCTGACCAGGAGGAATCTAAAAAAAGATCAATTTCTTATAATAGCGTATAGATTTTGGAATTTGATGGTAGCTATTCTTCTACTAGTGCTAGAGTTAGGATTGTTATAATATCTCCTCAAGGAGATATTTTTCCTTCATACAAGTTGTAGTTCAGCAACACCAACAACACTGCCGAGTATGAATCTCTGTTACTCGGGTTGAAGGTAGCTTAAAATAGAGGTGTTCAACTCCTAGATGTTGAACTAATGTTTTTTCAGGTGAGGAACCTATGTCAAACCAAGAATAAAATATTATGCCATTACCACAATTAGGTATGGGACTATATTGAAAGTTTTGATGCTTTTAATATATTTGTAGTGCCCAGAGAGCTTCATGGTCCTGTAGATTCATTGGTTGTCTCTACAACCCTCATGGTTCCTCATAAATACTTTGAAGAGCAAAAGTACACTATCAAATTGGTCTTTCGACCAAGTGTGCCTGATAAAGCTAACCATTGGTATGTGTTTGATGCTGACAATTAAATCATGTGCTAGACTAAACCAGAAGAACAATGAATTATGGTAATGGACCATATTGCTGCACACCAAAGTCAAGAAAAGAAACTCTTCACCAAGAGAGCAAGGATTTATGGTTTCCAGATTGGAGACCACGTCTTTCCATGGGGCAAGAAGAGAGAATCAAAAGGAGTGCACAAAAAATGTGATTCTTGGTGGAGAGTTTCATTCACCCATCACTGATTCTGGGGAGAAAATGGTTTTTTGCTAGTTTATCAGGATGGAATGCCATTTTCATTGCCTCATAATGGGCAGCATCTGAAGCACTTCAATCCTTGAAGTATCAGGTGATATCAATTATACATATGTATATTTGTATAGTTTTTAGTTCTATTTTGTGCTTTTGTTTTCATGTTTGGCACCTTTCTTTTTTGGGTAGCATGACTCCATAGACCAATAACACACTTAAAGGCACTGGAGATTCTAGATTCTACTCCCTTTGATTGTTTTTACAATCAATGAAAGTTCCCCAATTGGAGCCAGCTGTTGTTCCCAAAATTTGTCACTCATTTTTGGGGACAACATATCAATTATTTTGGTCCTGCAGGCCAAAATTCTCTCTTCCCTTCTCAAAAAATGTTCTAAGCACTCAATTTTTTCAATTATTCAGGCATTCTCAACTAAGGAACTCACAGGTTCAAGGGGTTCAACAACTTCAATAGGTGGGCTCTCATAAAGAAACAACTTCTAAACACTTAGGCATTTCAAGGCTGGCTCAACGTTGAAGTTCAACCAAAAAGTCCATTGGCAGGCTTCAAACAAATGGAATGAACCATTGAACCATTGAACCCCGCTTCAAAAAGGTTCAAAGGTTCAACGGGTTCAAAGGTTCAATGACATTGGTATACTCCAAAGAGTTAAGTGCTTTGTTAAGTTCAAAGTTCAACGGCTTCAAAGGACTTAAAGAAAAGAAGGCTTCAAAGAGTAAAGATTGAATGGTTGAACCTTGAACCCAAATGGTTCAATGAGTTCAAAGGTTCAACGAGTTTAATAAGATCAAAAGACTTAAAGAAAAGAAGATTTTGAAGAAGAAAGATTGAATCGTTGAATCGTTGAACTTTGAACCAAAAGAGTTCAAAATTCAAAGGTTTAATGAGTTCAATAGAAAAGAAAAGAATCCAGAAAGTTTGAAGGACCAAAAGATTCAAAGAAAGAGAATGAACTATTGAACCTTGAACCAAAATGGTTCAAAGTTCAAAGGTTTAAGGAGTTTCAAAGTTCAAAAGGAAGCTTTGAGTAAAGGAAGGAAGCAAAATATTCTAGAGACAAGTTCGAAGAGATGGTTCAGCTAATTAAACCAAAGAGCCGATTAAACCAAAGAGTCAATTGAACCAAAGAAAGTGATTGAACCAAGGAAGCGATTGAACCAAGGAGCTGATAGAACCATTGAACCATTGAACCAATGAACTCTCATGGTTTAAAGGTTTGAGGTTCAACGTGTTTCAAGCGACCATGTGACCAATGACATCCCTGTAGACATCAAATTCAAGGTAATAAAATATCTGATAATTTTCAAATGTGGTGTGAAACCTAAAAATAAACTCAGCGACCAGCTGAAGAAGCTGAAAGAGCTAGCAAAAAGGGAAGAGATATTCGGAGAGCTTAGATCATGAATAAAAGGACAAAATATAACAAGGCATGGTGATGAAAGAGGGAATGATGTAGAAAGACCAGAAATATTTGTGTAAAAGTTATTCTAGCAGGTGAAATAGTCCACCAGGTGGGACATCAGAGAGCGTGAGCACTCAAGGATGCGGCTTATTTTTCTCCATCGAGTAAAGGCAAAGTGGACAGCTACACACATATCAGGAAGAGGACTAGGTGGCCCATACTTCAAAAGGAGACATTTGAGATGAATTTACATGCCATAGTTAAGGCCGATGCCCTATTCCAGTATGGCCCCTTGACAGAACTCGAAATGCATTCAAGGCATTGAATGCAGCATGGGCCATTTTATGAAACAAAGCACTGAAGTCTTTTTTGGAGTGCTATATATTGTAATCTCTTATTTTATGCAAAGGATATCTCTCTGTTATAGAAGTGAAACTCTGACCAAATTGAAAGGCATTTCTTGAGACTTTGAGCTCAGATTGTTAATCATATTTTATTATATGAATGAGAAAGCAAGTTACTTTCATACTTTGTGCTATAATAACTTGTGTTATTTATGGGATTGTTCTTATGTCTATTTCTTGAATGAGTTCTTGTCCATTTAATTAAGCAAGTAGAACTAGTGAAATTAATAAGGAAGGTGTCCTAAAGCTGACTGTGGAGAGACTTTGTGCTGCGACAATTGTCTTTAGTGTGTTTATTTTCTATTTCTATTTAAAGGATCTGAGGATGACTTTGTGCCCCCATTATCCTTTGTATTTCACTCTTTGGCAATTGAGGGGGAGACTTTGTACTACACCTCATTCTACTAGTTACTGCGCCCTTGTTATATTTACTTATCAGTTACCTATCAAAAAGAACTCTTGTTGTTTGCTATAGACTACTTCTAAAAGAAGAGAAGGGCCTTCAGTGTTTTCACCAAGATTTCTCCTGTGTCTGTGAACATCATCTCTAAAAAAAGAGAGATGGATGGTGTAATCCTACTTTGAGTGTTATTTTCTACTTATAAATATAGTATATAGTGCCTCATATTTATAGGGAACCTCCCCTTGATGAGAGGAGAGATTTGTCCCCTTTTGATGTGGTAAACCTGCACATTTGGCCAACCAATCTCCTTATGTTATGGTTGAAACAACCTATTTTTCCCATCATTTATCTGGTGACAAAATATTCACCCAACAGGGTACCTACTAGTTTGATTTATGTGGCAAGAATCAAAGAAATAATCCATTGTCTAGTTTTAACCTCAATTAATTCCAAACAAGGCATAAAATTGATGTTCATATGGTTATATGTATATTTTTTAGTCGTGTGGTTGTAGGGCTTATTCACTGATTCATCTTAAGTACACTAATACACCTGTGTATCTCTTGAATTCAAATATGGACCCTATTGACATGGAAGCCAAAAATAAATAGGGACCAAAACTGAAAAGGAAGCACCCACAACCCCTAGGGGACCCTAATGGATTAAGGGAATAACAACCTCATAAATGGGTGAAAATGGGACCACAATCAAGATCTATTCTACTTATCAATAATTATTATGCTCACCATCTTCTTCATAAGCATTTTAAAGTTTATGCATTTCATCATTAACAACATGTTCCACTACTACTATATGTGTTCATTATTAACATTTACATTAATAAAAGAACAAGGAATTTGAATTTCATCTATGTTGTCCATTTTAGATTGCACACACACACATGGTTAGATAAAAATAATTTGATTAAGTTCAATTTCAGCACCACTTAATCTAGCACTTTGCCTTACAGGGACAAGAGTGATAGCCTTCTTAGATGACATATAACATGATCATGAAAACATTAAGAAGGCTAGAGATAAAATGAATAGATTACTACCTAATAAGGGAAACTAAAAAATATGATATGAAACCCTCAAGAGGAATGATGAAACCCTAAAGGATAAATACCTAGGGTTTTCTATACTCAAAATAAAGGTTGGGTTCACTAGAATGTTTTAAATTATTTGGATTTAGTGATCTAGATAGGACAAAACTATTGATAAGATTACATAAGATATATCATTTACCATATAAAATTGAATACTAAAATAGAATAAATTGAACTTATTAAAGATATAAATGACTAAAGGATAAGGCACTTAGTTTATATATTATTTAATTTTTATCACTACATATTCACAATCATCTAAAATAGTCTAAAATGGTTATGTGATTACTTGGCTCAGGAAACTGACTGTTAAAATTTGTTAGGGCATTATCACTAAACACTCAGACACTTATGATAATTAGATATGTCTATTACCTACCAAAACCATCCTTATGTAATTTAATACTTTTTTCTACCATAGATCACTATTAGTTCATGTCAATATTATTTTTTAGTGTTTTATGATCCTCAGTCCTATGAACATTTTCAAATTTGACCTTCCTTTGATTTAAAACCTTAGCTCCAATTTTGACACTTTCTTGAGCTATAAAAAAGCTTTATGAAGATGGGTTGGACAACCTGAACCACACTTTTTTGAGTGGTTGATATTTTTTTACATTTCAATACTCTAAAGAGGGATCAAACCAAATAGTTATCCCACCCATTGTATGTTCATTCAATAACGTTCCACTAGATTGCAATCCATAGATTTAGCTTTAAACACTTGATAACATGCAACTTTAACCTTGCGCTAGTGTTTAAAGTTTAATTTTAATATTTTTTCTTTGAGGATTCTTCATATTTATATTCTTATGGAGAGTACCTCAAGGGTGTACAAATAGATTTCACAATGTGTAAGTGAAAAATTCCAAATTCTTATAGAGAGTAATGGCCTATGCTTAATTTCTATTTATATAGATGACTCTTAGGTAATTTCCATACAAAAATTACAATTGAAACATGTATGATGACCCAATAGATGAATTTGAATTTTAAAATTAACCATTTGAGGATCCTAAAATACTACCAATGAAGGTAGACACTATCAGTAACTGCTAACATCTGACTATTATTGGTACTATCCAAAAAGGAAAAAATAATGATATAGAGTATAGGGATAGTTTGCTTACAATAATAGAGCATTATGGAATTGACTAGGAATATCAACATAAATGATATAAAATTGGGTTGGCCAAATCGATCGATCGAAAAGCAGTTAGGAAAAAATGTGAACAAGAGTCAAATATGTGCATGCAAGTCATGTGTGTAAAATATAGGTTTAAAATTATGTTGTAAACTACCTAAAACAAAATTTAGGTGTCTATAGTAATATAAAATGCCCTAATTTTATTATCAATCTGCCAAATCTAACCCATATATTCTATGTCATAATGTCATATAGTTTGTCACTTTTTCCACATAACATATACAATCCCCACATATGTATCAATATGCTCCATCTATCCAAATATAAATCATGTTTTTTGACCCTCAATTTGAACCAAATGTCTGTTATGACCTGGATCTCTAAGACAAACCCATTATATGCCTCCCTTTTGATAGGGATGAAACTTATGAATCACTCATTTCTAAAGAAAGATTTATGTGCATCATGATATATACAAAAAAAGTTGTCATGTAAAGCATGTGTACTAATTATTGACTAATTTGACCACAAGTAAAATTAGGTCAACTCCCTATAGTTGAAAACTTGTCATAGGGTCCCCTAGGGTGTGAAATTTCCACCATGGTCCTAGTGAGGTCATTTAATGAGTCTTTAGCCTTGATCATATTCATTTTTAGTCTTTAGTGTCATTTTATGTCATATAAAGTCATATTTGAGTCATTAAATGAACTCGTATGGTTTCTATAGGAGGAAAAGTGTATTAAGGTGTTTTTCAACAATCCATGTGTCATTATATGTCATAAGGACTATTTCGTAACTAAAATTTTTTAGGGTTTCATGTTGAAGACAAGAAAATAATTGAAAAAGGGAGAGTTTGGGCAGTTTTACAAACTACAACGGTCCTAACACATGTGGAAAAATTATAAGTGACCCTTCAAATCCCCCAAGTCCATTCCCATACTTTGAAATCTTTGATATACTTGAAAATGGAAAAGACCTTTCTACCTTTCCATCGCTCTTCTCTGCATGCAAAAATGATCAATCAGTTTTAGTCTATTACAAACAATAGGAAGTGAGTTGGATCAAATGCTCTTAAGAGATGATAATACTCTATTTAATTAAAATACATGACAAGATTTGTAGGTTTGATTACTTGTGCTTCATGAACCATGGTTAATAAGGTCTATAACTTTGTTTTACCTACTCATCCCCATGCCTATAGTTTTCACTTCTGTTTGGATTGATCGTTGAAAACTGGTTATTGTACATGATTTTGAGGAGTGTTACCATCCTTATCACATGGTTATTTTTTGGTTTGCATGTATGATGTGAAGGATTTGACATGATCATTGTCATATTGCTAGGAGGACTCCATTGATAGTCTGTAGATAATGTTTTCACTCTTGCAATGTTTATTTTCGTATAGTGGGTTTAGGACAAGAGTAAAATGTTTGATTTCCACATATGAGAGCATGTTTTATCAAAATTATTCTGAAGGTGTGGTCTAAGTAATGTTATACATGAATTTCAAGGTCTAACATACACACACAATCATATTTCATACGACTATCACCTATAATCAAGTCAACTTAAGCACTGAGCAATCATATTCATGACACAAGGAGGTCTATAAGATGGTGAGAAGGATTATGAGATTGAAATAATGAGTTTGAGCCTTTCAAAATCTTAGAAATTGGTTTGGAGAACCAATCTAATAAACACTATCAAATATTCAACAATGACACCTACAGGGGGCTTCCACAGAGGTCTAATAAATTTGAAATAGAGGTGTTGGCACTCATTTGAGACCTTCATTCAGGTCTAAGAGCATTAAAAGTGTCATTGTGACATTATTAAGGTCATAATATAGAAAACAGACCTAAGGCCTTGCTCACAGGTTGATAATGTTGCAAAAGAGACATATTACCTTTATCTCTCCAAATTAGGGTTTTATATATATCCAATGTCATCTTATAGTAGAGTATCTGGAGGAGTGGACAGGTTTTGTTATTTTCATCATATAGCCCAGACATAGGGGAAATGCTTAGACATATAAATTTGATTGATTAGTCATGAGAAGGTAATGTAAACAGGTTTCCACTTCAAGCAAAATTTCACTATAGACGGTCAATCATTTACAGTGGTTTTGAAACCCAAGTGGTCCTACAATATAACAGTGACACATGAAAGCATAGCAATTAAGACAAGTAACTCCATTAGAATGAAAATCACACTATCATCTCAATGGGATTTATAGAAGTTGATATTTAGGTTTTGACACATGTGAGCAGTTATAGGGGGCCCCTTGTATTCTCAAGATGACACCTGTAGCCTGACTGTACATTCACAATACATTGGGAGTAAGTAGTTGAGTGTAAGCACAAGTCTCTAGATAAGAATGGACCCCAAAAAAGTAAGGTGATATGGATATATTCATGAATGTCCTAAGTCATGTAACATAAGGCTAAAACATTCTCCTTTACCTACAAGAAACTCTAGTCTCAACTAAGATAAGTACCTATAATCACCTACAGTTAGACCAATTCATGCAAATGGAGAGAGGTGGATTAAGAAGGTTGGTAGAGGTTGATGATGAATTTATCATGCTAGGATCACCTTTTTAGTGTTTTCATAAACCATACCTGATGGTCCTTAGACTAAAAAGGCATAGCAAGACCAATTTTTAGATCTCAACCTACGTGCAGTTCTAGACCCTGTACAATCACTAGGTTTAAGAAGTTTGTCTTAGAGTTTTAGAGTGTTAAGGGATCTATGAGTATGATATAACTATGAAATTTGGTGTATAGGGTCCTCATTACCCAATATAGCCTTCCATATCTTCAAATTGGTATGAAAAATAGGGGAGATGACCTCTGTTTTATCTTAGACAAAGGGCACTCCCAAATAGACCACCCTATAGGTTTGGTGAGTAAATGGTAAGGGGATGAGATGTAGAGTTTTGGGATGCTAAAAAATGTTTTTTAATGAGTTTTTTAACATGAAAAAATATATAGGATTTCCTACAATCCTAAGAAACCATTCAGAGGTGGTTATGGGCAACTAGAGCACAGTTAGGCCTATTAAGCCTGGATTAGGCCTAAGCTCTAATGAGGCTCCCTTTAATTTATAAGATAAAATGATCCTTCCCACTTAATTGAGAGTCTTAAATGGGAGTTATAATGTTTTTTTAAACCTTTAGTTTATAGGGGATCACATAGAGTTGGTCATTTTGACCTATTTCCATTATAGGGGTATGCAGAATGCATTATAAACGTTGATAGGCTATCTTCAAGAACTCACACCTGTACAAAAACTAAGCATGGTGACCCAAGGAGATAGGAATGATTTAAGGAGGTCCATAAATTTTTATTAGTGATTTTTTTTTAGGTTTGAACATCCAGGTTTTATGAACTATCACTAAGAGAAAAAACCTGTTAAAACCCTCCTAAACCCTTGGTTTTGACCCGATGAAGGAAATACCAAATAAATATGATATAAAAAGAGTAGTATGGTCTGAAAAATATTTTTAACTTTTATAATAATCTCCCATGTTCCTTCCCACTTAATTTGTTTATACCCTACTTGTATAGACAGGGTACAAAAATAGGTTTTTTTGCAAGTTTGTGGTTGTTTTGTAGGTATAGAAGAAGATGAACATGTAATAAAAATTTTAGGGGGTCAATTGGGACCTATGATAACTATTAATATCCATTTATCACCTTATAATAACCTAAAAACACTTTTGATAACTCATTCATCTCAGGTAGTCTTTGGCAGAGATTGAAGATAATGAGTGACTGCCAATTGATAGAGTGAGAAGTTTGTTTTTGGGACATTTTAAGGGCTAATTCATGGAATATAAGATAGATAGACTCTAAAATAATGTTCTAAAACCTCTTCCATGGATTTTATTGAGAAATTTAAGATCATTTAGGTGACAAATGTGAAGAATGATGCCTAGAAGACTAATGAATGACTACATATGGTGAGTACAAGTGTCCAAAAGATGGCTAGCAATTGGCGATGCATCTAGTGATTGTCATGGAATTTTTATAACCCCCATAAGATATTAAACATGTGTCAATTCTCTCTAGTGTATTTTTTTGCAATCAATAGATGCCTCATCATGAAAGCAATTTTCAAAAAGGCCATTTGAAGACCCTACGCTAGTTTTGGAGAAGTTGATGCTTTAAATGTACACTTGTCTAAGAAGACCTCATAAAAACATATTATTCACTTCATTATTATATGACTTAATTAGTTTTCATGCCTTGAAATTGGGAATTATGACCCTTGAGATTCGTCCTTCTCTCTCTTCTCACACATTCTATAAATGCAAGCAATTTTGGCTTTTATAGGGGAATTCCACACTTGGTATGGTGAAGACCTATTGGTTTAATATTGTAATTTTCCTTTGAAATAATATATTCAATTTATTTTTTATTTCAAAACTATCTTCTCTAAGTATGTTAAGTAATGTATAGTGAAAAGTCAAGTGATTGATATATATCCTTGCATTCTCTCAATCCATTTATGTTTGATGCAAGTTGTTTCCACTCTAATAGGTCACATGAAGTGTTATCAAGTGTATTGGTATATTTTCAAGTTTTAAAGTAGCCTTAGTCTCTATAAATTATCTTTGGTTAACTTACCTTGAGTAGTTTAATGCACATCACCTCCATGTTCAAAATAAAAATGTTAGAGTAATTCAACAGTTTGAGACTAGTATTGTAGGTCATGTTTCATAGTGCAATTATATGGTAGTCATGTGGAGATATTTATAGTGTATCATCTACTTATAATAACTTAATTTCATGTGTAATTCTATCCCTTTTCATCTAAGTAAATAGTTAGTGTAGGTGATAAGCATTCAAGGATCAATCTAGGGAGCTAGCCCTTAAACCTAGAGGTCTACTTATACTATAAGTAACCCATAGGCCTAGAGGTATTCCAACGTTGCCCAAATATTAGAGTAGGCGTAAATAACCAACACTAGGGTGCAAGATTTAGTGACAACAATTTTTGCATTCTTAGTAGGATCAAGGTCCAAAAGAGTGGGAAGATTGTTGGTGTGTCCTTCTTCTTATCATATTTTGGAAGCATGCAAACAAGCACTAATGGTGACTCTAAATGAAATATTCTAGTTGTAAGTAGCCTAGGTATCTATTGTTGAAGATTTTTATCAAGTCTTATTCTTTACTTGACTCATGAAGTTGATATGGAATTCTATAATGAGAATCCCTACTATGCACCTCCATATCAACCTTGTTATAATCAATGTTATATCCCTCAATATCCCTATCAAAGTTGCTATTAGTCTTATGAGCCATGGAAACCCTATAACCATCCTATTTTATCTCCATATGAACATCATGTTGTTGGGAAACCCTAGGAATTATCCTATGAATAAGGCTATCAAAAATCCTATCAATAAGTGTCTTCCTATCAACCCCAATATAACTCCTACCAGCTTTAACATGATGCATATCAACTTCAAGATAATCCTTATCAGTCTTGTCATGAGGTATTAGATGATCTTATTGATTATAAATCAATATATTCCAATGCAAGATATGAATTCCTACAAGATCATCTTAGGTACATAACTCAAGAAATTGAAGTTGGCCACAATCTCCACTATTACCCTCCTCCTCCTACTTCAACCCCATCTCATATCAAATCCTTCTTGGTAGTTATACCAATTTTACTAGATAGTGAAGAAAATATGAGAACATGGGATGATGATTTTAATGTTCTCCCTAACCATCTCATGGAGTGATGTAATAGCCCTTTCTTAGGGTCTCCTTTTTTAAAAAAATGCTCTGATACCACTGTAATATACCCTTCAATTAGGGAATATAGAAAAACAAAAGCTCTAATACCACTGTAATGTCCCCTACCAATAGGGAATATAGCAAAACAAAAGCTCTAAAAAAATATATGATTTTGTAGAATAAATTCAATTAAATGGATAGATAGTAGTACAATCTATCAATTGGTTAATCAGTGCTCTTATTATTCGTCCAGATGATTATAATAGATATCCTTTGTCATGCATATAAAATAATATTCAAATACAGTCTTAAAAACTTGAGTCTTTCACAAATTGGGAATAAAACCTGAAGTTGGTAGGTCTCGGTCTGCTGTGTCAAAAACAAAGTCGCCGACGTCGGTTATACTGCCGTCATCGGTCGACTGGGGTCGTTAACCTGCCGACGTTGGTGATATGTCGGCCGATGTCGGTCGCTGTGGATCTCTGCTTACCAGTGTCGGTCTCTGTGCAAATCTGTACGGACTTCGTACGACCACCAATAAAGCACACCCTATTTGTTAGACCCCTGATCTGAAGATATATGGCTCTAATACAGAAAGCTCTATCTGTATAATTTATTAAATCAAAACATAAGGAAATAAATACCTGAAATCCCTGTGATAACTTCTATGTGAAGTTATCTCCCAAACCTGTAAACCTCTGTGATAACTTCTATATGAAGCTATCTCTCAAATTGGTAATAGATCAGCTGATATTTCATAGCCTCTGAATCACACACACTGAAGAGTGGACGTTCTCCAATGCAAATGGAATCCTGGAACCCTTGGCTCAGTATTCACAGAAGAATTCTTCAATATCAAAATTAATAATCATTCATGGATAATTTTCAATTCTCTCCCATGAGAAACCCTTATACCCTCCAAAAAGATATGCTTGCCCTAATTAGGGTTTTCTTAAATTAGAATTAGGGTTTCTAATTAAAAAATAAGCCAAATAATTAATATTTGATTAAATCAATCAAATATTAATATCTCCCTCAATATATGTCCAATCCTCGAACCAACTGAAGCTGGTGAATCAGGGAGTGATTCTGCACATGACCATACCAAAATAAGGGTGCTCTACTGCATGTTAGAAGTCCCTAAATAATAGGAGCTTAGGTAAAATGTGTCTGAAAGAGCCCAAATGAAAGCCAACTCTAGGGATTTTGCTAATTGAAGTCAAGCCAAGCTCCATCATGACCCTCTATCCATCCTATCAACCTACGAAGGTCACATAATAGGCTAATCATCAAGTCTGAAGATGTCACCTAAAAAGGGGACATGACAAGTGATTAAAAGGTTTTGTTCAAAAGTGGATGGATGTGTGGGAGGTGGTTGAAGAAGAAACTCAATGTGATATTAATGGGTAGTTGTACTTGGGAAAAAAGGTTTTTCCAATGCTCAATAGATAGACTAAGAATGTGGGAAAAATAAAGAGAATGAAAATGAGCCTACATATATTAAGGAGCCTCAAGGAAGCTATGACCAAGGTTGAACTCTTATTGAATAAGGTGTCTTTCCTATTTACCAACCCAACTTGTCATCTCCCCATAAGATCATTAAATAAGCCTCCATTACCTAACTCATTCATGATCCCTCCATCACATCTCATTCTCCCTCTCCATCCCATGAGCCTATCCATCACCCTCACACCTCATCCCTTCTTGAAGGAGAGCCTATCTTATGGGAGGCAAGAAAATAAGACTAAGTTCAAGCTATAGCTGACTAAAAAGATGATGTGAGCATCTATGATGAAGAGATCGCCATATAAATCCCCCTTGGTGAAGACAAGTGCAAATCAATCTTCTTAATTGAAAGATAAGATGATAAAATTCATGTTGCAACTGTCCACAAAGAATTTGGTCAAATCATGAAAAAAGAGGTGTTTGAGAAGGAGTCCATTTCTACTAAGTTAGTTGATGTCCATGAGAAGGAGAAAGAACCTATACCTCCTTTTGTCCAAGTTGAAAATGTTTTTGAATGTGTTTTGTCCTTTAAAGTGCCATGGGATAACTCTCAAGGTATCAAGTTTGTTGAAGTGGTAGTTAATGAGCTTGCAATTGATAAGGAGTTTGATTCCATTCAAGACACTCTGGAAGCTGCCTTACCTTTTGGTGGTGTACCCTCAAAACAAGATCTTATACCATCCTAACTTGTTAAAGTTGTAGTCAGCTTTGAAGTAGATCAAGTTGTTAAGGACCAAGAAGATAAAGTTTAAGAGGTGGTGGTTCTCAAAAAGAAAGATAGCAAGGATGATTGGTAGCAGTAGATGAGGATTTTCGAAGAACTTGAAGAAATTTGCAAAGTTGAGGGTCAAGTACATAAGGAGAAAGAGAAAGATGTTTCTATGGAAGACAATGATCAAGATTGGATGGACTATACAAAGATCCTTAATGAGATTTAGGAACTTGTAGCTGGTGAGTAATATGACCCCTCTCAAAGTACCATGGAAGTCAGGGAGGTATGTTTTATTGAAGCACCATTAAAAGTTGTAATTAAGGAGTACCATGAAAATATTGAGGCTATTTATTCAAAAAGAGAGTTCACTTTCATAAGTGATATGGTTTTTTTTGGAGAGTTGTCAATGATGTCTCCAAGGTGGTCAAAGATGTTGATGAGGTGTCATGTGTGTTAGAATGATAATGACAAAGTGTGCTTCAATATGCTTCAATGTTATTTCATGTTTATTCAATGTTTGACTTAGTGAGGTAGTTTATGCATGTTATTAATGGTGTGTTCATGTTTTAGAGACCCTATGGGGTGTTATGAGAGCTTGGAGTGTTTGTGGAAGTGAAAGGAATTCATTAGATCATTCATATGGAAGTCTAGGTTCTCCAAGTCATCTTGATAAATTAGGCTAAGTGAGAAGATTAATGGCATCAGTATTTGCATGTGTGGTAGTGTCAGTATCATTTAGTTTAGTAGGCCATATAAAAAAAATCTGTGGAGGTCCTAAGGTGAATCTAATTCACAATGGTGGCAAATGAGTTTGGAAAGTGTATTGTTGCATAGGTGAATCATGCGATGCCATATGATGAATCACATAAATCCTGCCAAGTTTCTCCAAATATCATTAAAATATAGATGAATTCCCAAAAAATGTAGACATAAAGGCATCTAATGACATCCTATGGGAATCCAATGGCATCTAACGAGTGTGGGCATCCGATGACAGCCTATCGGTGCTTGACTGCAAACTACTAGCATCTGATGGTAAGATCTAGGTAGATGATGATAAGATACCATTGAATTCTTGTAGGCTACCTATAGGTGTTTGATGGTAGCCTATTATCATCCACTTTTAGCCTACCATCAGACACCAAAAGTCTACACTTAGGTGTTGATAGGCTACTATTAGATGCTCACAAGATGCTGTCAGATGCCCTCATGTTCAATTGTCATGATGACACTTAAAGAGTAGTAAATATAATTACAATTAAAAAATACTAAAAAATTATATTGTAAAAAAATATTTGCATACCTTACTAGGAACTATTGATTCTTGAAGCCCTCTTAGGACCTGAAATACAAACCACCAAAAAACTCCTAAAGTTGCCCAATGGTATGTGGTGAATTCATTAGGATCCTCTTTATTGATGCCAACAAACTACACTTATATGAGTAAATTTATATTCAAATGTAGGTAAACATCTCCTCAAAATTAACTAACCCTAAAATTCTAGGCGATCTTGCCCTGTTAGCCAGTCTACAAAAATTTCCAAATGTCAAATTTAAAAAATGGAATATTTATAGATTAACGAAGATTCACCACTAAAAGAAACCCTAAGTGTCAGAAGGAGGTAGTCACATGCATCTAATAAATTTTGTGCCAAGATATTATGGTCCAATTTTAAGGTCATGAGATGGTGTGTAGCAAAAGATATCAAGGTGCAAAGTTGGCCTCTTAGGCATATTTCACTAGTTTCCATACTTAGCTAAATTTCTAATATCAAAAATCTATGGAAAATGTTTAATCATGCAAATGGGGATATAAAAAAAAGCATTCAATCATGCAGATGGAGATTTAAATGTGAGTACAAAGTCAATAGGTCAAAGGATCTTGAGATTACATATGATGATGACATGTGTCACAAACACGATAAAATAATAATAGATCAATAGCCCACATTTGATCGTATGTTTAGCTTATCAATGACACATGTTTAATCATGCAGATCAAATATCAACATGTGTTCAACCATGTAAATGAAGATCAATAATGTGACTTGCGTTAGCAATTCAATAATCTCATATTTGATGTGAGGCTACCAAGTGGCGTAAGAGCATTAATTGAATGGAGATTGATACCAGGGTACACAAAAGGCATGTGGGGATACCAAGTGTCATAATCTTAGAAGCATAGATCAAAGATAAATGACTAGCATTGAAATTTAAGGCTAGGAGACTCTCAATGAGATTGAAAGAGTGAATTTGATCAAGTTTCTAAAGGGCACTATTTCAGTGAATTTCAGCTTATTATTTTGGAAAGGGAAAATAAGAAACTAAGGGTATGGTTAAAAAATCTATTTGATTATATCATGTTGAACTAAAATATTATGAATAACTCCTCTTTATCTTGGGAGGATTACCTGTAGATAAGATAACACTAAAGCAAATTTGTTTGTTAGATAGATAGTTGAGTGGATTGCCTAGTGATAGGTAGATCTTAGAAGCAAGAGATTCCTCGGGGGCTGTCAATCCACATGTTTTAAATAATTAAGTTTATAAATATAATATAAATTACTTGCATCAATAATCAAAAGGTATTGAAATTAAACACAAGAGATACTTGGTAAAAAATAGACTATAAATGATTAAAATATCGATAAGCTAATTAATACTAGTGCTAGCTGATTGGGGTCTACTTTAGAAAATCAAACGAGGGTTTGTGAATAGATAGGGACACAAAAATTAGACTTGATTAGGGGTAGGTAGGTGAAAACAACTTGTTATAATTTATTGTCATAGTGATTATTAGTGGTTGGGCTGACCATCAGTGACTAAGGTGACCATCGGAGGTCAAGCTAACCATCAACAGTTGGATAGACTATCAATGATTGAGATAACCATCGATGATTACTATGTGTAGATATGGGTTGGTGAATGGTTGATTGACAAGAACACAAAGTGGGATTCTAGGAGATGGGTTGGTGTTGGGTTGAGTACAAAAAGCTAATAAAGCAATTGAATGTTGGAAATCAAGTACTCATCTTGAAAAATGCTGATTAAGTGGATGCTTGAGGCAATTGACTCATTGGTGGAGCCTGATGTGATTTTGATAGAGTAATGGTACTTGGTGCTTTAGGAGAGATATGATGGTAAGTTGGCTTTTTGATGTAGTAGCTAGTTCACTAGATTATTGATGATGATTGACCTGCAAAAAAAAGAACTATATATGCACAAGATCTTGATAACAATTACAGATGATTTTCACCTCCCTATTCCTATCTTCTTATAGGTAAGGTAAGAGAGTTGCAATAAGATGTGAACATGGCCTTCTAATTTTAACTCATGCATACAATGGCTCACATGTGGATTTAAAAGAGTTATATTTAGAAAATCAAGGTAGATGGATTGCATGCTGGAAGTTAAAGAGGTGGACCTTGATCATCGATGGTCAAGGTAACCATCAATAATTATCTTGAATGTCGATAGTCTAGGGTGAAGGGTCAAAGTGGGTAAAAGGTTGGGTTAAGCTATTTTGGTCAAACTAGCTATGGGTTAGGCTTGGTTAGAGGTCAAAGGGTCAAATTGGTCCCAAGGGGGTATAAAGGTGGTTCAAGAGAATTCAACATTTGAAATCATGGCATGCAAATTTTTAGTGTCTACATTTTGCCCCTTTTTTTTATGCGACTTTGAATCAACAAGCTGTAAAAAAACTATTGTAATTTGAAGGTCTGGTTGCTCCAAGTATGAGAGGAGGCATTCCTCTTCAAACTAAGAGTCGATGAGGTAGAATAAAATCAAGTTTGGGTTTGACAAGGTGGATGAAGGTGATGATGCAGGTGAACATCATGAAGGTGGGTGATAATTTGGGTACTAAAGCAAAAATAAATGCATAAAGTATGACAAAAAGGTGTGATAGCTAAGATCGCACATTGATGAGGATGTCATAGTTGATAAAAATAAGGATCAGTGGTAAAAGAACAAGAGACAAGTAAACCATGTGATCGTATTTAGGTGTGGCAACTGGGTACACTCGTAAGTCTTCTAAGTGATGTATGTGTTTCGATTGGTATCTAAGGTAGGAAGTACTCTCAATGAAAATATAAACTGGTCAAGTGTCATAGGTATCTAAGGTAGGAAGTGCTCTAAAAAAGACACAAGTGGGTTTGGTAAGCGTGAGGTGGAATGAGTTCAAAAAGTGTTCAATATGGTAATGTTATCATTGTAGTCAAAGGCCTAAGTAAAAGGTGTCACAAAATGCATGTTAGCTGAGCCAAAATAAACCAATAATGAGGTGACAAGGTGGTCAAGGTGGGTGGAGAAGGTAGTCTCCATAGGTGGGTGGGTTGATTTTTAGTCCACTTAAAGAGGGCTTGATCAAGGTAGGAATAAAAAAGTGGGACCACCTGACCATCAATGGTCAAGGTCCCTAAGGGTGACCATATATGGTCACCTTGACCGTCGATGGTCAAGGTGGAAACCCTAAAATTCCATAGGGTAAAAGTGAAAGTTGAATCACTTTTAAATCATTGTTACATTGGCTATTATTGACTTTGAGATTTGGTGCTTGTCATGATTTTAGGCTAATATATAGCTGATGGGGACTACTGAAGTGGAGGTTGACTGCTAGCTGAGGTAAAGAGTGGACCTCAAAGATTAGTCAAGATGCAGGGAGCACGTGAATGTAGACAAGGATGAGAAAGCTTATGGCTGACTCTATAGTGGTAGCCATGAAATGAGGTAGGGGATGCCTTAAAATTGGTAGGTTAGCTTGAGATAGCAATTGAATTGGGGTTAAAGGTGGTGGGATTTAGGAGTTTATGCCCTAGTTAAGTATTTGGGGGTTTTGGGTAAATTAGAAAATTGATTGAGTGGGTAGGTGAAATGGGGTGGGTAAGTACCTAAGTAGAATTTATGTTTATCATTTGGGTAGTTTTAGGGTAGATAGGGTTTGGGGTGTTCTGCCTGTGGAACGCCCATAGTGATAATCAATGGTTGGGATCGACCATCGACCATCGATAATCGACATCCCTAGAAAAATAGGTGCTTGAATGTCAACAGTCACTTATTGAAAAAAGGGTTTTAATAATTATTGAAAATTTTTAAAGCAAAAGAGGTGGTAATTTCTAGGTAGGTTGTTCTTTATAGGTTCAGAGGGTACATGTGGGGGGTATTGGGTAGATGGGTAGGGGGTTAAATAAATAGGTCAATTGCTTAAAGGGTAATGGGTAGGTGTTGGTAGATAATAATGGTGTAAGTGATTAAGCCGTGTTTCCAAATTGGTACAAGATATGGAGTAGATACAAATGCATGATCAAGTGTCATGTATCTTTGTAGAGATTCAATAGGGAATGACCCCAACCGATTGGACCCACATAGAGGAGGTTGGGTTGGTGGCAATGAGGCACTATTAACATGTGCCTTGGGATGCCTCCATGGTTGTAGCACTCATAAAAAGATGAGATCATGCTATGAACACCTTTTTATTGCTAATCAACAAGATGACTATCTTGTCAGAAGACGTGCATAGGATCACATAGTTTCTTCTCTAGGGTGATCTGATCTATCATATAGAGCAAGAGGAGTGGGAGGAGCTCATGGAAATTTTGTATGGAGATGATAATTATCAGATCCAATGGCATGTTGGTGGGTTAAGCTACAACATGTTATACATGAGGGATCTAGGTGAGAAGAGACTCATGACCATGCTCATGATGGTCATCTCCTGCTTTACTCTTCCCAACTCGAGCAATAGGAGGTTCCCATATTTGCTACTAGGGTTGCTAGTGGAGTTGCTACTATGGTGAACTATGTTCAATTGGGTACCTATTTTATTGATTTAGATATATAGAGAGTTGTGGGGGTTCAGGGCTCATAGGAGGTATGGTATCAGTGTCAACTTGGTTCTACATTGTTAGGCCTACGAACACATTTGGGTGCTAAGGCTAGTGCGATTATCATGGGAAAGATACACACAAATAGAGTTCCCCATTGGTTTTATGTGTTGGAGGGTTGAATTTTCCATGTCAGGTATAAGGGGAGGAACTTATGACATTGATTGGTTCAAGGGTGCCCTGGGTGCACTAGTGATTAGAGATATCACTTGGAGATCTTATGTTCAGTTACTAGTATGGCCTAGTTATAGGAGGCAGACACTCTCCCTACAGAGCTACAAATGGATATTTGGTCAAAGGGATGGAGAGGTAGAGCTCATCCCATTTTATATGATGATTAGGTAATTTAGCCTTGTATAGGGTATTATAGGTGCATTCCCTAGGTATAGGTACATGGACTCCAAGATTTTGTTTCTAGAGCCACATCATGTGCCAACTTTGTTAGACTATGAGGAGTTGCTAGTTAGGGCATGAATAGATGATGTTGGGTTTATAGATGGGTATATGGTATGATACCATCCTTTATATGTAGCTATAGACATTGGTGAGGATGACAGAGGTGTAAGGCGGATGGTTGTGGACCCAACTCAGAGAGGGGGCCAGAGGGCATAGGTATAGGGATATGGCCCCAATGGATAGGTAGGAGTGGTGTTATTCACTACATAATTACAAGTCATAGTATTATAGAGGCAAGTGGCTACCTTACAGGGTCAAGTTACTACTCTCATAGGTGACAAGGACTAGGTGTGGTCTTCACTCACCTTGGTTACATAAGAGAGGGACTCTCTGAGGTAGAGAGGAGGAGTAGCTATAACATAGATAGGGCCACTAGGCATGATCCCCATGGCATGATACCTAGCTACAGTTGAGGAGCTATGGTATTATGAGGCCATAGTTTTGACATAGTGTCTACAGGAGCCCTGATGGGGTGAGTATAGAGCTAGCTTGGTAGGTGGTGCCAGTGTAGAAATACTAGGTTAGTGGGTAGCATCTGTAGGTGGATAGATAGGTACATCTAGGGAATGATAGAGATAGCAGGTGGGTAAGCACCAGGATCCAATGGTGCTCTAGGAGATAGTGGTGTTCCTGAGGCATAGATAGGATATGACTAGATTATGACATGTGTATATCATTTTGATTTTGACCTATGATGAGATGTACATTTTACAAGAGAGACATGTCTATCTACTTGTACACATTTATTATGTTATTTGAATCATGAGTTTTATATATGAGCTTTATCTATTGCTTATGTTCATGGTTTGCGTTGATGTTTAATGCTGATCATGTGATGTTATATTGATTATGGATTATGCTTATGTTATGGATGCTTAATCTTAATGAGTATATGGATTTCATTATTTAGATTTTAGGCATGTGGTGGAAAGTGGTTGATTATTTTTATTGCTTATAGATGTTATGATATTATCATGTTTGTTATGGTTATGATTATGATGTTGCTTATTACACACATGGATATGCCTATTGTGATTTGGTTGCTGTTATATTGCTTAAGGTAAAGCAAATGAGGTAAGGTAACTAACAACACTAGATGGGAGAATGAAGAATGTAATCAAGAGATAAACATCTTAATGAAAATATCAACTAGTCATGATAGGATAAGAAGAGGGCAAAATGTTTCTTTTTTGATAACCAAAGTTGGATTGGATTAATGAACATAAGCCCTTCAAATGATTCATATTAGCATTCATTAGTTGGATAAAAAGGTGTCTTGACCACATAATGTTAAATAAGCTCAAAAATCCCTTACTTATAGTGTGTAAAGGGGGAACATATGGAAATGGAACCTTCTTGTGAGACTAGCATGCCTCTTTTATAGGTTTCCAAAGAGTCAGTATAAATAAGTCTATGCCAAATGTTTAGACTAATAAATATGAGAAGTCTATCTCTAAAATTTGATTGTGTCTTCCACTTTATTATGTTGCTTGAGAGCTAAATGCATCTTTCAAGATTAGTTTGTGTTTGTTGTGATTTTGATGCTAGGTCATTTACTTTATTGTTGTATATGAGAAGTTGATTAATGCAGGAAGCTTCCAAGAAATTGCTATGCTTTTGAAAAATGCTTTACTTAGCCATCCTTCAAGAGAGTGGTATAAATTTATCTATTTTATTCAAGGATTTGTGATAGTTGTCCTTCAAGGGAGTAGTCTTCCTTATATTTTGGCAATTTCAAATAAAGTTTTTAATAGCTATCCTTCAAAGGAGTAGTCTATGAATGTTAGGAATCACCCATGATTGCTAATGATAGGGATTTTTCTTTTTGCTTGTTTAGTTTTGCTTAACATAGACATGCTTATATAGGTTTAAGGATTCACCTTTATGGAGGCAAAACTAAAAGCACAAAAAAGTTGATTAGGTGTAAATAGGTTTAAGTGACAATGATCATGGGAATCCATCCTTGGAGAGGTGGAAAGTACCATGTAAATCATGCCATGGGTAGATCCATGGTACCCATTGTTCAAGATTTAGGCTATGACTATGATAGATAATCACATGATTCAGTTGTAATTATTTGCTCCTAAAATGGGGAGATGAATGAGGGTGGATAGCAAGGGATGAGCTTAAGTTAAAACAAAAAGTGAGCTTGATCTTTCTTAACAAAAGAAATAACATAGATTCAAAGCATTAAGGGGCTCAGGTTTTGGGTGGCCTTTGAGAGAAGACAACTGGTAAGCTCCTGATCCATACTTATGGGTTATGATATAGGGTCTAAGCTAATTAAAAGTAAACTTGCCCTACTTGCTTTTCTCCATATTGGTGACATGCTAATTTTTTTAAGGATGAGGTCTCTGATGTCAAATTCTCACACTCTAAGGTGTTTTTTATAGGCACGCTTGACATGCTCTTGATAGACATGGAGGTGGGTAAGGATTTCTAAACAATGCTCATCGAGTAACTCAAGTTGAGCTAAATGGTGCTGATGATAATCACTCTAAAAAACAAGATCTTAAAAATATATGTGAAGAGAGGGTATTTGGACATCAAGAGGCAAGACAACCTCCACTTCAAACATAAGAGAGAAACGGGTAGCACCCATAGGGGTTATAATGCTAGTATGATATGCCCATAAGGTGAAGGGGATGTGTGAATGCCAATCCTGACCAAATGCATTAATGCCAAATGTATCACATAGACTTTGGACTTGCTTGTTTTTAAAGGATTTACCATTGTCAGTGATAATCTTATGAGGAACACCGAAGTGGTAGATGATATGATGGTTGATAAAGTTGACAATCTTTTCTACTTTGGTCAAGACTAAAGGAATAGCCTCTACCCACTTGGTAAAATATTTGGTTGTAGTGATGATAGAGTGGTGATGATAGAGTGGTGATGCTACGAAGAATGAGGATTAATTTCATCAATGAGATCTAGACTCCATTGTGAAAAGGGCCAAAAATTGATGGAAACTCAATGACTATGGCTAGGTGTGTGATGCAAATTGGCATGTTGTTGACACTTAACACATTTTTTCACATAAACACAGTAGTCTTGGTTAAGGGTAGGATAGTAATAACTAAGGAAAAGGATCCATTTAAATACAATATGACCACTTAAGTGTCCTCCACAAATTCCATCGTGCATTTATTTGATAGCATGAGAGGATTCGTGACTATGTAGGTAAAAAAATGGAAGGCCATCAAAGCCATTTTTATAAAAGATACCCTCTAGTATGGTATAATGTGAGGTACTCTGGATAAGTGCTCTTCAAGAATTCCTAGAAAAACTAGATGGAACTATGGCAATGTTAAGATAGTCAAAGGTTTGTTAACACCAAAGGTTGGTTTGGGTCTCCTCTATGTTAAAAATGGTGGGAGAATCTAGTTTGACATAGGAAGGTTGGGTGAGTTTGTGGATAATGATAGATAGTTTAGAGTTGGAAGGTGCAAATAGTATCTGAGGGGTTAGGGAAGCCATGGTGTCGGTGAACTTATTAGTAGATCATGGGGTTGATTAGATGTGGTAGTGTTCAAATGATGCTAAGATTTTGTCAACTAGTTGCTTATACTATTACAAAACATCATTCTTACCTAGTAAGATCCATTGATTTGATTGACCAAAAATTGGAAGTCACCAAAGCTATTGATTTTTTTGACTCCTAGGGCTAAGGTAGTTTGAAGGCCTATGACTAGGGCTTCATACTCAACCATATTATTGGTACACTTAAATCAAGCTTGAAGGATAAAGGGAAAGGTTCATCATCAAATAGGATGAGGATGATACCTGCTCTCCCACCCCATTGACACCTTGATCTATTAAAGAACATGGTGACTTGATAGGTAAAGTTTTCTTGAGAGAGCATCACGATGGACTCATTGGGGAACTCAAGAGGAGGAGGTTGGTTGTCTGTTAATGGTTCTTTGGCCAATTGGTCAATAATGAATTATCCCTTCATTAACTTTTACTAAAGGAACTCAAGTTCAAACTCTACTAAAAGCATGAGCCACTTGGCCATGCGGTAGTTTTGGTATGTCTTGGAGTGCATGTAATTGAGTGGGTCGATGTTGGTTATGACATATGCTTTTTGGTTAAGAAGGTAGTGGCAAAGTTTGGTGGCTACAAAGACTAAAGGTAAGAAAAGTTTTTTGGTATGGGTATACCGAGTTTCATACTCTACAAGCATGCAACTAATGTAGTAGATGACTTGCTCTTTGTGTTGTTCATCCCAATGAGCAAGCATTTCCCCTAGGGAGTGGTCAGTGGTGGAGATATATAGGTAGAAAGGTTGGTCATCGTTAGGAGGGGTGAGGACAGGTGGAGACAAAATGTATTTTTTGAGGGAATCAAAGGCCTTTTGATAGTATTTGTTCTACTTAAAAGAGACATCCTTCTTTAGAAGGTGGTGGAAGGGTTCGCATCGATCTAAAAGATAGGAGATAAAGTGGTGAATGGATTGAAGCTTCCCCTGCAAGCTATGAATTTTCTTAAAGTTGATGGGAGGAAGAATGTCAAGGATGGATTTGATCTTGGTGGGATTGAATTTGATTCCATGAATGGAGATAATGAAACCAAGAAGCTTTCTTGACAAGACCCTAAAAATACACTTCTTGGGGTTTAGGCAGACATGGTAATGGATTGAGAATAGCTAAATGATCCTTTAAAATTTTGGATTTTTTGAGAAGGTCATCCACATAATCCTCTACAATATTATGGATGAGGTCATGGAAGATATAGGTCATGACACATTGGTAGGTTGCACCAGCATTCTTTAGCCTAAAAGGCATGAATCTATAGCAGTAGGTTACCCAAGGGGTGGTAAAGGTGGTCTTGTGCTGATCTTCAATGGAAATTAGGATCTAATTGTAACCTAAAAATCCATCCATGAAAGATAACATCTCATGGATGTCCATAAGATCAACTAGTTAGTTGATGCTTGGCAGAGGAAAGTCATCTTTAAGACAAGCAAGGTTGAGGTCATGAAATTCCACACAAATACATAGTCCCCTTATGGCTTTGGTGATAGTTACAACATTCGATACCCATTGGGGATAGTCAATGGGCTAAATGAAATTGACAGATAGGAGGTGCAGAAAATCTTCTTTGATGATAAGGGTTATGTGAGGTTGCATGCACTGAAGCTTTTGCTTGAAAATCTTGGCATCATGGTTAGTGACTATGTTATGGGTGGTGATGGTGGGGTCAATTCTAGACATATTGCTATAATACCAAGTGAATGTTATGTTACAATCTTAGAGGAAAGAGGGGAAGTCCCAAAATTTCTTGACATTCAACGATTGGCCAATTTTGACAATGCAGGGGCTCTCTAGAGTACCCAAGTTGATATCAATGGTGGATTTGTTCAACATGGTCCAAGTCTTGAGATAAAGGGGTTTGTAGATGGAAGAATCTAGGGCACAAAGGTAGGTGAGAATAGAATCATCATCTTAGCACTGAATAATGTTAATGGTAGGAGAGTCATCTCCTATCATCTCAAGATGGGTCAAAGGGATGGTTATGGTTGCCCTATATTTTTGATAAGTTAGGGGTCCAAGGTTGATCATGCTGAAAAAAAAATTAGGTGGGATGATATCATCATCCTCACACATGGACAAAGGAGAGGTCAATGAGGAAGGGGTATCTTCCTCAACAATGGTGGTGGTAGGTGGTTTGGGTTGCTTTTTGTTGGGTAGGATGAAACTAAGGCCATGTTTCTCATGAGGCTTTCTGGTTTCAATGGTGACCAATTCATGTGGGCCATGCTCATATCACCTAAGACCAAAGTCTTTCCAAGCACATCGATGGAGGTATGTTTTGGCAAAGCTTCATTTATCCAGGGAGGAAAAGCTGGTAGTAAATGGTTAGGGTAAAAGAGATGTGGTAGAAGTTCCAAGGGGTTTGTCTAGTCCCCTATAGACAAAATGTGTCTGATATAAGGGAGATCTAAAGGGAACAATAGTTTTGATGTTGGGGTCATATCCTAGTTGATTAGTGAGATACCCATACTCGTGAGGATTAGGGAAAGTGTCAAGGGCTAAAAGGTGATATTCCCCCAGTGAAAGGTGATAGAATGTTAATTCCAAAGGGTCCATGGTGGGGATTTGGTCTGAAGGGATAGAGGAACTAGTGGATTCCTTGTTAGTGGAATGGGATATGACATTTGCTTTCATGGTTAAAGGTTGGTTTTTGATTACTAAGGGTGTGTTGGATGGGGGTATGAGGACATCATTGGGGTGATAGGTTATGTTGCATGATGAGAAAGGACTTGAGTTAGATTGGATGGTGATGACCTAGCCTTCGTGCTCAAATTTAATGCAATAATGTAAGGTAGAGGGGATGCAACCCATGTAACAGATCCAGGTCATCCTAGTAAAACATTGTATTGGAACTCACCTTCCACTACATAGAAGAGTTTGAGGAGCGTACAAGGTCTTAGACAGATATGAAGGACAACTGTTCTTAAGGTAGTGGCCATGGTATCATTGAATGATCAAGGTTTCAGACATGACATTGTCTAGTAGGTTGAGTTGGTTATAGGCATGAGAGGAGATGATGTTAATACTATCTCCCCCTCAATCATGACCCATTTGATGTGGGTTTGGTTAATCTAAGTAGTAATAAAGAGAGGGGGATCTGGTTCATTTGAATGGATGGATGGTATTTTTAAATCCTTGAATATAACAAGTTTGGAAATTTGAAGGGCACCAATAAAGGCTGCTAAAGGTTGGGGATATTTAGGTTGGACCTTTAGGGATTGCAAAGCCTCTATTAGTGCTTGACAATGATAAGGGAAGGTAGAGATCAACTCATACAAGCTCATCTTCATTAGGGTTTGATGAAGTTGTTTGAGGATAACTCTCCTAATGAATTCTCAAGGGTTAGATTGGGAGGCACCTAAAATAGACATATTGGGTTTGGTTTGAGGTAGAGATGGTTGGGTATGGGTTGGTTGGGAGGTTAAAGATTTATATGTCTATGGAATAAACACCTTAGCCTTCCCTTTATCCTTCTATTATGATCTTGTGACAACATTAATAGTATGGATAAGAGGGCGAGTTGGGGTAGAAGATTGGTTAGAATCATCTCTACTTTGAGGTGAGAGTGTAGGAGTAGGTAAGCATTGGGTAGGTGTGGTTTTTGGTGGGATTGATATAGGGCTCATGGGGGGTTCATCTATTAATAAATCATCTGCATCATAAAGCTGGTGGATAATGGTTTAGAGATTTTTGTAGTTCTCTATATCATGGTCAGGTGTCCTATGATAAGAACACACTTGGTGGTCATTATACTAGATGGGTTTTGAAGTAAGAGGGTCAAAGGGTTTGATGGGAGGTAAGGCTAAAAAATAAGTTTTTAATAACCTATGGAAAATGGTTGAGTAAGATTTAGCTAAAGGTGGTAAAGGTTTTGTAGCCTTGGTTTTGGTTGTTGAGGTAAAAGGTTGTTTGGAAGTAGGTTTGGTGATAGGTGCCTTGGGTAAGATGGTGCACTTGGTTAATGGCTTTGGCTTGGACAAGGAGGTTGATGAGCTAGAGGTGGAAGATTACAAGGTAGGTAGCCTAGGTATTGCTAGTGCAGTGAAGAGAGGTGTGTTAAAAAACAAATATGAAGGTGTAACCAAAAGAGGGGGTGGGTTTTTGGTATAGATAATTAGATTCCTACTCAAGGTAGAGGGATGAGATCCCAAAATGGAGGGCAAGGTTGAGGGAAGTAAAATTTGGTCCTTTAGGCTTTTAAGTGGTTTTACCTCTTTGATTACTTTAGTTTGGCATTTGGTTGTTGGTTTTGGTGAGACAAGCTCCACCTTCATAGATTGGTGGTTAAGACTCTAACTAGGGAAGGTGCCAAGGTTCTTGATCAGTTTGGTTTGAAAAGGTGATTTGGTCACTTGGGGTTTATGTGCCTTAGATGGCTGAGGGATTATTAGATTGGTAGAAGTTGCTATTGGTTTGGTTGATAGGGTAGGAGTTTGGATAGTGGAAGTGATGGGTTGGTCTACTAAAGGTATGGTTGGAGGTTCTTGCTTGGTGATATAAGGTAGCCCTAATTGTTTCCAGAAGGTGGCTCGATCCATGTCAGGATTGGAGATAAATTCTAATTTTTGCACTAACCTAAAGAATGGTTTATAGGCTAGTTTTTTTCCTTGAATAATGGCCCTAAAAGATAAGCCCATAGGTTGAGACACATGGATTGTAACCTCATCCTCTTCCTCAATCAAAGGATGTGAGGTTTGAATGGGTGACTTCTTTGTGGGAGATGCAAACATTTGGGATTCCTCTTCAAAAATGATTTTCGAAGGGGTAGGAGGTTTCTTTGTGGTTGATTAGAAAGGAAAAATGGGTGCTTGGTCCAGTATGTCGGTCAAGGAAGGGGTTGATGGCTCTACTACCTCAATAAGTGGAGGAGGAGAAAGGGGGGTTTCCTCAGTTTGGGTTTCCAAAAGAGGAGAATGTAACTCTAATTTCTCAATAAATGGAGAGGGTGAGGGATAAATAGGTTGGTTAGTAGGTTCTTTAGCTGCAAGTGTGTCAAGAACCATGTTAATAGTATGGGCATCATGAGAACATTTAATCATGTTGCTCTCATTCTTAACAGGCAGATGATTGGGAAAAGGTTGCCTAAAGATTTTAAGGGCTTGGTTTGATGGTATATTGGGGTCGTCCAATGCAAGCTCCCCCTTGTCAATGAGGGATTGGACAAGGCTCTTGAAGGTATTGTACCTACTAACATCATGCCCTATTACTTGATAGAAGGTACATAGATCATTATCATTATACCAACTAGGTGCAGGATGAGAAGAGTTGAATTACTAGGGTGGTTTTATAGGAGGAATTTGAATGATATTATCTTTCAATAACTTCTCCAAGATTGAAGCATAAGATTCTCTAAGCAGAGAGAATTGCTTATGGTTGCTACAACTTTGGTTCTTCATGTTTTGCTTCGAGGAACTAGAGAAATTTGGTTGGTTAATGGATGGTGGAAGAGCATCTTTAAGGGAAACTATATTTTTGGTTCCCTTGCCCTTGGTATTGGTATTATATTGGTTGTTTAGTTTGGAAGAAGATACCTCATTGGTTTTGTAGGTGGAGTTCTTGTTCTTCATTTTTAGCTTTCCTTCATTAATGGATCTATTCTCTAACTTACGCACCATGTTAAAAGCTTCATCAAAGGTGTGGAAGCTTTGGACACGTAGTGTAGAGGAGATATGCTTGGCACATGCCTGAGAAAAGAGCTCTATGAGTTTGGGTTGAGGAAAGGAAAAGTAAAGTTGGTTAATTAAGCTCCTCTAATGAGCTACAAAATTGGCAATAGATTCATCCTCAAACTACTAGATAGAGTAGAGGTCAGTGATAGAAAATTTCATGGAGATATCGATCAAAAAGTGGTCCAAGAAAGTTTGAGCCAACTGGGTGAAGGAGAAGAGGGAGTGTTTGGGTATGGCACTATACCAATCCAATGTCAGACCAATTAGAGACATGGGGAAGGTGTAGAGAAGGAGGGTATCATCATAGGTAATCAGATAACAAGCATACTTAAATGCCCTAAGGTACTATTGGGGGTCCTCCTTACTATGGAATTTGGATAACTTGGAAATTTCTCATTGGAGAGGATATGGCTTAATAGGTATGAATGGATGGATGGGCTCATTATATATTTGGTCATATGGCAAGATGTTGTGAGAACTCGAGATGGATGACTCTAAGGTGATCATCTTTTCCATAAGCATCTTCATTAATCTACTTGGGGTTGTGCATCTGAAGGGTTGTAAGGTGCATACTATGGTTGGAATTGAGTGACATATTGGTAAGTTATCAGAGATTGAGAAGTTACCACATATGGGTAAGTGGTCATGGGTGGTTGGGTTGAAGCCACATATGAATATGCAATCACTGGTGGTTTGATAGAGGGTATGTACTACTACATGGACATGGGTGGCTGAGTCATAGGTAAGGGATAAGTGGTAACCCTAGTGGTGATAGGTAACAAGGTAGAAGGTATGGGTGCCACTACATTTTGAAGTGGAGTGGAGGTAACTAAAGGAATGATAGTGATGGTGGTAGTGGTTACTCCAACAGTAATTAGAGTATAGGTAGGTAGAGGTTGGGCGGTGGCTTTGTTGGAAGAGTTGTTATTCAAGATAGGAGGTGTTTGAGTGTTAGAAGGTTGAATGGGTTGGTTCTATATGGTTGTCTTAGATGGGTTTCCATCTAAGGTAGATGCCTAAGTAGATAATGGTTTGGTGGCGATGGTGGAAACATAAGAGGTACCTAAAATTCCTAATGGCATGCCACAGGGTAGATGGATAGGTGGTACTGAAATGGGTGTATAGTGAGCTACTATGTTAAGGTAATGTTGCAAGGCTACTGGGTTATTATCCAAAAAGGAAAAAAGTATGGGTCACATTAGGAAATTACTTGAGATAGACTAGAAGCATTAGAATGACAAGGAAAACTCTTAGCATCTAGGATATACTCTATGGATGAAGAGGTAGAGGAAATTGGATAATCTATAGATGTGTCCTAATTTGCTAAGTCTCTTCATTATCGATGAGTAAGAACCATGGAATTAGGATGAGAAGAAAACACAAAGAATCTTACAACTCAAATGGAGAAAAATCAAGAAAATGATTAAAGAAATCTAACACACACTAGAGTACATTAAAATCCCATGGTAAATTTTAATCTTGCTTTTGGCTTAAGCCTTAAGTTATGAGAATGTGTGATAGAAGTTAGCTTCTAGATCAGGTACTATAAGGTTGGTTTCAGCTTGTTCAGGTGCTCAAAAGGATCTATATTGGGAATCAATACTTAGTTTGGTATTGAGGTCTACCCCCTCTCTTCACACATTGCAGTGATAAGGGTGTTGGGTGCTTATCCAATATATATTTATTTTTAGAGTTTATACTTAACTAGAGAGATAAGTTGGTTCTCCCCTTGGTAATGACCTCCAAGTGGGATCATCAGGAAAGGGTAAGGTTTTCTCTAGGTGATGAAATCCTAGTCGGGCCTTGTCTCAAGTTTATTTGATGTTTTATTGATGAAAATGGTTTGGTTTAGTGTGTGCAACAAAAGTCATGCTATGATAAAATTATTGTGCCTTAATTCAAAGTGAGCTAAAATTAGAAGCAAGCAATAGATACACTTAATTTTAAACCTAAAAGAGAATTTAGTTTTGTTAATGTGCATAGATAGAGAGAAGAACATACAAATGAAAATAAAAAAAACCCAAAGTAAAGACTCAAGGTCCCACCAGGTGTGTCATAATATTTCAGTGAATTTTAGCTTATTATTTTGAAAAGGGAAAAGAAATAACTAAGTTTGGGTATGGTTGAAAAACCTATTTGATTGTGCATGCATTGAAATAGAATATTTTAAAGAACTCATCTTTGGCTTGGGAGGATGACATATAGATAAGACAACACTAAATCAATTTTTTTTGTTAGATAGATAGTTGAGTGGATTTCCTAGTGATAGCTAGATCTTGGAAGCAAGAGCTTCATCGAGGGCTGTCAATCCACACATTTTAAATAATTAAGTTTATAAATAGAATAGAAATTACTTGCATTAATAATCAAAAGGTAATAAAATTAAACACAAGAGATAATTTTTAAATACATAAACTAGAAATGATTAATATAATGATAAGATAATTAATACTAGTGCTAGATGATTGGGGTCTGCTTCAGAAAATCAAGTAGTGGTTTATGAATAGGTAGAGACATATAAAATTAGACTTGATTAGGGATAGGTAGGTGGAAATAACTTGTTAAAATGTATTGTCATAGTGACCATTGATGGCTTGGCTGATCATCAGTGGTTAAGGTGACCGTTAGTGGTTGGATAGATTGTCAGTGGTTGAGACAACCATTGATGGTTATTGTGTGTATATCTGGGTTGGTGAATGGCTGATTGACTGGATCACAAAGTGGGATTTTTGGAGATGGGTTGGTGTTGGGCTAAGTGCAAAAATAAAATAAAGTAATTAAATTCAAGAAATCAAGTCCTTATCTTTTAGAATGATGATCAGGTGGATGCTAGATGTGATTGACTCATTGGTGGAGTCTGACATAATTTCGATAGAGTAATGGTACTTGGTGCTTTGGTAGAACTACGATAGCAAGTTGGATTTCTAACATAGTAGCTAGTTTTTTGGATTAATAATGATGATTGACATGCAAAATAAAATAACTCTGGATGCACAAGATCTTGGTAATAATTATAGATGATTTTTACCTCCATCTTCTTCTCTTCTTATAGGCAAGGCAAGAGAGTTGCAATGAGATGTGAACTGGGCCTTCTAATTTTAACTTGCACATGCAATGGCTAGCATGTGGATTTAGATGAGTTATTTTTAGAAAAGTAAGGTGGATGGAGGTAGACCTTGAATATCAATGGTTAAGGTGACTATTGGATGTCAACCTGACCATTGATAGTTGAAGATGATGTCTCAAAGTGGGTAAAAGGTTGGGTTAAGCTAGTTTGATCAAACTGGCTATGGGTTAGGATTGGTTAGGGTTCAAAGGGTCAGATTGGTCCCAAAGGGGTCTCAAAGCAGTCTAGGGGAATTCAAAATTTGGAATCATGATGTGCAAATTTATGGTATCTATAGGCATGAGATGAAGACATGTGTCTGAAGCTTTTGCATTAAACAATGATTGTTGGAATTTAAAAATTCAAATTAACAAAGGAAAACCAATCTATATTATTAGATTCCTATCTTGAGCATATGGTATAATTTATTGATAGAGTAAAAATAAAAGGGGTAGATGACTTTAAGGGACATCCAAAAAAATTGGTTAGAAGGTTTGACTATTTGTATAGTTGTAATTATTGAGCTTCAAAGTTGACTGAGGGTTTGACCATCTTTTGCAAATGACCCAAGAAGGATGTTTGTGTTTGTATTGATGGTGTTTTGATGTTTTAAAGTGAATTATCAATTGGAGAGTGTTGTAAACTCCATTAGGAATAGCTACATGGATTTTAGAGGTTTGACTAATCCATCTTCAGTATGAACAAATTCTTGTAAGTTGACTATTTTTTCATTCATGATGTTCTTATGTACAAAGCTAATGTTTGAGCAGGTTTTACCTATGCAAAGGTGAGTAGGGATGAATATAATCACTTGAAGGTGTATTAAGGATCATGTGGAGTGGACCTATACATTTGGAAGTGGTCTTATGTTCCTAATTTTCTTGATAAAGTGCTAAATGGGTGAATGGGTCTTCGTGAGAGTTATAAGGGCTACTAAGACCTAATTGAAAGGTGTAGTTACTTAAGGGTGACCCATGGATGCTATGGTCAACCTATGAGAGTGGTATTGAGTTATGTCTTAGTGTGATAGAAGCCTTAGAATTAAGGCAAGTCTTATGGATGACCAAGAAGATGGAAATCATGAAGACTATATAAAGAGTAAAATTAAAGGTGATGGTTTTAAGAGTTAAGATGCGAACGATGGATTAAAGAGCAGAGCAGGTTGAGGATTATGTGTATGACTTGTAGGTCATAATTTTGATGTCATAATAATGTACATGTAGGTTTTTAGAGTTGATAAGTCAAGTATAGAGAGTGTGTAGTGTGATCTAAGGAAAGGTGAAGATTATGTGAGCTTGGTGGATGGATTGAGGATCAGAGGAGTGTGAGGTATGTGTGTATGACCATTTGGTTATGTTGTTGATGTTGTGATAGAGTTTTTGTAAGTTTTTTTATTGAGTATGTGTGAAGAAGTGTAGAGTGATACAAAAGGTGGTTTTGGATGCATTGAGAGGGTGTGAAGGCTAGAGAGAGTGTGTAGGGTTTAAGAGAGTTGATATTCATTATATTTCCATCAAATTGGCATGCAATCAGAGATCAAGAGATGTTCATTTCATAGGTGTTTTTGTGGGTGCTCAACATATAGGGCAAGAGGTGCTTGTCCATCCTTAGGGGATGAAGCTCCTTGTGAAGTGGGTGCTTCACTACATGTCTCATGTTTGTGATCATCTTAGTGGCTTGAGAGTGGATTTTATCCCCCATAAGGGTTTCCCACATAATCCTTGTGTTGTGTGTTTAATCTTGCTTATCTTTCTTGTTCATTCTTATGAATGACATGTATGCTTTATGAATGTATGTGTTGAATAATTAAGGGTTTGAAGAGTTTGGATTTGAATTGAATATCTTACATTACTGATTCACCCCCCTCTCAATGATTGTACCTATAAAAATTGGTACCAGGGTAGAAGTTCTTTGCAAGTTTAACCACTTGAACATGATCTAAGGTACAATGCATAGTTAACATGTGCAAGGTTATTTTTCTTCTAAACAAGCACCAATATTCAATGAGTCAAATTATAATTTTTGAAGTGCGAGGATGAAGACCTACATCATGTCCCTAGGGTTTGGCATTTGGCAATCTATTTTGGATGGATATTTGGCCCCCTTAATCCTCTAACTAGTGCAACTGATAAGAAGTTGTGTGAGAGCAATTCTAAGGTAATATATGCCATCACTTGTGGTTTTTTAGAGACTGAGTTCACCAAGGTAATCCATTTCAATTCTACCAAGGAACTATGGGATAAAATGTAGACCATCTATGAAGGAGATTCAAAGGTCAAGTTGGCCAAGTTACAGACTGACCAAAGATAATTTTTTAATCTTGAGATGAAGGAAGAAGATTCTATGGTATCCTTTTTGCAGAGAGTTGATGAGTTTATGAACATTATCAGAGGTCTTGGAGAGAAGCTTAAAGAAGCTATTATAGTATAAAAGGTATTAAGGTGTGTATCCCTCAAGTTTGATTTAAAAGTTTCTATTATAGAAGAAATTCATGCTTTTGCTCAGATGAAGATGGATGAATTACATGGCATCCTTACTACCTATGTGATGAGAGTCAATGAGGACAAACTGCCAAAGAAGGAAACAACATTCAAGACAGAAAAGAAGCCATAAAAGAAGAGAAATGAGGTAAGTAAGTTAGGTATGATGATATATTTGATGATAAACTAATGGCTTTGTTTATAAGTGAATTTAAAATAGGCTTAGGGAAGTATAAGGGTAAACTACCCTTCAAATGTTTCAATTATTGAGAAGTAGGACACTTTGATGATAAGTTCCCTCATAAGCATAAGAATAATGATGATGAAGAGCATGGTAAAGGCCAAGATTAATGCAAGAAGACATTCAAGTTTGATAATAAGAAGAAAGGATTTAGAAAGTATGACAACAAAAAGAAGTCCTTCAAGGATAAGAAGGGTCTCTACACCAAAGAAGAATGTGGTACATTAGATGAGAGTGACTGTAGTGACTCAGACTATGATCATGAAGATGATGGTCCTGTTAAAAATGAAGACCTCTTCATGGAATAAGAAGGAAGTTGCTCATATCAAAAAGAGTCTAGTTAGAGTGATATAGATAATGAAGAAGACAAGGATGATTATGAGACTAAATTGAGGAATGATCTTGAAGAACTGAAGATTGAGAAGAAGACTAACAAGAAGATTAAGTCAAAAATCAAGGACAATGAGGAGCAATTCAGAGTGTTTAAGGAAATAATGAATGAAGACACCAAGGAGCATGAAGGTATAGTCAAACATCTCAATTGTCAATTGGAAATCCTATCTATAAGCCTGAAAGCTAAAGAAGATGAGTGTTCAAGGTATGTGATTTAAATTGAGTCATTAAACGCTGAGTTAGAGAAGACATCTAGTAAGGTGAAATCATTTATGAGGTTTGAAAAGAGCTCAAGTGATCTAGACAACATTCTGAATAGTCAAAAACATGGTAGTGATAAAACTAGACTTAGTTACAAAGAAGAATGAAATATTACAACTCAAGACAAGGTGAAGACTAATATAAACAAAGACAATCAAACCTTGAAGGTCAATAATTAGTCATGGAATGAAGATGCTGGTAGAATAAAGACAAAATAGATCAAACAATCAAATCCCATGAGGTATGCCAAATTCAATGGTTATTATTACACTTGCAATAAATTTGGTCATAGGGCTAGAAAGTGTAGAAGACCTGCTAAGAATGAGTGGAATCATTAGTCAAGTGGTGTTTGCAAGGCTGAGTGATTCAACTATTATGATGTGGGACACTTTGAAAAACATTATCCAAATAAATTAAGACAAGTTGAGTTTCCTTCAAGAAGAGTGGTTTGCCATAACTATGAGAAGATTGGTCACATTGCTAGGTTATATAAGCAAAATTTATCAAGTCAAAACAAGTTCTTTCAGGCTCTTAGAGTGCAAGGAAGAAGGATAGTTAACTCATGAAAACCAAAATTGGAAAGTGTGAGTCATGATGAGTCTACAAGTCCAAGTGGTCTATTTGATATGATGGAGAATGGTTGAAGAGTGCTAAGATCTCTCATTGTCTTCTCATGTTTTGAATGAAGATACCAAGCTCAAGGAGAAGACCAAGGTGCTAGTTGAGGCTAGTTATGAGGTGTGTATGGATCCAAGTGAACATCCTACTACTATTAAGCAAGTTTCATGCAAAGAACATTAGTTGTCAATGCCTAGTGATGAGTTTATTTCTTAAATTAAAAAGGCGGTTTCAAGTCTTGAAGATCTTTTATGTGCCTTTTGAATAATTTTAAGTGCTCTTGGATTTCTTAGTTATTGCATGAAGGGTTGTAGGTCAAAATCTATTTCAAGGATCTATGGGTTCCCAAAGTAGTATGAGTTCAAAAGTTGGTCTAGAAGTGTGTATTGATGACCTCTAGGTGTGAGAGAAGTTTTAGAGGTGGGCATTGATTGGAAGATGGTGTGTTGACTGAGTTTCTCTTATAAATCTAATGTTTTTTATCATGATGGTAATTTGTCTTCCCTAAGGAGTCAAAGTCTGAGGTTTATTAATAGGTTAAAATGGCCAAATGGGTTGTTAAAAAGTTCTTTACAGTCATCTGAAAGTGTGTGGTGTCTTCCATGGATGAGGATTTGTGAAAATGGAGGGCTAATTGACAAGTAGGTTTGTGAAGGAGCTATGGTGTAGAGGCAGATTCAGATGATGGTTTTTGTCATGCTTGAGGGGGCAAATGAGTATACTTCAAATATGTAATTTCAAGTCTTGAAAGTGTCTACATAGAAATATATGTGTGTTTCAAGGTTCACATAGGGCTACTAGGCCTTTAAGCAAGGCTAGTGAAGAGAAGAGTGATTTTTGGTCATTTTCTCCAAATGAAAAAGGTATGGTTGTTCCTAAATGAGTTTTTTGGTTGTTTTTGTGCATCTTTCCTATTTAAAGATTGGTTTTTTCAATTGTTGATGATCATAAGGTTGTCTTGTGAGAGAAAATTTGAAGGCAAATATGTAATTTCTTCATGGTTGGAGATGGTATGAAGGTGCTCAAGGGGTGCCTAAGATCAAGTAACTTAGGTGGAATCCCTCTTAATGTTTTCAAGGTGAGTTCAAACAATTTTTGATGTTCATGTATGTCTTCATAGATCAGAGTATGATCAAGGAAGAGTGTAGTCATGAAGCATGCTTGAGAAGTTCAAGGTAAGAAGTGGTATGCACAATGTTAAGGGGAGTTTGCATCATCTCTTAGAAATGGTCCTTTCCTATTTTTGGTCTTTGGTGCTTGAATAGAAAGAAAGAGTAAGAACATAAACTTTGTGATTGGTGTTGACATCAATGACAAAAGGGGATATTGTTAGAGAGTTATAAATCATGTCTCCAAAGTGGCTAAAGATGTTGATGAGGTGGCATGTGTGTTAGAATGACAATGACAATGTGTGCTTCAATATGCTTTAGTGTTCTTGCATGATTCTTCAGTGTTTGACTTAGTGAGGTAGTTGATGGATGTTATTGATAGTGTGGTCATGTTACAAATACCCTATGGTGTGTTATGAGTGCTTGAAGTGCTTATGGAAATGAAAGGAAGTCATCAGAGTAGTCATATGAATGTTTAGGTTCTCCTAGTCATCTTGGAAAATTAAGCAAAGTGAATAAATTAATGACATCAAAATTGGTACATGTGGTAGTGTCATAAGGAGTTGGTCACATGGGTCTGATCACTTTTTTTGCCAAAATATTATGGTCCAATTTTTAGGTCATGAGATGGTGTGTAGAAAAAGATATCAAGGTGCAAATTTGGCCTCTTAAGTGAATTTCACTAGTTTCCATAACCAAATTTGTAATATCAAATATCTACAGTGAGAATTCAATCATGCAGATGGAGATCTAACGATGAGCATTTAATCATGCATATGGAGATCTAATGGTGATCATGAATTTAATAGGTCAAAAAATCATGAGATTGCATGTGATGGTGACATGTGTCACAAACATGATGAATTAGTAGTAGATCAATGGCCCACATTTGTTCATATGTTTAGCATAACAACCACACACATTTGATCATGCAGGTCAAAGATCAATGACACACATTAAACCATGCATATGAATATTAATGATGTGAGTTGATTTAATAAGTTAATAAGCTTAGATTGCATGTGGGTATGCCAAGTGGTGTTAGAGCGTTAACTAAATGGAGATTGGCAGTAGGATATATATAAGGCACGTGGGGCTGCCAAGTGTCATAATCTCAGAAGCCTAAATAAAAGATCAATAGATAACATTGAAATTAAAGGCCAAGAGACTCCTAAGGAGATCAGTGGAGTGAATTTGATCGAGTTTCAAGGGGTATGAGATGAAGACATGTGTTTGAAGCTTTTGCATTAAAAAATGACTATTGGAATTTGAAAATTCAAATTAACAAAGGAAAACCAATATGTATTATTTGATTCATATCTTGAGCATATGGAAAAATTTCTTGATAGAGTAAAAATTAAAGTGGTAGAGGACTTCAAGGACCATCTAGGAAAATTGGTTAGAAGGTTTGATTATCCATATAATTATAGTTATTGAGCTTCAAAAAGTTGACTAAGGGTTTGACCATCTTCTACAACTGACCTGAGAAGGATGTTTGTGTTTATATTGATGGTGTTTTGATGTTTTGATTATCAATTGGAGAGTTTTTTAGACTCCATTAGTACCATATGTATGGATTTTGGAGGTTTGACCGATCCATATTTAGTATGAATAAATGCTTATAAGTTGACTATTTTTTTGTTCATGATGTTCTTGTGTACAAGGCTAATGTTTGAGTAGGTTTTGCATATGCAAAGGTGAGTAGGGATGAATGTAATCACATGAAGGTGTCTTAGGGGTCATATCGAGTTGACATATGCATTTGGAATTGGTTTTGTGTTCATAAGTTGGTCAATAAAGTGATAAAGGGGTGTATATTCATGAGACCTATAAGGGCTACTAAAGCCTAATTGAAAGGTGTAACTGCTTAAGGGTGACCCATGGATGCTATGGTCGACCTATGAGAGTGATATTGAGATATGTCTTAGTGTGATATAAGTCTTAAGTGTTAAGGCAATTCTTATGTCTGACCAAGAAGATGGAAATCATGAAGACTCTATAAAAAGTAAAATCAAAGTTGATGGTTTTAAGAGTTGAGATGCAAAGGAAAGAGGAGAGGGAGTGTGCCTAATGTATGGATTAAAGAGTAGAGTAGGTTGAGGATTGTGTGTATGACTTGTAAGTCATAATTCTAATGTCATAATAGTGTACTCATAGGTTTTTAGAGTTGATAAGTGAAGTATAGAGAGTGTGTAGTGTGAGCGAAGGAAGGTGAAGAGTGTGTGAGCTTAGTGGATGGATTGAGGATCAAAGGAGTGTTAGCTATGTGTGTATGACCATTTTGTCATGTTTTTGATGTTTCAATAGAGTTGTTCTAGGTTTTTTGATTGTGTATGTGCAAATAAGTGTAGAGTGATACAAAAGGTGGTTTTGGATGCATTGAGAGGGTGTGAAGGCTAGAGAGTGTGTAGGGTTGAAGAGAGATGATATTCATTGTATCTTCATCAGATTGGTAAGAAATCAGAGATTAGGAGATGTTCATTTCATAGGTGTTATTTTAGGTACTCAACATCTAGGGCAAGAGGTGCTTATCCATCCTTAAGGGTTGGTGCTCCTTGTGAAGTGGGTGCTTCACTAAAGGTCTCATGCTTGTGATCATATTATAGGATAAGTAGTCCATGTTTTTGTAGGCTTGAGATTGAGTTTTATCTCCCATGAGGGTTTCCCACATAATCCTTGTGTTTTGTGCTTAATCTTACATTATCTTTTTTGTTCATTGTTATGAATGATGTGTATGTTTCATGAATTTACATGTTGAATGAGTAAGGGTTTGAAGAGTTTGGAATTGGATTGAATATCTTACATCACTAATTCACCCCCCTCTCAATGATTGTACCTCTAATAGTTGTAGCTACTTTCATTTCATTGAGGATCATGGCAAGGAGATTGGAAAACATCAAGAAGGAGATGGAGACATCAGTGTCAAGGTTCGAATGGCAACATGTTTCATATTCTCATTTATTTCATGGAGAAAAGAATGGATCCAACTTACCCTTTGATCTAGGAGGAATAATTATATTTAGGTTATTTTGTGTTTAAGTTAGTTTATTTGAGTTTGTTGGTGTTTTGTTTAAGTGCTCTTAAGAGCACATGTGTGTTTGCTTAGTATGGTGTCTTATTTTGTGTGTTGTTTCCTTTTTTTTGGTGTGTTTTATGTCCTTTGAAAGGTAATTCAATGTTCAATCAATGCATAGGTGACTCCATATCCCAATGGATAGAAGTAGGATAATGGTTTTTGGCATAACTGGCTTTCCACCCCTAGGAAATTACCAAGAATGTTGATTAATTTAACCATAAGTTAAATTAGGTCAACCCCCTATAGTTGAAAACTTGTCATAGGGTCCCATAGGGTATGAAATGTCTACCATGGTCCTAGTGAGGTCATTTAATATGTATTTAGCCTTGATCATATTCATTTTTAGTCTTTAGTGTCCCTTTATGTCATTTAAAGTCACATTTGAGTCATTAAATAAAATAGTATAGTTTTCATAGAAGAAAAAGTGTGTCAGGGTGTTCTTCAACATCCCATGTGTCTGTAGATGTTAGAGGGGCTATTTCATAACTGGAAATTTGTAGAGATCCATGTTGAAGACAAAAAAATAGTTGGAAAAGGGAGATTTTGGGTAGTTGTATAGACTATAACAATCCTGATATGTGTGATAGACCTCATAATGACCCTTCAGGTCCCTTAAGTCCATTTCCATGCTTTATAAGATTTGATAGACTTGAAAATGGCAAAAAATCATTCTAACGTTCCATTTCTCTCCTTTACATGCAAAAATGGTCAACCGATTTTAGTCTAATACATACAATAGGAGGTGAGTTGGATCAAATTATATTGAGAGATGATGGTACTCTTTGTGTAATTCAAATCCATGATAAGAGTTGTATGCTTGATTATCTGTGCTTCATGAACCATGGTTAAGAAGGTCTGTGACTATTTTCTGCCTGCTCATCCACATGGTCTCTAGTTTTCCCTTCTATCTAGATTGATCTTTGAAAACCAATTGTTGTACATAATTTTTAGGAGTGTTACCATCCTTATCACATAGTTATATTTATAGTTTGAATGTATGATGTGAAGGAGTTGACATGATCACTCTCATTTGGCTAGGAAGACTCCATTGACAGTCTATAAACAATGTTTTCACTCTTGCACTACTTTTTTTCCTGTATTAGCTTTAGGATAAGAGTAGAGTGTTTTATTTCCAAATCTAAGAGTATGTTTTATCATAATTATTTTGAAGGTATGGTCTAAGGAATGTTCTACATGAATTTCAAATTCTAACATACAAATAGTCAGCTTTCATAAAATGGTCACCTATAGTCAAGTCAACTTGAGCACTAAGTAGTCATATTCATGAGACAAACATTCCTTAATCTATCCATATTAACTTAATCTCTCAAAATTAGGGTTTAGTATATATCTAATGACATCTTTTAGTAGAGTGTATAGAGGAGTGGACAAGTCTAGTTGTTTTCGTCATGTAACCCAAACATAGGGGCAATGCCTAGACATAGAAATTTGATTGATTGGTCATGAGAAGGTAATGTAGCTAGGTTTACATTTCAAGAAAACTTTCACTATAAACTATTAGTCATTTATAGTGCTTTTGAAACCCAAGTGGTCATATAATATATAACAGTGACACATGAAAGCATAGCCTTCAATACAAGTGACTCCATTGGAATAAAATTGACACTATGATGTCAATGGTAGTCAAAGAAGTTGATCTTTAGGTTTTGACATAGGTGAGCACCTACAGGGGCTCATTTTGTTCTCAAGATGGCACCTACAACCTGATTGTACATTCATAGTACATTAGGAGTAAGTAGTTGATTGTAAGCATAGGTCTGTTGACAAGAATGAGCCCAAAAAAATGTGAGGTGATCTTGATACCTTGAATAATGACCTAAGGCATCTAAAAAAAGGCTAAAAAATGCCCCTTCACTTATAGGAAACTCCAGTCTTAACTGAGATAAGCACCTATAATCACCTATAGTCAGACTAATTCATGCAAATGGCGAGAGGTGGATTAAGAAGGTTGGAAGAGGATAATGATGAATTGAACATGCTAAGATCACCTTCATAGTGTTTCCATAAACCATACCACATGTTTCTTAGACCAAAAAGTTATAGCAAGACCAATTTTTAAATCTCAACCTATAGGGAGTTCTAGACCCTATACAGTCATTAGGTTTGAGAAGTTTGTCTTGAAGTTTTGGAGTGTTAAGGGGTCTATGAATATGATCTAACTATGAAAATTAGTGCATAGGGTCATCATGACCCAATATATCCTCCCATTTCTTAAATTTAGCAAGACAAATAGGGGATATTCCTTTAATTTTGTCTCAAATAGAGGGCACTCCTAGATAAACCACCCTGTATGTTTGGTGAGTAAATGGTAAGGGGATGAGATTTAGAATTTTTGGATGCTAAAAAATGTTTTGGAATGATTTTTTCAACATGGAAAAGCATAGAGGAGGCCCTACAATCCTGAGAAACCACTTAGAGGTGGTTATGGGCAACTAGAGCACATTGAGGCCTATTAGGCCTAAGTCCTAATGAGGCTCCATTTCATTTCTAAGAATAAATGGATCTTCCTACCTAGTTGAGAGATTCTAGGGGGAGGTATAAGGTTTTTTTAAACCTTTATTTTATAGGGGATCACATAGAGTTGGTAATTTTGACCTATTTCCATTATAGGGGTATGCATAATGCATTATAAAGCTTGATAGGATATCTTCAAGAGATCACACCTGTACAGACACTAAGCATGGTGACCCAAGGAGATAGAAATGGTTGAAGGAGGTCCATAGCTTGTTCTTAGTGAAATTTGTTTGAGTTTTGAAAATCCAGGTTTTATGAACTATCACTAAGAACCAAAACTTATTAAAACCCTCCTAAACCCTTGGTTTTGACCTGATTAAGTAAATACCAATGGATATGCACTCAAAAGGAGTAATATGGTTTGAAAAATATTTGGTACTTATATAAGACTATCCCATGTTCCTTCCCACCTAATTGATCTATACCCTACTTATATGGACAAGGTAGAAAATAGGGTTTTTTTTTATAAATTTATTGTTATTTTATAGGTATATAAGAAGATGAATAGGTAAGATCCATTAGAGGGGGTAAATTGGGACCTATTATAACTCTCCATATCCATTTCTCACCTCATAATATCCTATAAACACTTCTGATAACTCATTCATCTTAGGTGGTCTTTGGTAGAGATTGAAGATAAAGAGTGACTGCCAAGTGAGGGAGTGAGAGGTCTATTTTTGGGACCTTTTAAGGTATAATTCATGGAATGGAAGAAAAAAGACTCTAAACAGGTGTCCTAACACCTCTTCCATGGATTTTATTGAGAAATTGAAGATTATTTGGTTGATAAATGTGAAGAATGAGGCCAAGAAGACTAATAAATGATTGTAGATGGTGAGAACAAGTGTCTAGAATATGGATAGTAGTTATGAACATATCTAGTGACTATCATTGAATGTTTATAATCCCTATAATATAGTGCACATGTGTCAACTCTCCCTAGTGTAGTTTTGAGCAGTTAAGAGATGCCTCATCATGAAGGCATTTTTCAAGAAGGCCATTTGAAAGCCCTGCACAAGTTTTGGAGAGTTTGATGCTTCATATGGACACTTGTCCAAGAAGACCTTCTAGACCTCTATTCTTCACTTCATTCTTCTACAATGTAGCTAGTTTTCAATCCTTAACATGTGGCATTGTTCCCCTTGAGCTTCATTCTTCTCTCTCTTCTCACACATTTTATAAATGCAAGCCATTTTAGTTTTTTTAGGGTAATTCCACACTTGGTATGGTGAAGCCCTACTAGTTTGATATTGTACTTTGCCTTTTTAAATAAGATATTAAATTTGGTTTTGAATTCATAATTTATCTTGTCTAAGTATGTGAAGTGATGTATAATGAAAAGTTAAGTGATTGATATCTATCCTTGCTTTCTCTCAATCCTTCCATGTTTGATGCAAGTTGTTTCCACTCTAACAGGTCACATGAAGTGTTGTCAAGTGTATTGGTCTATTCTCAAGTGTATAAGTATCCTTAGTGTCTGAAAATGATCTTTGGTTCACTTACCTTGAGTATTTTCATGCATATCACCTCCATGTTTGAAATACTAATGTTAGAGTAATTCAAGATTTTGAGATTAGTATTGTAGGTCATATTTCATAGTGCACTTGTATGGTAGTCATGTGGAGATATTTCTAGTATATCACCCCCTTAGATTAGCATACTTTCATGTTTACTTCTATCCCTTTTCATCCAAGCAAATAGTTAGTGTAGGTGATAAGCATTCAATGATTAATCTAGGGAGCTAGCCCTTGAACCTAGAGGTCTACCTATACTATAGGCAACCCACAGGCCTAGAGGTATTCCAATGTTGCCTAAATCTTAGAGTAGGTTTGAATAACAACTCTAGGGTGAACGATTTTATGACAACACTAACATGATAAGATATGTCATCATATAAATATTTGATCATTGAAACATGAATGAAACATATAATCCAAGGTAATGGGCATGTAAGTGTCATGTAAATTGGATATAGTAATTAGACACGTAATAATAAACATCATATAATATTCATGATAGGAATCGTGACATTATGCACACTAGAAACATATGTGATAATAATCAGGTCACCAATCTCAACAAGAAATAATATATGTATTTGCACACATACAGACTCAATGTCATGATCCTAATACACACAAGCACTCAAGACACAATATGACCTTGACCCAACATGGATAACATGGCCTTGAGATGGACTAGAGTATCCTCGACATAACTAGCACACAATGTGATGAAAACATAATCAATGCAAACATAGAACACACATCAATGGTCACATAATGTAATAGTGAACAACATAAAACATGCATAAAACAAGTAATGTTATCCCACATAATCCATCAATTTCATCATTAAATATATCTAAGGACAATATCCATATGAAATAACACCCTAAAGAGTACACGTAAGATCAAACCATGTATAAAAAGTCAAAGTGGCTCATTATGAACAATGGAATGGTAATATAAAGATATAACCTATAAAGTGTTCCAAAATTACCATAGTATGTATGATTTCACCAAATTTACTAAAGGTGGCCTCTAGGTTTAAGGAATGTCTTACATCTACATGTCCATGCATCATATGTAACCTATATGTCCGACATCCCACTCATGTATACCACAAAAAGGATGTGTGCAGAGAATAGATATGTAATTCATCATGTATATATGATAAATAACATCAACCAATCATGTAACTAGAAAAACATTTCATGCATAGGTCCTGATTTTGATTTCTTTGAATATTTTAATGTTTAAAATAATTACCTTTTTTGTGTTTTGAATATCTTAAATTAAAATATGTTACTACCAACTAATATTCATATGTAGCTCTTGTATCTATTGGTGCAATTATCACACATCGTGGGCAAGTAATAAAATATGTATCATTATTTTAATTAGAGAACTGATCATGTGTTGTAAAATATCCATCATTATCATCATATTCAACATGATCATCTGCACACTATGTAGATTGAGAAATCATAGTAACTTTTGAAATATTTGTATGTTAGGAGAATGATACAATATTCACTATGAATAATGTGGAGTATCCTATAGAACCATTTTAGGACACGGTGGACTAGGTAACATTTGTTGAACTATAATAGGCTATTGATGTAATGGACATTGTAAAATTGGATTTTGAGTAAGATCAATCACTTATCTTTGATTTTTATTCATAGAATGAACATGTACATGTTATATAAGAGGGTATAGTGGAGGTGGTGGAGCAAATGTTAATGACTAAATAGGATACACATATGGAATGCCTATAATTATAACCATTTAGTTTATATATATATATATATATATATATATATATATATATATATATATATATATATATATATATATATATATATATATTTCACACATTAGTGTACTCAAGATGGTATTGCACATATATTATGTATCCATGGACATCCTAATAGCATGTCAAGTTCCTCATTAATTAGTAGAACTAAGAACCAAGTAGCAAATATTGCAAGCCATAACATAAGTAGTGACATGATGTCCCCAAGAGGGTTTTATCTCCTCCCATCGATATTTTTACTATAGTATTTGTACCACTCAAAACTTTGTATGTGTACCCAAGACTAGTAAGTAATGTCATAGTATGAATGTTTTCACTTGACTCATATCCACCATAACACCATATATAGGATGTGAGTCAATGAAATTAGACATAAACAAAGGAACATTGGTACAACCATCATCAATGATCTCATGCTTATTTAATGTGATAGTAGGTATATGTACTTGTGTATCTTTATATGCAATAATGAGACTAACTATAGGATGTTCCTCCTCAAATTAATAAGCATAAGCAATTGGATGAGGATGGGATTTGTAACTCATAGGCACCTTAAGATTAGTCTTGGTCTCTTTTGATACATAATTTATAAATGGATCAAAAAATATATTCAACTTCACATCAGGTTATGTTACTGACTCATTCGTAGGTGTATTAACACCATTGAGCTCAATACTATTATCCTTAATTAAATATTTTATCCTATGCCATTGACCAAAGCATATATTAGTAGAATGACCCACACATATATGTTAATCATAATATATATTTATGTTGAACCCCTTAGATTGTGCCTTATTAGTATCAATCTCCATTGGTGCAGGGAGAGATATGATATCACACTCAATTAGCTTCTAGAACACCTTATGTGGGAATTATGATAAGAGTGTAAAGTTATTCTCTACAGATTTGATAGGACAAGCCTATTTTAAACTAGATTAATTATTGCTTTAGCCTCATTCTTAGTCTCGTTAGCCTAAATTTGAAAATTGGGTTGCTCTGAAACTTGGCATTAGATTATGTTGGTAGACTAGATCCATACTCTAGCATATTCACAGCAAGTAGTTTAACTTCACAGTATTTAACCTTGTGGCACATGTCATCCAAAGACTGAAAGTATTTAAACATATTAGACTTATGCAATGAAACATGTAAGTTTTTCTTAAAGACATCTTGAAATTTTTATCAACTATTGGATTTGTCATTTTAGATGGCATAATATTGTAACAAAGCATATAGTCACTAAATGGGCTCATTAAGACCTTGATTGAGTTTTGAAATTTAGGCACATGACACCTTCTCACTGATGTTAATAGATAATTTCACTAAGAACTAGTTATCCAAAGGATTAAAATCATATACCAATTGAAAATAGAGGTCATATAACCATCAAAATGCATATTCTTTAAGCTTTTGTGGAAACCACTAAATCAACAAATTATCATTGAATGTAAATATAAACATGTTACATGGAATCGAAGATATTTTTATAAATCACATTTACCATCATAAGGTGTAAAATTAGGTGTAACTTTATTGTAGATAAAGGATGAGCATAAATATATAAGGCCAATAAGTTGTTTGATAATGTTCAAGAATTACTGAAATGGCCTTATCGAGAAGAAATGTGTTCCAACTGGGGAACCTTAGTTTGAAGATCAAAAATAGGCTACATAAGGGTTTGAGTAAATGACATAAGATATTGATTATCAATAAATGATGTCACATGAGTAACAATCATATGAGGCAGAAAATTATGTTGGATAAGAATAGCCATAAAAACTTGAGAATTAACTTATGTTACCCCCACATTGTAGGTGGGCATCACATGTGTGGCCATAGTTGTATACATATGAATAGTATTTGTAAGAATAGTGGTTTGAACACCTATTGAATAATATATACCTCTAAAGGTAAATAAGTATCATTAAAGATTCCATCATGTTGTTCCTTAAATGTTGATACCTTAGAATTATTTTCATTCTTAGCCTCTAGTATTACATTCAATATCATATCCAAATCATAAGGTTTCTTACTAATTCAAATTCAAAAATTAAAAATGTTTCTACTTATGCAAGATCGATGCCATTAAAATCATTCAGATGTATTCTACCATGATATTCATTATTATGTTCATTACCATCTTCATGGTCATTGTAAAATTTATGCATATCATCATTAACATTAGGTTCCTCTTCGTTTATGTGTTTTTAATCAACATTTGCATCAAAAGAAGGAACCTACATTTCATTAATTTTATCCATTTAAGATTGAACACAAACATGTGGTTGGATAAATGGAATATAATTATGATAAATTACAAAATCTCTTAACCTATATCTTCACCTTATAGGTACAAACAAGCTAACCTTCTTAGATAGCATAAGATATACTCATAGAAACATCAATAAATCTATGAAAATTTAAATATATTACTACTTATTAAGGAGAAATAAAAAATTAAAAATCATAAATTAGATTTAAAACCCTAATAAGGATAGATGAAATCCTAAGGGATAAATACCTAGGGTTTTTCATGCTTAAAAAATATTGGGTTCACTAGAATGTTTTTCTTGTTTTGAGATTTAGGTGATCTAAATAATGTAAAACTATTGAATTTATGATTATGAAAGACAGAACATTTACCATATAGATTTGATTGTAACAAATGGTTTGATTTCACTTACTAAATTGAAAAATGATAAAACAAAGAGGGGAGAGAATATACTTGGCTTATATTTTTTTATATATTTCTCAATACATGTGTTACAATCCACTAAAATGCTTTGTGATAGCTCTATGAGTACTCAACATAAGACAAAAATTGACAAAGCTTGCACAAATGGTACTAACAAAACATAGACATCTACAATAATTGGTAATGCTTACTATTTACCAATATTGTCTTTGTTTATTTTTTTAGTGTATTATGTCATATATCAAAACATATACCTTTTAATTAACTTTTGTATGTTTACTTATAATTGATCTTATGCATATATATTGACTTTGTTTCTTTTTGCCATAAAACCATACTTTCAATTTTGACACCAAATTCACATAAAATAAGGGAGGCAAAAGATGGGTTAGACAACCCTAACCACTCCTCTCTAAATTATTAAGTGATATGTATGTTCCAATGCTCTAAAGAGGGCTCAAATTGCATGTAGTTATCCCACATAGATGCGTGTGTTTAATAATGATCCACTAGAAAACAATACAACACTATGGATTTTTACACTTAACAAATCAATTTGACCTTGGGATCTATACTTAAAATTGGCTTTAGGGTTGCTCCTTTTGATGGATTTTTATATTTGAATGCTTTTGGATTTGTCTCAAGGATGTACCAATAGATTTATCAAGATTGTGAAGACTTCCCAAGAAGAGTGTTAGATAGTTGTTAGATTTGTATTTATATATGACTCTTTGGTATTTCTCACCACAACCGACATATGAAATGTGCTTAAGCTGACCCAAGGGAGATGTTTGAATTTTGAAAAATAGTCATTAAGGAATCATGAACACTTATTAAAAGTAGATGCCTAAAATAGCCATTATCATCCAATTATTTTTGGCAATGTCTAGAAAGATAAAATTAGTGATTTGGAATATTGAAAAAATCTTCTTAGGATAATGGATCATTCTAGGAAAAACTAGGAAGATCTTGAACATGGATGATAAAAAATTAGGTTGGCCAAGTCAATAGATAGATAAATGTATAGGGGAAAGTGTGTAAAAGAGGTAGATGTGTGCACACAAGTCATGTATGTCAAAAATATGTTAAAACTAATGTTTATAAGTGTCTAATAACAAATTTATGTGTTTATAGATCCATCAATCCCTCAAAGTGATATAAAATGTCAACACTTTGTTTGTCAAAATGTCATTTTTCACAATCATGTAGAATATGTCTCAATCTACTCAATCTAACCCATATAAATCATATAATCTATCTAAAAATGTGAACTATCTGTCTATAATAGCTTGAATTTATGAAACAAGATCAATGTATGCCCCATTTTGATGTGAAAAATTAAGCCTATGAATAACTCATCTCAAAAGAAAGAGTTATGTGCATCATGTGTTTATAGGAAAGTATGATGATTTAAAGTATACATGGAAACATGATAGGATATGTTCTTATAGATTAATTTTGATCATTAAAACATGCATGAAACATGTAATCCAAGAAAATGGTCGTAAAAGTGTCAATGAGAAGTATATATCAATTAAACATGCAAAGAGAATGATTTTAGTGGATGTATGATATAAATCATTAAATGTCAATACACAACACATAATAGAAATATGTGTGATAGAAATCATGGCACAAAGCTCATACTAATAATCAATATATCCCATATAAAATATATGTAACCATGCATACTCACAATATCATGATAAAGAAACACACAAATATACAAGACATGACAAGACTTTGACACAACACGGACATGGCATGGCCATGATATGGACTAGAGGATATTATGATAAAAATGACACATAATGATAAAAGATACAGTTAATGTACCCATATAAAAAATAGCATACCACAAGTCAAAGATCAAGTAATTTCACAATCATCAATATCAATTACACATGGATCAAGCAATGTTAGTTCACATAATCAATCAATGTCATCATCTAGTATAACAAAACACAATATCAATAGGAATAACACTCTAGAAAGTATAAATAAGAGAAGTTATGTACAATAATATAATATTCTCAATGGACTAGTATATAAAGATATAACCTAAAAAATGTATGAAGATGCCCCTAGTATGGGCATGCCCCCTAATGTATAAAGGTTTCACGTGGGTGTGAGCAAGGTTATGTATTTGCATGTCCATGTATCATATGCAACCTAAATTTCCTACATCCAACTCATGCAGTTTGTGACAATCATGTGCATTGAAAGTGGATGTGTAATTCATCATGTATACAACACATGACATCAAACAAATGTGTACCAAAATAACATATCATGCATAGGTCCCAGTTTTGTATTTTTTCAAATATATATATATATATATATATATATATTGAAAAAATGTTTTTTTATTTTTTATTTTTGAATATTTGATTGAACCATGTCCAAACTAACCTATGATCCCATCAAGGGGATGCGTAAATGTAATTCCTAGATCAATCAATGCATAAATTGTGTACCAAAACAACATATCATGCATAGGACCTGGTTTTGTATTTTTTGAAATATTATATATATATATATATATATTTCAAAAAATACAAAACCAATTCCTTGAATATTTGAATTTTTTTATATTTTTGAATATTTGATTGAACCATGTTGAAATTAACCTATGATCCCATCAAGGGGATGCTTAAATTCAAGTCTTAGATCAATCAATGCAAATCTCATAAGCTATGGGTAAGGAGTATTATATATATATATATATATATATATATATATATATATATATATATATATATATATATATATCATTTTTTGAATTAGAGAAATGATCATGACTTATAAAATATCAAGTATAATTAGTATAATTTATATGATTATGTAAACACTGCATATCTCTAGTAGTCATAGTAACCTATGGAATCCATTATATGTCAAGAAAATAGATCAACATTCTTTGTGGAATATTCTCACAAAGATTCCATGAAACAATCATAGGACATGATGGATTATGATTATATACATACATACATATATATATATATATAATTTTTTGAATTAGAGAAATGATCATGACTTATAAAATATCAAGTATAATTAGTATAATTTATATGATTATGTAAACACTGCATATCTCTGGTAGTCATAGTAACCTATGGAATCCATTGTATGTCAAGAAAATAGATCAACATTCTTTGTGGAATATTCTCACAAATATTCCATGAAACAATCATAGGACATGATGGATTATATAACATATACTAAATTTAAATAGTTTCCTAATGTAAAAGCATCAGAGAACTAGTTGTCTATGAAAATTAATCACTTGTATCTTATTAATTTTTTTTAATTTGAACCTATATAGGTTGTACAATATGTTATTGTGGAATTACAAGAGAAAATGTCTCAGGCTGAATTGGGTACTCATATGGATCACCCAAAATTATGAACACTTTATTTCTATGGATATAATTCAATCATATATGTACTAAAGATGGTATTGCATGCATCTTATGCATCCATGGTCACCTAATAACATGTCAAATGCACCAATGTTGGGAAAAATTAAGAGCCAAGTAACAATAGTTGTAGGCCCTACCATGAGAGGTAACACAATGCCTGTAAGAGGGTTTTGTAATTTTCTATAAAAAAAGTTTTATTGTATTTGTTGTACCATTCAAGTCTTTGTGTACCCAAAGCTAGCAAGTAATTTCATAGTTCATATGTTTTCACTTGACCCTTTATACACCATAACACTTTGTATAGAGTGTGAGTCAATGAAAACATGTATGAACAAATGCACATTGGTTGAATAAATTCATGGTCATTGAATGTGATTGTATTTCATTGTACTTATGTATTTGTAAATGCAAAAATAAGTTCATTGATAGGATGAGCCTCCTCAAATTTATGATTATGTGAAGTCAGAGAAGGATGCACATTGTAACTCATATATACCTCAGATTAGCCTTGGTTTCATGTGCCACATGTTTTAGAAATGGATCAGAAAACATATTAAGATTCACATTAGGTTGTACAATAAAATCATTAGGTGTGATAACATGATTAATATCAATAATGTTGTTCTCAATTAATTATTGGATCTTATGTCTCAAACCAAAACATTTATTATTTGAATTATTTATGCATTTATGTTAATCTCAATATGTATTGATATCAAAATCATTAGGTTGTGGATTTTCCATATCAACCTCCAATGGTGGAGGCAAAGATATGAGATTATAATTGAGTAACCTTTATAACACCTTATGAGGAGGTTTTGATAATGGTGTAAATTGCTATGATGGAATTGAAAGGACAAGCCTATTAGTAGGTTTTGAAACTATATTAACTATTTTTTAGTCTCGTTCTTAATATTGTTAGCCTTGGATTTTAAAGGTGGTTTATTTTGAAGTATAGTGTTATAAAATATGGTAGGGTTGGTCCCATAATTTAAATTATTCATGACATTTAACTTTATCTCATGGTCTTTGAATGCATAACATGTCATAGAAATATTAAAATCACTTGAACATAACATATTCATGGATAGATGAAAGTACATTTTCTTGAATATGTCTCGTAATTCCTTGTTAGCCAAGGGATTTATCATTTTTTAAAGCATAGTCTTATATCAAAGCACATAACCACTAATGGGATCATTAGGTCCTTGTTTGAATTGTTTAATTTGAGCATAAGAGACCTTATAAATAATGTAGATAGGGAAATGAGCTAAGAAATGGTCACCTAAAGGATTGAAAGCATGAAATGATTGAAGAGGAAGGTCATAAAACCATCACAAGGCATCATCCTTAAGATTTCTAGGAAAAATATTCATTAGTATATTATCATTAGATCCATATTATAAACATATTGCATGTAAGGTTCTAAGATGTTTTTGTGGATCACTTTTACCATCGAATAGTGTAATCTTAGTGCAATTAATCTTGTAGGAAATGGAGAATTTAAAATATCTAAGACCAAAGATTGTGTAATAATGCTTGAGAATTTTTTTAACGACTCGCTCTATGAGAACCTTGTTCCATTTTATAAACCTTGGCTTAAAGATCTAAGATTTGATTTACAAGTGCTTGATTGTTTGCCATATTAGATTGATTATAAATAGGTGGTGCTACATAAGTTGTAATCCTTGGAGGCATAAAATTTGTGATGTATAGGGATGGTCATAGATATTTAAACAATAAATTATGTTTCCCCTATAATATGTATAATAGGTGTAGACACATGAATGATAATAGAGTTGTTTTAACACCTTGTGTATGTGGTGAGCCTCTAGAAGGAATATTATTATCATTCAAAAATTCAGCATGTTGTTCTTCATAAGTAGTTTCCTAACAAGATATTTATTTTCATCTCTAATTGCATGCAACAATGGCTTAATCATGTGGGGATTTAACTCAAGATTATGTTTAGTTTCATGTCGATCTATGTCATCAAAGAAATAATCAAAATCATTATTATATTATTTATTATTATCTCTAGGTATATCAAAATAATGAGCATTCACATCATCATTAGCTTCCACTGTAGCCGTGTTATGGTTTTTCTTATGTAATAAGGGAAAGTTAGAAATAAAATATGTAATTAAAACCCTAATAGGATATAAATATGAAACCTGTGAAAACTTGAAACAACATTATAAGACAAAACCTAGGGTTTTTATGCTCAAATCAATGATCGGGTTCATGTCGGTATGTTTTGTTTATTTATTTTACACTAAGAGAAAAAAAAAGTAAACAATGCCCTAATTCAAAAATTAAAAAATTTGGCAAAAAATATACTAAATTGAATTGAAATAGATAGATAGATATTGCATTATTTTGACTTAATTTTGACAAAAAAAAGGGTAAAATAATGTAATTATCTGATTTTGATTGTTTTTAAATTGTAGGAGGTGTCTTTATGCCTATAAATGTTATGTAACTACTTTGTTAGCTACTCATACTTGAAACAAAGGCTAAGGACCTCTCTAGATGTTGCCAATAGGGTCTGACCCCTGTGTTATCCAATGTTGTTTAGAGATTACTGATAGTGTGCCTATGCATTGTGTGGGTTTGTACCTCCTTAGATGCCTACTCCTATGCCTACAAGTGATTAATGTATATGCTTCCAGATTCAATCATATGCAATAATATTTATTTTTATTCTCTTTCATCCAAACCTTTTTTTTACTTTCGACCCTAAGATGCCCATGTAAATGGGTTGGTGTTTTGGGATGGATATCCCCAACCAATCCCCATTGAATGATTGAGCATTGCATAAATTCAAATAATTTTAATATATCTAAAACCACGTGTAGTTATCCAACTTATGAGTGTGCAAGATCTAACAATATAGAATGCAATGTAATTTTTTTACCTTCAACACTTGACATCACGCAAATTTAACTTTATGTATTCAAACTTGGCTCTATGGACTACTCTAGGGATGTTTATTGAATATTAGAATGCATATGCATTTTTTATAATGCATTATGAGAGTGATAATTTATTCCTTAAGTTTCTAAGAGACTCAAGATGTAGCCAGGTGATTATAACCTTAGGAATGATTTGTATTTATAGATCTCTCTTCGTTAATTGATAGCTATGACTAACCCATGAAACATGTCTAGGATAACTTAATGGAGACTTCACAATTATAAAAATAGTCATTGAATCCATCTAGACATGCCGATAGAAGTAAGCCCCTATAGTAATCGGCACTATCTAGGGATTATCAGTAGCAACCTGGTAGTGTAAAATAGTGATTTAAGATATGGAGTAGGTATATCTAGGATTTTGAGATGTTCCTATATAGACTAAGTTGATATTGAATAGGTATATTTATAAAATAAATGTGGCAAAAATAATAGATGGGTATACGAATAGAGGGAAAGTGCACACAAGAGTCAAATGTACATGCATTTTCCAAGTATATGTATGTCAAATTTGATGTTAAAAGTGTCTAATGCCAAATTTAGGTGTCTAATACAGTAAAGGAACACCATACATCATATATATTATGGAACCAATAATATAATAATGTATAGTATAAAAATTAGCCAATGATATCACATTAAACACATTATAAACACACCAATTTAGTGCAAAAAAGTGAAGCAAAACAATCTAAGTCACACAAAGTATTCGAATGTAAGCATGTGACACAGAGTATATAACATAAGTAAGAACAATAAATGTCACATAGGAGAAACAAAACAAACAAAAAATAGTTGAAGCAACATATGACAAACTAAGGTAAAACAAGTGAAGCACACCAAATAGTAAGCATTATAAAAAACACATCAATCATTCAAGAAACCAAGAAAAATGCTCATATAACAAAGCACAAATCAAAAGTGAGAAATAATAAATATAACATGAATACGAGCTTACCTAGAGGCACTAAGCATGTAAGATACATGGTATATCATGATATATAATCACATGAGAGATCAATATTATAAATAAACCAAGAAAGATATAAATTGAAGCATTAGTTAAAAACCATCTTCTAGGATGCCCCCAGAGCGAGTATGAGGATATCATCAATAAAATTCAAGTCATAATCATATGTATAAACATATAGGTCCTGAATATAAATCAAAAATACAATGTATAACCCATAACAGTAGGTAAATAATAAGAATATGCTAAGTTGTGTAAAAACTTCCTTTAGAATTTTGCATATAATGGGGTAGAATGCAATGATATATAATATATTTGCATCATGGGGAGGTCCATGTAGGATTTTGGGATGGGATACAATAATCAAAAGAGAGGGACACAAATAAATAAACTACCATAATCAGTAAGCAAAAAGGCTAGGTGAACAACGTATAGACCATAAGAGGGACCAAAGAAGGAAATCAAAGACAACTAAAATATGAAATCATATGAAGAATAAGGTAATTTAAAAATTTAAACAAGTTAGATGAGGGAACTAAATTAAATACAAAGTTATAGAAGACTTAGTGTGGTAAAAAACATGTAATAAATTTAAATAAGACACAAAGGTTCCCAACAACTAGATGCAAACGATGAAGAAATTAAAACTAGGGAAAAACAAGCAAACAAGTAAAGAAAATGAAAGAAAACATGTACAAAAAAATAGTTTGCTCAATTTAGGTCTATGAGGTTAGTAGGAAAGAATAACCAATAAGCCCAATTAGATGATCATATTATGTATACATAGATATTGTCATGTCCTCGTAGGAAATAACTAGATGTCTTGGGACTCATGATTCTAATACGAAAACATTATCATCATAAATATAATCATCATTGATAGTGTAGCCCATCAATGTAATCATTATCATTACATGCAGTTGTATTAGATTTGGTATCCTCATGTAAATCAGTACTCTCTACTATCTAAAAGGCATATTGAATGATTTTATAGTTGGTAGGTGTTTTATCTTCTATAAGTGCAAGTTGTTGTGATAAAACTACCTTGGTATGGGGATGAGAGTGTACTTTAACTTTAGGTGGACTTGTTTGAGTTCATCTGATTATCTTACTTGGTATCTCTTTAGGAAACACCTTATGTTTAAATTATGTTGTGGGGTCATAGGTAATCCCTTACATAGTAATCACTCTATTATCATGGATAAATTTAAAGCATTAGTGTAGTGTTGAAAGAATTTATTTCATTTCATTAAACTAGGACTATCTGAGTAATATGTCATATATCCCATTATCTGATAATACATGAAACCAAACTAATATGTTCTTAGGATACACTATGACAGGTAAGGTAATACCTACAAGTGATGTCTTTGTTATGCCATAATATCCTATAATAATCATGGTTTTTTCAACTAAATATTTCCACATGTATCCAGGACTAATAATAAATTTTATCATGCCAACATTTATGCTTGAACCTGTAGACATCCAATTTCTAACACCATTTGTGTTGAAATTGTCAATCTCACTCGAATTACACTTAAATGCACATTTTAGGTCAAAATCCATAAAATGTGCTAAATCATTTGAACTTGTCATTTACAAGTGCAAATTTAGGTCAAAGTATCCCTAAATGGGGAAATGTAATTTATGGGCCAACTAACTTTGATCAATTCATTTCGAGTCAAAATGATGATTTCGCCTTTTGTGCTTTGGATCACTCTTTTCATCTAATTCATTAGTACACGCTACATACCTTTGTTATTTTGTGTTAGAAATACCCTAAATGGAAATATGTTTCCAATGCATCTAAATCACCTTCTAATTCTTTCCAAGTCAAATTACAACTTAGTAATATGACTTTTTGACCATTTTGATTAATTGAGCACTAATTTTTAAATAAATGCACAAATATTGATTAACCTTGTTTAAGGCTAATTAATATAAATCAAGAGCTTAAGTGGATTTTTCATGAGAGTTGTTGAATATTTATTTTTGAAAATTGATTCCTATTAACTGAATCATCAGGTGACCTCATTTCTTGGGAAGATATTCGTAGGCCATAAATGCCATAAATATCAGGATTATGGGTCACCCATGCTTAGTTAATGCCTCCCATGCCTATTCAATACCCCTTCTTCCAAGGTCATGATGAAGATAATTATGGATTTAATTCTAAATATTAGGATTATCCATGGCCACACATCTCAATCTTGAGATGGACGGTCATGGTTGATCCTGACCAATCTCAAAAATCTATAAATAGAGAGGCCATGAACATCATTTCTAAGCTATTTTGGTGCAAGGTTATTATGATCAAATATCTTCAAAGATTGAATATTGCAAATTTATAATGTTAATTTTTTTCCACAAGGCTTTGCATTTGATCATAGATTTTGTTTACAAGGTTCATTTATAGGCTAGTTTAGTGATTTGGAATCATGAGCCTAGGTTTTATAAAGTGTTCTTGAGGCATTGGAGGAGCTTACCACCATTGTTGACAAAGACAAGGATGCTTGATCAAGGGAGAACATTATTTTGAGCCACATGGGTATAGTGAATCCATTTGGGAAGGTAAGATGATGTTCCTTCTTTCATTTGTTTCTTGCTATCCTTTGTAATTTCCATAGGACTAGATAGGCTTGGTTAGTTAGTTCTTTTTGCATGTTTCATTATTTATGGACTAATGCTTGACTAACTTGATTTTTAATCCTATCTACATCTTGGCATGCTCAGTGAAAAAAGACGCATCTCACACCTAAAGAAGATCACTTTACAACTCTAAAATATCCATTTGGACCCTTAAAACTCTTTCAAATTGATTTTCTAACTTTATTTTGCCATTTTTATTTGCCAAAGTTTTACATAGTAGCTAACATCAGAAAGTAAGATCAACATCAATTAAATATCTTAATTGACATCGGTTAGCAAAATTGACATTGGCTAGGTATTAGTTAGCCAGAATAACCGACGTCGGTCACTATGTTTTTCCAAAAACATAGACTTGAGAGCTACTTTTTCAAAGTTCATTATTTCAAGATAAAAAGAGCTTCAAAGCTAAAGGATATGCTAACAATTTTGCTATAGGACCAATCTTGATATTTGATCAAAACATGTTTAAATCACCTTTGCATGCTTAAAAATCAATTAGGAACCTTGTTTTTGGTGTTTAACAAAGAATTTAGGTATTTTTAGTGAATTTTTTTTCAATGTTTGCAACTAAGACCAAGGGGTCAAATGAACACCACAAAATGTTTTATTTGGGTTTAAAATTGAACACACTTGTCAATTCTTGTTCACAATAGTTGTTTACTTAGGTTTTGTTTGGCAAAAAGGGGAATATTGCTGTATGATCTTCCATTTGTCCCCCTTAGGGAACCCTTGAAATTAAAAGCATCATTCCTATTGCAATAGCCTAGTCTAAGGCTTAGAAATAATGTCGCCTAAAGCACTCCCTAAAAACTTTCCAAAGTTTGGGTGATCTTGAAAATGACCCTAAAGTCTTTCTATTTTATGCTTTCTTTATTTTCATGCAAACTTGGCTTGTGAGGGGGACGTCATTACTTCCCACAAGTTCTTTATGGAAGCTTTAACCTAGGGTTTCACCTCCCAAATTGACTTCATTTGAATCCTTTGGAGTTGCACATGGGATGTATCTACATTTGGACATCGCACTACACTGAGCAAATACCAAGATGTAGTGTTTGTAAAAATGATTAGACCTTTTTACAACTAGCCAATGCCATGATCACCCAATTTTTGTGCCTATCTTTTGCATCATTTAATGTAAAATTCATTATGCAATTGGTTCCCCTAGAACGATCAAAACCTTGCTAGTTTAGTAGATCCCACTTTGCCATACCTTGTCAGTTTAGACTTAAGATGTTTGTTTTTTGTTATTAGCTTACTTGGTCTTGATTTGTGTCTAAAACTACTTGTTAACTCAATGAACTTAACCAAAACACATTGTCCTCAATTTTCTTTAGCAAGGGAGGCATTACACTATCCAAATGGAAAATTCATCTTTTCCTTGTTCAAATTGTTATCAAAAACTTTGTGTCATGTCATCCACTTTAGCACAATCATGTTACCCAATTGAGTCTAGATATTTTACCCAATGTGTTTAAATCCTTCATTTATAATCCATAATCGAAATTGAACCTTTCTAAGTTCTAAAGGTTGGTATGCCAAAGTGGGTTTTCCATTTGTGCACTAGCTTATTTTAACTTGGGTTCAATTTTCCATTTGGATTGAAGGTCATTTATTAAGACTCAAAATCACATTATCATCTTGGTAGACTCAAGTCATCTTGCATATCACTCATGCTTTGAGTCCTAGAATATATTTTATCCTACTAGAATCATGTGGTGACGTTGTGCTACCTATTTGGTCCTGGCTTTATACTTAGTGATTTGTGTATGTTTTTACATCTTGAGTTGCTTAGTTCATTTTGTCTTCTTTGTAATCCAGAGAGATTTCCTCTAAAATTCTAGGGTCGACTTGTCAAAGTTGAAACTAGCTTTTGCAGTGTGGGTGTATCACAAAGATCTAGGCTTTGGTGTACTTATTTTCACTTTGGGTCTTTAAGTTACCTTACTCTCTTTCGATCCATATGATTTCAACTTTACCAAAGGTTGAGTAAACTAGTGAACCAAATCTTCTAAATTATGCATGGTTTCAAACCACCCTCCTTTATAGTCTCATTGGTACCTTGGTTATTTGTTTAAAAAATATCCAAAGCATACTTTGATTGGTTTCCAAACATTGGTCCAAATTTAGTCAATACACAAAGCAAATCTTTTTAGACATGACTCAAAGGTTCAATCCTAGTGGGGGATCTTATGGCCTTAGTTATGAAGATGAGAAATTTTATGATGGTCAAGATAACCCCATTATTTTTTATGATATCCCCACAATAGTAGGATTCAAAGATGATTACAATGAATATGAACCCCAAGAAGATCAAGACGAAGCCCTTCTTAGATTGATAGAATAAAGTGTTAGAATACCTTCTAACTTTCCTATAGAACAATTACATACCTTAGTTAGAGAAGGAGAACAATAATGACAAGAGCAAGATTTTGCACAAATAGACATACCGTCTTCCTGTAACAAAGGAAAGGAAATACAAATAGAGTCAAAACCAACAAATCCAGATCTTCTAGCTAAGATCAAGATAATAAGTCAATGATATGCATATCAACTTGTCATAGACTTAACTGACTCCCTAGTTGCCACTTCAATTCACAATAATGCTTCAAAAGAAAAAATAAATATGGTTGAAAGTACGCAACAATTATTGGATGAGAACATTACCATCATAGATCAAAGAAATTTAAATGAATAGTTAAAGTCACAAAAGACCTTACAAAATGTTTTATTTGACATAAAACATACATTTTTCAATCATCAAGAACCTCTTGTTAATTTACAAACTTAGAAACCTAAACATTCAGTCCAAATTAAGGAGATCCCTCAAGACAATTTGGCTAGTTATTTTCAACCAACCCAAAGATTGGTAAATAAACATAGAAATTTCTAAAATCAACAAAGTATGAAACAACCAAATTCAGGGAATGTTTTACAACCCAAGAATCAACAACCTATGTTCTCAACTCAAGGGGTAAATTATAACCAAGTCATGGATCAAAAGGTATACACTCCTTATAAATTCACACAAAACTAGGGGTACATTCCACCCCAACAACAATAAAACTAGGGGCGCATTCCACCCCAACAGTAATAAAACCAGGGGCACATTCCACCCTAATAGAAACAAAACCAGGGGCACATTCCACCCCAACAACAAGAAAACTAGGGGCACATTCCACCCCAACAACATCTCATCCAATCCAAAAATGCACCAAACATGCAAGAATGGAATTCTATGAAGGAAATTGTCTAAAGATTGGAGACAAATAATAGATTCAAAAAGTACAAATTTGATGAGATATGCCCATATCCATTTGACTTATCTATTCTCCAAAACCCCTTTCCACCTCATTTTGAGGCACCCAAATTTGACAAATAAAAAGGGAAAGGAGATCCACGTGAGCACATACAAGCATTCTTCATCTTGTGTCAAGAGGTTGCTTATCTTAGCGAGTACTTATTATGACTATTTCTGTGAAGTTTAGTACGACAAGATCTTGATTGGCTACTTAAAATACCCAAAGGATCAGTTATGGATTGAAACAAATTATAAAAAAAATTGTTAACCATTTCTCATACAACATAGAACATGAATTAACCATTGTTGACTTATGTAAAGCTAAACAACATGATGGTGAAAGTTTCACTACATATCTACAAAGGTGGAGAGCATTGGTAGGATGATTTCAACACAATTTATTAGATAAATAGTTGACTGATATTTTTGCACAAAATTTGCATCTTAGAGTTGTGCATAATCTATGGTTAGCTTGTGCTAACTCATTTGAATAAATTATTGACAAAGGAGTGCAGATTGAGAAAGCTCTTATTGATAGGGGCCTTGTTAAGATTTTTGTCCAAGGTCAATTATCTAATTAGACTAAATCACCAACTCAAACAGTTATGTAAGATAAGCCTAAGGGCTTTAACAAAAATAAGAACATGGTTGGAAATGGGGTGAGAGAAACAAGACATGTACAATTGGTACAGGCTATGCCTCCTTCAAATGTATAATTAACTCCCCCCAATCCACTACCTACTTTGTAGAGACAACTTCCATGAAGGACATTTCATAATAATTTTAGAGTCTTTAGCAAGTTAGGAGAATTGGTTTAATCAGTGTTACAAAAGCTCATTGCAGCTAATTTAATTATATGGCCATTATCAAGGCCATTTCCTCAAGATCAACCAAAACCAGACTGGTACAAAGAGAATGAATGGTGTAACTTTCATCGTGTTGCTGGTCATAGTGCATATCATTGCATTCAATTGCGACATATTATTGAGGACTTTATTGAAAATGGTGAGCTGAAAATTAATTTGGCCCCTAATCAGGACACAAATTAGGATATGTGAATCTACAAAGACCCCTTTCCTTGACATGAGCCACCACCACCAAGAAACAATCAAAATGGGCACAATCAAGGACATAGGTAGAATCAGAACCAATAACAAGGTTAGAATCATAATGAGCATAATCGATATCATAATGCCCACATTAATAATGTGGATTATAACAATGTACCTTATGACTATAATAATACTGTGGGATGCATTTTTTTAACCCATATTGCCATTGTTACCGTAAAACCATGTGGCCAATCTCATGTTCCTTCCAACATGGGACCCATCATTATAGGGTCAGCACCCTCTCCCCCTAGTAATACCATGTCGAGTTCACATCATCATGTTACTACTCTGTTTGCACAAGTTACTAATCCTGAATAATAGTACCATTCTTCTAATTATGAAGGCTCCTTGATGACCCAAAATTATAGCAATGTAGTTAGTCACTCACGAGTCACCATCCAAGGCCCTTTGTGTCACTCTTCTAGTTATAATAACTCCTTGCCACACCTATTTACAACTAGACTCTCGTGAGTTACCATCCAGGGCCCTTCACCCACTTCTCTCCATAAACCCAATGAGAACATTGTGCCAATGGTCCCAAAGCTGAATACTATCCCAAAAAAGACTAAACTAGTTCAATCCATAGTTCAAATGCCTTATAGTCTAATGGATTGATTAGATAAAACCCTTACACAAATTTCCATATTACAACTCTTGCAGACATCTGATGTCCATAGAACCATCTTCAACAAACTTTTGTAAGAGTCTATTGTACCTAATTATATAAATCTTAATTAGTTCTAAAACTTAGTTGGACATTTATCTTCATTTTAGAAAATCACATTTGATCAAAAGGACATGTCCACCATCGGTCTAAACCACAATAACCCACTTTACATTGAGATAATCATTAAAAATCACAAGATCAAGTGGTTTATTATAGATAATGGTTCAGGGATGAACATCATATCTCTTAAATTGGTATGATGATTAGGTTTTATGGATAAAAACATTCAACCAAAAACTATTACAATCAAAGCTTATGACAATGTCGAGAGGAAGTCATCCAGTATAATTTGGTTGCCAATCATGGTTGGGTCTATTTCTCATCACACATTATTTCATATTATGGATATTGAGCTTCCTTATAACATACATCTTGGTCATTCTTGGATCCATCGAATACAGGTAGTTCCATATACTCTTCACCAATACCTTAAGTTTCCCCATAATGGGATTGAGGTTACTATTCCTAGTGATCAACAACCCTACTAGTATTGCAAACATCTTAAAGTAGAGTTTTGTAATTATAACTATTTCCCAGGGTAGAATTCATTGTAAAGAAGAAAAAAGTGATTATTTCTTATCCATCTCCATCTAATTATATATAACCTAGTGATCTATCTTCCACTTCGGTCGATCTATTTCTTGCAGCTTTGGCAAAAAAGGTTATAATTAAAGACCCAAGCATTTCCACATACCATCTGAAGGATGTCATCCATATTGAAAAATTAAAAAAATCCCCTAAAACATTTGGTAATCCTAAAACTTTTCAGTCTCCTAACAGACTCGATCAGATTTTGTAACCAAAGAAGAAGCAACCAAAACCTCTTATGGTTTTTGTACCTACAATTGCACCAAAGAAAGATCGAGAGAATTTTACCAAGGGATATTGGTTATATTCTAAAGGCCTTGTGGATTTTTTTCAAAATCCAATGTATCCTATCCCTAGGATAATGGATCATCTTGACTATACAGGGAATGACCTTGGCCCACAAGTGCAAGGAAGTTTTGAACCCTTATCAGTTGGAGTTATCAATTGGAATCATGGTCTCAGATTTAAACCACCAAAAAATGACCTCATGAAATTTGATAGTGACTCTTCCGAAGTGACTAGTAATGAGAATCCTAGTAATGATACAACATCCCATTATAGCCTTTTTGATGAGCTTGTCAACTCAGATTTGTTTTATTCAAATGCCATACTGACCATAACACCTATTGGAGCTTCCCATCTTGAAGCAAAAATCTGTCCTAGTGGTGCTTCCCTTCCTAAAGAAGGACATCATATCTTTACCATTGGAGCTTCCCATCCTAAAGAAAAAAACCATCCTAGTGGTGCTTCCCTTCCTGAAACAAGACATTATATCTTTACCATTGGTGCTTCCCATCTTGAAGCAAACCCTCACTATAACCTATGCCTTTGCCATCCTAAACTCATAGATTGGGATCAACAAAATTTGGTCATATGCCTCGATGAGTTTCAAAATGAAGAATCAATTGCAGAATACATGGGGATATGAGATGCATTCCCCATTGGGGATCATAAGTAGGGTTTTGATTTTTCATTAAATTCTTCTACCTACTTTGGAGAATAAGACAACTTTCTTGGTCATAATAAAGAATGAACATCGAGATCTTCAGGTGAAAACCTCTTTGAGGCACTTGTCGATAGGGAAAAAGTAAATAAAAAGATAAACCTTTGAGTGAAAACTTGTTTTAGGCACTCCCAAGTGGGAAAGTTTGCTCAACCCCTTAGGATGTAGAAAGTCCATCTAGCACAAGTTCCATAGCTAGTACAAGCATCTCTTTAGAACAACATCAAATATTTGAGCATCTTCCTCTTGAGTTTCTAGAGGTTTTTGCCAATTGGCCTTTACTTGAGAAAGTAGATTTTGATTCTTCATATTATCCAAATCTTTGGGAGGAATAACAAGAAGATATAGAAGAGGAAGATGATTGTGACCATACATTTCCTATAATTCTAGAAGATGGATCCACACTCCTTATGGAGAGTACGATAGAAGTGAATTTAGGAACCCATGAGGATCCCAAAAATGTTTATCTTGGAGCTTCCCTTATTGAAGCAGAACATGAACATATTATATCCATCCTTAAGGATTATATAGACATTTTTTCATTGGCATACTCCAACATGCCGGTTTGGACCCAAATTTAGTTTTACATTGTCTTGTTGTTCACCTTGATGCTAAACCAGTCAAGCAAAAATTGAGAAAGATGTATCCATACATCACCCTTTTGGTTAAGGTTAAGTTGGAAAATTTATTGGGAGATAATTTTATCAGACCACTAGACTACTCTAAATGGATTTATAACATAGTACCAATAAGTAAAAAGACACCAAGCATACATATTTGTATTGATTTTTTTGATATCAACAAAGCATGCCCAAAAGATGATTTTCATTTGCCTAACATTGACATGATTGTCAACTCAACTGATGGGTACAAGATGCTATCCTTAATGGATGGATTTTTTGGTTACATTCAGATCAAGATGGCCCCTGAGGATTAGCATAAGACCATGTTCACCACTATATGGGGGACATTCTGCTACCAAGTCATGCCATTTGGTTTGAAAAATGTTGGAGCCATATATCAGCATATAATGACTTCCATCTTCCATGACATGATGCATGACATTATTGAGGACTATGTTGATGATATACTAGTAAAATCAAGAACAAAAGCTGGACACCTTGAAATTTTACAAAGAATATTTGAGAGGCTTCGTGCATATAAAGTCTGCTTGAATCCTAAGAAATGTGTCTTTGGAGTTAAATTAGGAAAATTGATAGGGTTCATTATATCACGATGAGGGATTGAATTTGACCCTACAAAGGTAAATTCTATTATGGAAATGCCTCCACCAAACAATCTTAAATAGTTGTGAGGTCTACAAGGAAAGATCTAGTCTATACACAGGTTTATTTCTCAATTGGTAGATAAGTGCCACCCATTTACCCACCTCTTAAAGAAAGGGGTAACATTTTAGTGGGATGAAGATTGTCAGATATAATTTACAAAGCTTAAAACATACTTGGCCAATACACCAGTTTTATGACCTCTGACACAAGGAAAGCCACTGCTTCTTTATATATCAGCCACAAAACATGCACTGGGTAAACTTTTGGCTCAACATGATGATCATGGTAAGGAACATGTAGTTTATTATTTAAGCCACACATTGGTAGCTTATGAACATAATTATATTCCTATTGAGAAGGCATGTTTAGCTATGATGTTTGCCACTCAAAAATTGTGACATTATATGCTAAATAAAAAAACTATTTTTATCGCCAAAGTAGATCCTCTCAAGTTCCTCTTATATAAAGTAGCTCTTCAAGGACGCATGCCTAAGTGGATTATGCTCCTCAGTGAGTTTGATATTGAGTAATAGAATCAAAAGGCAATCAAAGGACAAGTTATTGCTAACCAACTTGTAGAAGCTCTGATTAAAACCACTCAAACCCTCAACTTTGACCTTTCAGAGGATTTTATCATGACGATAGAATAATCATCACAAGAACCTAAACAGTGGATGCTCTATTTTGATAAATCCTTCACATCCTAAGGGTCTAGAGCTAGCATATTGTTGATCATGCCACATGGGGATTTGATCCCTAAAGCATTCCATATACAATTTTGGTGTACAAATAATATGGCCAAATATGAGGCATTGGTTGTAGGGCTTTATCTTTCCATACAATTGGATATTCAAAGCTTAAAAGTCTATGGAGATTCATAGTTAATCATAAATTATACAACTAACTAGTATCAAACAAAGGATGATAATCCTTTTCCTTACAAGTAAATTGTTGATAACCTTAAAACACATTTTAAATCTTTGCAGTTTAAGCAAGTTTTATGAGTCAATAAAAGACTACCGATGCCATGGCAATAATTGGTTCCATGATTCAAATGCATGACAATGCTAAAGAGTATCAGTTCCTGATTGTAAATCTTCTTCAACCAACACATATTCTATCAGATTCAGAGAGGGTATGCACTATTGCCGATCCTAATCCCTCACCTGAGCTACCATAGTACCAAGATTTTTATAACTATTTCCATAGCCATGTATTTCTTACTAGCCTTTCCAACAATGAACAAAAACTATTCCTTCATCACTTAACCTGTTATATCCTCCTTAGAAACATGCTTTATCGAAAAGGCTATGATGGAATGCTTCTTCATTATTTATCTTAGGGAGAATCCAAGATAGCACTAAAGGAGGTTCATGAAGGAATGTGTGTGGCCCATACCAATGGTGTAGTCATAGCAAAGAAACTCCTTAGAATAGGCTATTATTGGCCCAAAATGGAGATAAATGCTTGTAATTATGTAAAAAAGTGTGTTCCTTATGAGCAACATAGAAAATTGATACATGCACCTTCCTTACCATTACAACCAATTACAACACCATGGCCATTCTCAACATGGGGTCTCAATCTCATTGGGAAAATTAACCCAACATGCTCAGATGGCTATAAGCACATTTTGACTATGATCGAGTACTTTACCAAGTGGATTGAGGCCATTCCTCTCACTTATGTTACTAGGAAACAAATAGCCAAATTTATTCATTACCATATCATCTGTCGATATGGCATACCAACCCACATTATATCTGATAATGGTGGATCTGATCTGAGCAGTAATTCAAGTGATAATTTAGGCAATAATTTTGACACCATTGCCAGAACCAACCAGGCCTTGGGAACCTATCTCAATGGATTTTCTCTCAGGTTTGCCCACTTCAAAACATGGCAAGGACTATTTTTGTTGTAGTTGATCATTTTTCAAAAATAGCTATCATGATTGCTTGAAAGAAAAATATATCTACTGAAGAAATTGCCCAATTATATTTTAGTCATGTATGGCTCCATTTTGGTCTCTCTAAGTCCATTATCTCAGATCGAGACAGCAGGTTCCTAAGCATCTTTTAGTCCACTCTATGGAAGATGATGGATACCAAGTTGATGAAGTCCATAGAATTCCATCCATAGACTAATGGCCAGATAGAGGTGGTGAACCACTATATTGTTCACATGATTTAGATGTATCACTCCAAACATCCACACACATGGGATGAGGGGATTATTTTCATACATGGATATAATCAAGCCCTACATAGCTTGACCAAGCACAATCCATTCCATGTATGCTTTGGGTTCTAACCCATGGCACCAATTGATATACCTGTTCTATTCTCCACCATGGAATACACACCTCATGGAAGATTTGAGGCAACAAAAGCAACAAAGTTCATTGAAAAAATCTAACACATCCAGTAGCAAGTTCATGACATCTTAGAGAAGATGAATCAAAAGTATAAGCAACTTCATGACAAACATAGGACTACACACCATTTTGTTGTGGGTGCAAGGTTTGGTTACAGCTTCAAAAGGAATGACTTGTAGGCCCACACAGAAAAATTTGGCCTTTATAATATGGTCCCTACACCATCACCATAAAAATTGGAGAAAATGCTTTTGAGTTGAAACTACCAGCCTACCTTGGTCTGCATCCAATATTCAACATGGAGCTCCTCAAAACATATCATCCACCTTTGTTAGACACTTCAGTCATAGCAAAACAACTAGAAATTGATGAGCTTGATCCATAGAGTTTTACTCCAGTGGAGGAGGATCATATTGTGGACACTTGGATGAAGACAATAGGGGTCAAAAGGGGCCAACTTAGCCACCAAGGTAAGTGGCTCAGAGAGAATCAAATCAAGACACAACTACCACACATGATGAGGAACATTGATGTAATGGGGAGCATTGATTCTCAAGGAGAGATGAATGATCTAAATAATAATTTAGGTGACAAGTCAAGTGACGGTTCCATCCTAATTGATGACGAAACTTTCGGGAGCCATAACTTTTACACCGTAGCTCCAATCAACTCACCGTTTGAACCATTATAAATATAAAAAATGAGGAGAATGCGGTGAGATGGCATGAGCTTTGCTCAATGGAATTTGACCCCCAAAAACCTAATAGAAGTGCCCCAAATTTCAATTTTAGCAGTGGAGTCTAAAAATAATAAGTTTCTAAAAATAGTAATTCCTTGAATTCTGTATTATTTTAAATCATGGAAGTTGAACCACTTAATCTCCCTCGATATTAGTGACCTTCCACATCCTCCCCATTATTTTAGAAATAGTATAAATGAAGATGTAACCCAAAATGGAAATCAGACATCTCTTCCCAGAGATAAGCATATAGTTGTATTACGATCTTGAGTAATAAAACATCTCTTCTCAAAGAATTCATTGTTACTATGTTATTTTTGTGTTCTTTGTCAACCAAAAACTCTAAGTTTTGGATCAGTGGTATCAGAGTAATTTGTCTTGAGAGTGTATGATCTTGAGGATGAGGTCAGGCCTGGGTGGAAAATAACATAGCTTCTAAACTATTCACCTATTCACTTCAAATGACTTCAAATGGCAGATAACACTGACACATGATCCTTTAAAAGAAATGGTGAATGAATCCTTCCAACAAAAACAAGCACAAATGCTGAAATAATTTGCCTAAATTCTCCAATAACTCCTGATGGGAAATTTTGGCTCTTCATCTATACTTCTTGGCTCCTCATCCATGGAACATCCTTTCAGTGCCCCAACACCCTTCAAGGTTTAGGTGAATTTTTATATTCCTATATTTGAAGGCAAAATCAATGTTGATGCAGTAAAAAATTGGTTGGATCAATTGTCTTCCTACTTCTCTGTAAATAAATTCACCGATGGAGAAAAGATCATTTTTGCTCTTTTGAAAGCATCATTGCCCATGAAAAATTGGTGGGAAGTGTACAAAAATAGGTTCAGTATAGATGACATTGGCCTTAAGGTGGAACTGACCTAGGATGATTTTATGGAAGTGGTAAAGGAAGAATACTATCCCATTGGAGCATATGATGATCTTTACATATAGTGGCAACAACTTCACCAAGGTGAGGACCAATCTGTTCAAGACTACACAAACATTTTTCATTCTTTGTCTACAAGATTGGGCATCCCAAAAAGTGAGAAACATAAGACTCTCAAATATCATGGTGGAATAGAATGGTATATACGGGGGTAAATGGAACTCTTCAATTTAGAAACCCTTAGTGAGGCATACAAGTTTGTAGTGAAGATTGAGCATAAGCATGGCAGAAAGAATACAAAGAGTCAGCATTCAAAATGGAAAAGTGAAAAATAAGGTCAAATACGAGGCCAAAATTGGAAGCAAAAGGAGTTTCAAGATAAGAAACCCCAAAAGGGGAAGGATGGAAAATGGTGTGATTATCGCAAAACTGGAACTCACTCTAAAGAAGAATGTCGAGCCATTAAGTCACTGCTTTTGAGTCATAATACTCGACATCTACTACTCTATCTCATACACAACCTACAATCAAAGAAAACAAAGAAGAGATTATAGATGTTAAGCCCAACACCATTTTCACTTCATCATAGACCCGTGAGGAAAGGCTAGATGACAAGGAAAGATTGTTTCACTCTAAATTATGGGTAAAAGGTAAGCCTCTACATTTCATTCTTGATAGTGGGAGTTAAAATAATTTAATCTCTGCTAAAGTTGTTAAAGTCTAAATCTATCCATGAAGCCCCACCTAAAGCCATATAGTATTGGATGGTTGAGCCCAGGGAGAGATCTCCATGTCACCCATCAGTGTCTTCTTTCATATGAAATAAAACCTTTCTAAGATGAAGTCTTATGTGATGTGGTCAATCTAGATGTTTGTGATGTACTCCTTGGTCAACCATTCATGTATGATTGACATGGAATCTATGAATCATGAACCCAAAGAATCACCCTCACTCTTGGAACATGGTGTTATATGGTACTAGAGGTACCACCTCCCACATTTGTCTCCTTGATCAATGCCAAGCAATGTAAGAGGTTGTTGGAAAAGACAAAGCAATTTGTTCTCATGGTGGTCAAACCATAAAAATCCAAGAAGGCCGATGTTGTAGTCCTGACTACATAATCAACACAACAACAGAAGCAAATGGGAGAAATCATAAGAGAATATGATGACTTACTTAAGTCACCCACAAGAGTTTCACTGCATTTCCAAGTAAAACATTCTATCAATTTGATCCTAGGATCACCTTTGCCTAACAGTCTTGTGTATCATAGATCAATTTTTGAGAATGATGAGATAAAAAGATGGATTCAAGAATTGATCCAAAAGGGTCACATCAGGCCAACCTCTTCACCAGTGGTATCTTAATTGTCTTGGAACTAAATAAAGATAGAATATGGAGGATTTGCATTGACTATTAAGCCCTGAATAAAATCACTATGAAGAATCACTACCCTCTCCCCAAGATTGATGACCTATTGGACCAACTCCATGGTGCAAAGTTCTTCACCAAAATTGATTTCAAATTTGTCTATCACCAAATTTTCATCGATCCCACCGATGTCTGGAAGACTGCATTCAAATCTAAGGAGGGGCTCTTCGAATGGTTAGTTATGCCTTTTGGCTTAACTAATGCACCTACAACCTTCATGAGGATGATGGATGACATCTTGTGACCCTTCACAACTCATTCATGGTTGTCTACTTGGATGACATACTCATCTACATTAGAACATGAGAGGAACATCTGCAACATGTTTGTAAGGTGATTCAAACTCTTTGGGAACACAAGTTGTATGCAAATATTGACAAATGCATATTTGGGATGACAATAATTTAGTACCTCAAGTTTTTTGTAAATGAGAAAGGGGTCCATGTTGATCCAGAAAAGATTCAAGTTATTCGAGAATGGCCTACACTAAGGACCCTCACAAAAATTCATAACTTCTTGGGTCTTACAGATTTATATCACAGGTTTGTTCTTGGATTTTCACATGTTGCTTGGTCACTAACCCAAGTGACTAAAGGAGGAGATAAAGATACATTTCAGTGGGTTGAAATACAACAAAGGGCATTTGAGAATTTGAAGAATAGACTTTGCTCAACCCCTATTCTTGCCTTGCCAAATTTGCATCAACCTTTTGAGTTGATGACAGATGCATCTAAATATGCCATGGGAGCTATCATCATGCAACATGGCCATCTTGTTGCATATCACAGTGAAACTTTCATTGATATAGTCAAGAAATATCTGACATATGATAAAGATTTCTATGCCATTGTGCAAGCCTGAAAATAATGGAAACACTACATCTTGGTGAAAAATATGATCATCCACACTAACCACAAACCATTAGAATTCATCTAAACATAGAGAAAACTATGAAATGAGAGGCACCAAAAGTGAGCCACATATCTTCAACAATTCCATTTGATAATCAAACACAAAAAAGGGAGCTTAAATATAGTTGTAGATTGTTTGAGCTGCCCACCAATTACTGCACTCACAATAGTTCTTGACCTGTGCGGACATGAGACTACCACTTGGAGTACTTTGTATGAAGCAAATCCTGCCTTTGCTAATACATATCAGGTGCTTCAAAAAGCTAAACATGTTTCTAATTTTTATTTTCAAGATAATGTCCTTTGTCATATGAGGTACATCTGTGTTCCAGCTGCAGAGTAATAGAAGATGATATGGGAAGCACATTTCAATAGGATAGTTGGACACTTTGGTGTAGAAAAGACATTAGCAATTTTTGAAAAACACTTCTACTAGCCCCATATGCAAAAGGATGTGGAAAGGTATCTCAAATCTTACACCCCATGTGAAATATCCAAGCTAACAAATAAGAAGCAAGGACTGTACATGCCATTGCCAGAACCAACAAGGCCTTGGGAATCTGTCTTAATGGATTTTCTCTCAGGTTTGCCCACTTCAAAACATGGCAAGGATTGTATTTTTGTTTTAGATTAAGGTAAAAATAGGTTTTGAAGGGACCCCGAAACCCTTTACATCAAAAAGAGATAAACCTTAAAGCACAGCCGAATTTCTAAAAAAAAACTCGAAACCAGTAAAAGCAAAACTAGGTTATACAGGAACCTGAAAACATCAGATAAGACCGGATGTAATAGCTGACACTACACAGAATGGACCATCAGCAGACAGGATTAGCACCCTACAAACCTCCCATTTAAAAGAGGTTTTAAAAATTATTATTATTTTTTTACAAGATCAAAGATTCATATCTAGAGGGGGGACCAAAGGCTTAGACTTCTTCCTCTTAACTGCTGTCCATCCATCCTCTACCTTAGCTGCCTCAGTCATCCATGCCTCAGAAGACAGTGTTCCATGAAACCCAGGGGACACAGATGGCTCAACAAAATCCTTATGAAAACCAGCCACCATCTGGCTCCTAGGTAGTTCCTCCAAAATAGGGGGAGAGACCAAAGCCTTCTCAACAACTGGCTCAGAATGATCACTAACCCCAGTCTCCACAGGACCTTCAATGGAATCTTTCACCAACGAATCCTCCTCAACCATCAGCTCAGAATGGATACTATCTTCATTTTTGAAATTAGCTGAATCTTCCATGGGTTGTTTAGCCATGTAATGTTCAATGGAACCCTCAGACCACCAAGAAGGTGTTCATCTGGACTTTGATTTCCTAGCTGTACAATGAGCAGCAATATGACCCGTCAGGTGGCACTTTCTACACCAAAAAGGTAAACCCTCAAAATCCAACATTTGTGTCCAAGTACCCCTTGGGGAGTCCAGACAAATCACCTCTGGTAGGCCCTTAGAAATATCCACCTCAACCATCAAGCGTGCATAGGTCGAATGGTAACAATCCGAAGCATTTTCATCCACAAGTAAAAAATCTCCTATAGCATTTTTGATGGTTTTAAAAACCAATTCATGCCAAAGATGTATTGGTAGATTCGGTAGCCGAACCCAGATAGGGAACTTGTTGAAGGTTTCCGTAAGAGGATTAAAATCCATATGCCATCGTTTGGCCATGAGAGGATATTTACCCTGCCAAAAGAAGTTATTGTTGCTCAGGATTGTATTTTTGTTGCAGTTGATCATTTTTCAAAAATGGCTATCATGATTGCTTGAAATGAAAATTTATCTACTAAAAAAACTGCTCAACTATATTTTAGTCATGTATGGCTCCATTTTGGTCTCCCCAAGTCCATTGTTTTAGATTGAGATAGTAGGTTCCTGAGAATCTTCTAGTCCACTCTATGGAAGATGATGGATACCAAGATGATGAAGTCCACAGCCTTCCATCCATAGACTGATGGTCAGACAGAGGTGGTGAATCACTTGATTGTTCACATGATTCATATGTATCACTCCAAACATCCATGCACATGGGATGAGGGGCTTCTTTTCATACAACATGGATACAATCAGGCCCTACACAGCTTGACTACATACAATCCATTCTAAGTATGCTTTGGGCTCCAACCCATGGCACCAATTGATATAGTTGTTCCATTCTCCACCATGGAATACACACCTCATGGAAGATCTGAGGTAGCAAAATTAAAAAAGTTCATTAAACAAATGTAACACATCCAACAGTAAGTTCATGACATCTTAGAGAAGATGAATCAGAAGTATAAGCAACAGCATGACAAATATAAGATTACACACCATTTTGTTGTGGTTGATAAGGTTTGGTTGTAGCTTTATAAGGAATGACTTGCAGACCCACATGGATAAATTTGGCCTCTGTGATATGTTCCCTACACCATCACAAAAAAAGTTAGAGAAAATGCTTTTGAGTTGAACCTACTAGCCTACCTTGGTCTGCATCCAATATTCAACATGGAGCTCCTCAAACCATATCATCCACCTCTATTGGACACTTCAGTGATAGAAAAAAAACTAGACATTGATGAGCTTGATCCACAGAGTTTTGCTCCAGTGGAGGAGGATTAGATTGTGGACACTTAGATGAAGACAACAAGAGGATGCTCTATTCCACTTTATCAGGTGGTCAAAAGGGGCCAACTTAGCCACCAAGGCGAGTGGCTCATAGAGAATCAAATCAAGACACAACTACTACACTTGATGAGGAACATTAATGCAATGGGGACCATTGCTTCTCAAGGAGGGTGGAATGATCTAGAAACAATTCAGGGGACAATTTGGGTGACAGTTCTATCTTAATTGATGATAGAACTTCTGGGAGCCATAACTTTTACACCGTAGCTCCAATTGACTCGTTGCTTGAATTGTTGGAAAGATAAGAATGAGGAAAACATGGTAAGATGGTAGGAGCTATATTTTATGTATTTTGACCTCTAAAAACCCAATGGAAGTTCCCTAAATTTAAATTTTAGTAGTACAATCTAAAAATAGTAAGTTTCTAAAAATAGTAATTCCTTGAATTTTGTATTATTTTAAATCATGGAAGTCAAACCACCTAATATCCCTTGATATTGGTGACCTTCCACATCCTCCTCCTACTTTTAGAAAGTGTATAAATGAATATGTAACCGAAAATGGAAATTAGACATCTCTTCTTAGAGATAAACATATATTTGTATTGCAATCTTGAGTAATAAAACATCTCTTCTCAAAGAATTCATTGTTACTATGTTATTTTTGTGTTCTTGAAATATTTTTCAACCAAAACTTCTGAGTTTTGGATAAGTGGTAGTAGATCAATTTGTTTTGAGAATGTATGATCCTAAGGATGAGGTTAGGCTACAAGAAGCTTTGGTGGAAAACAACATAGCTTCCAAACTATCCATCTATTCACTCCAAATGACTTCAAATGGTGGATGACACCGAGATAGCTGATCCGTTCAAGAAAATGGTGAATGAATCCCTCCAATGACAACAAGCATAGATGATACAATAATTTGTCTAAATTCTCCAACAACTCCTGATGGGAAATTCTGGCTCTTCATCTACACTTCTTGGATCCTCATCCATGGAATGTCCTTTCAGTGCCCCAACACCCTTCAAGGTTCAGGTGAATTTTAATATTCCTACATTTGAAGGCAAAATCAATGCTGATGTAGTAGAAAATTGGTTGGATCAATTGTCTTCCTACTTACCTATAAATAAATTCATCGATGGAGAAAAGATCACTTTTGCTCTTTTGAAAGCATCATTGCCCGTGAAAAATTGGTGGGAAGTGTACAAAAAGAGGTCTAGTACAAATGACATTGGCCTTGAGGTGGAACTGACCTAGGATGATTTCATGGAAATGATAAAGGAAGAATACTATCCCATTTGAGCATATGATGATCTGTACATACAATGGCAACAACTTCACCAAGGTAAGGACCAATCTATTTAAGATTACACATACATTTTTCATTCTTTATCTACAAGATTGGGCATCCAAGAAAGTGAGAACATAAGACTCTCAAATATCATGGTAGACAATAAAGGTATATATGGGGGAAAATATAACTCTTCAATTTGGAAACCCTCAGTGAGGCATACAAGTTCACAATGAAGATTGAGCAGAAGCATGGCAAAAAAATACAAAGAGTCAGCCTTCAAAATGGAAAAGTGAAAAGGAAGGTCAAACATGAGGCCAAAATTGGAAGCAAAAGGAGTTTCAAGATAAGAAACCCTAGTAGGGGAAGGCTAGAAAATGGTGTGATTACCACAAAACTAGAACTCACTCTCAAGAAGAATGTTGAGCCATCAAGTCATTGCTTTCTAAGTCACAATACTTGACATCTACTACTCTATCTCATACACAACCTACTGTCAAAGAGGATGAAGAATACATTATAGATGTTGAGCCTGACACCATTGTCACTTCATCATAGACCTATGAGGAAATGCCAGATGACAAGGAAATATTATTTCACTCCAAATTATGGGTAAAAGGTAAGCCTCTGCATTTCATTCTTGATAGTGGGATTCAAAAGAATTTAATCTCTACTAAAGTTGTGAAAAGTCTAAATCTATCCATGAAGCCTCACCTAAAGCCATACAATATTAGATGGTTGAGCCCATGGAGAGACCTCCGTGTCACCCATCAATGTCTTCTTTCATATGTAATAAAACCTTTCCAAGATGAAGTCTTGTGTGATGTGGTCAATCTAGATGTTTGTGATGTACTCCTTGGTCAACCATTCATGTATGATCGACATGGCATCTATGAATCACAAACCTAAAGAATCACCCTCACTTTTGGAACACAACACTATAGGGTACCATAAGTACCACCTCCCACATATGTCTCTCTGTCAGTGCCAAGTAATGTAAGAGGTTGTTGGAAAAGACAAAGTAATTCATTCTCATGGTGGTAAAACCATAGAAATCCAAGAAGGCTGATGTTGTAGTCCTGACTACACAATCAACACAACAATAGAAGTAGATGAGACAAATCATAGGAGAATATTATGACTTATTCAAGTCACCCATAGGAGTTTCACTGCATTATCAGGTAAAACATTCTATCAATTTGATCCCAAGATCACCTTTGCCTAAAAATCCTGTGTATCATAGATCATTTTTAGAGAATGATGAGATAAAAAGATAAATTCAAGAATTGATCCAAAAGGGTCACATTAGGCCAAACTCTTCACCCTGTGGCAACCTAATTGTCTTGGCACCAAAGAAAGATAGAACATGGAGGTTTTGCATTGACTATCGAGCTCTGAAAAAAATCACTATGAAGAATCACTACCCTCTCCCCAAGATTGATGACCTATTGGACCAACTCTATGGTGTAAATTTCTTCACCAAAATTAATCTCAAATCTAGCTTTCACCAAATTTCCATTGATCCCATTGATATTTGGAAGACTACATTTAAATCTAAAGAGGGGCTCTTTGAATGGTTGGTTATGACTTTTGGCTTTACTAACACACCTGTAACCTTCATGAGGATGATGGATGACATCTTATGACCCTTCACCAACTCATTCATGGTTATCTACTTGGATGACATACTCATCTACAGTAGAATATGAGAAGAACATTTGCAACATGTTTGTAAGGTGCTTCAAACTCTTCAAGAACATAAGTTGTATGTAAATCTCTACAAATGCACATTTGGGATGACAAAAATTTAGTACCTCATGTATGTTGTGAATGAGGAAGGGGTCCATCTTGATCCAAAAAAGATTCAGGTTATTCGAGAATGGCCTACACCAAGGACCCTCACAGAACTTCACAACATCTTGGGTCTTGAAAATTTCTATCTTAGGTTTGTTCTTGGATTTTTACATGTTGCTTGGTCACTAACCCAAGTGACTAAAGGAGGAGCTAAATCTACATTTTAGTGGGGTGAAATATGACAAAGGGCATTGAGAATTTAAAGAATGGACTTTTCTCAGCCCCTGTTCTTGCCTTGCCAAATTTGCATCAACCTTTTGAGTTGATCACAAATGCAGCTGAATATGCCATGGGAGTTATCATCATGCAACATGGCCATCCTATTTCATATCATAGTGAAACTTTCAATGATACAGTTAGGAAATATCTGACATATGATTATGAGCTCTATGCCATTGTGCAGGCCTACAAATAATGAAAACACTACATCTTGGGGAAAGAGATAGTCATCCACACTCTGACCACATACCATTAGAATTCATCCAGACATAAAGCAAACTATGAAATGAGAGGCACCAAAAGTGGGCTACATATCATCAACAATTCCATCTGATAATCAAACACAAAAAGGGGAGCTCAAATATAGCTATAGATTATCTGAGCCACCCACCAATTACTGCACTCAAAATAGTTCTTAACCTGTGTAGACATGAGACTATCACTTGGGGTACTCTGTATGAAGAAAATCCTACCTTTTTTGATACATATCAGGTGCTTCAAAAAGGTAAACATGTTTCTAATTTCTATTTGAAATTTAATGTCCTCTGTCATATGGGGTACATTTGTGTTTTAGCTATAGAGCAACAGAAGATGATATGGGAAGCACATTTTAGTAGGACAGCTAGACACTTTGGTGTAGAAAAGACATTAGTAGTTCTTTAAAAACAATTCTACTAGCCCCATATGTGAAAGGATGTGGAAAGGTATCTCAAATATTTCACCCTATATGTGATAGCCAAGCCAACAAATAAGAAGCAAGGACTGTACACGCCATTGCCAGAACCAACCAAGCCTTGGGAATTTGTCTCAATGGATTTTCTCTTAAATTTTCCCACTTCAAAACATGGTAAGGACTGTATTTTTGTTGTAGTTGATCATTTTTCAAAAATGGCTATCATGATTGCTTGCAATAAAAATATATATGCTGAAAAATTTGCTCAACTATATTTTAGTCATGTATGGCTCCATTTTGGTCTCCCCAAGTCCATTGTCTCAGATCGAGATAGTAGGTTCCTGAGCATCTTCTAGTCCAATTTATGGAAGATGATGGATACTAAGCTGATGAAGTCCACAGCCTTCCATCCATAGATTGATGGTCAAACAAAGGTGTTGAATTGCTTGATTGTTCACATGATTCGTATGTATCACTCCAAATATTCATGCACATGGAATGAGGGGATTATTTTCATACAACATGGATACAATCGAGCCCTGCATAACTTGACCAAGTATAGTCCATTCCAAGTATGCTTTGGGTTCTAACCCATGGCACCAATTGATATAGCTATTCCATTCTCCACCATGGAATACACACCTCATGAAAGATCTGAGATAGCAAAAGAAACAAAGTTCATTGAACAAATGCAACACATCCAGTAGCAAGTTCATGACATCTTGGAGAATATGAATCAGAAGTATAAGCAACACCATGACAAATATATGATTGCACACCATTTTTTTATGGTTGACAAGGTTTGGTTGCAGCTTTAGAAGGAATGACTTGCAGGCCCACATAGAAAAAGTTAGCCTCTGCGATATGGTCCCTACACCATCACTAGAAAAGTTGGAGAAAATGCTTTTGAGTTGAACCTACCAGCCTACCTTGGTCTACATCTAATATTCAACATGGAGCTCCTCAAACCATATCATCCACCTCTATTGGACACTTCAGTCATAACAGAAAAACTAGACGTTAACAAGCTAGATCCATAGAGTTTTGCTCCAATAGAAGAGGATTAGATTATGGACACTTGGATGAAGACAACAAGAGGATGCTCTATTCTGCTTTATTGGGTGGTCAAAAGGGGCCAACTTAGCCACCAAGGTGAGTGGCTCATAGAGAATCAAATCAAGACACAACTGCCACACCTGATGAGGAACATTGATGCAATGGGGACCATTACTTCTCAAGGAGGGAAGAATGATCGGGACAATAATTCAGGTGACAATTTGGGTGATGGTTCCATCCTAATTGATGATGTAACTTTTGGGAGTCATAACTTTTGCATTGTAGCTCCAATCAACTCACCATTTGAACCATTAAAAAGCTAAGAATGAGTAGAATGTAGTGAGATGGCATGAGATTTTTTTGATAGATTTTGACCCTTAAAAACCCAATGGAAGTGCCCCAAATTTAAATTTTAATAGTGCAATCTAAAAATAGTAAGTTTCTAAAAATAGTAATTCCTCAAATTCTATATTGTTTTATATCGTGTAAGTCAAACCACTTAATCTCCCTTGAGATTGGTGACCTTCCACATCCTCCCCCTACTTTAATAATGTGTATAAATGAAGATGTAACCCAAAATATAAATTAGACATATCTTCCTAGAGATAAGCATATAGTTGTATTGCGATCTTGAGTAATAAAACATCTCTTCTCAAAGAATTCATTGTTACTATGTTATTTTTGTGTTCTTGAAATATTTTTCAACCAAAATTTCTAAGTTTTGGATCAGTATCCTTTGTAAACCAAGATGTGAAATCTCTTTGTGCAAAATTCAAAATCAAGCTCAAGAAATCTACTCCATATAACCCATAAGGCAACAGACAAGCTAAGGCATCAAATAAAACTATTCTAGCCATCTTAAAAAATATTGTCAATGATGCTGGCCATAATTGGCACTTGCAAATTTTTCCTACACTCTAGGCTTATAGAACCAATCATCGCACTTCAACTAAAGCTACTATGTAATACCTTGTTTTTGGCACTGAAGATATCATCCTGATCGAGATTGAGATCCCATCATTAATAATATCACTAGAACACATTGAAGATAATGAAGACTATAGAGCCTCACAACTGCAATAACTAGAAATTCTTGATGGTAAGCATTTGGCTACTCTAGAAAACTTGTAGGTCTATCAGAATAGATTATGGAGAAGTTACAACAAATGCATTATCCCTCAAGAATTTGAGATTGGTGACTTAGTTTTGAAAGAGAACTAGAAGAACATGAATGTTGAACCCAAAAAGAAAGGCAAGTTTTAGCCTAATTGGTTAGGACCAGATATTGTCATAGCAAACTATGGATCAGAAGCATATCGACTGACTAAACCTAATGGTGAAGAACTTTTAGAGCCCATGAACATGTACACCTTAATAGGTTCTATGCATGAATAAATTTGAGCCATTGTCTATAAAACCCCTAACTTGGGGGCAACTTGTGTTGTTGTAATTTTATCCCACCCTTTTATCTTACCTTGAACACATTTTTATACTACCCTGGTCTACTTTTCATGAATCTCGATAGTAAAGTCTTTGAACCCTTGGCACTCTGAATACATTCTTCATCCCATTCTGTATTGCTCTCTTTGAGAAGCATATTCTTTATGTCTAAATCATGTTATAAGCTTGAAGACTTTTTATCCCTTGACCAATTATGGTCTTGATTATGTCTAATGAACATTATGAACATATTCAAAAGTAGTTCTACAAAAAAATTCAGCCAGGATAGTCTTGTGCAACTTCAAACGAGTGAATAGATGCATCTTCTTAGTTTTAGTATTTTTTTCTCTTTCTTGTTTTATCAATAACCTTGCTCTCACTGATTTGTGAGCATGGGCTATTGCAGCTGGCTTAGCTATCTTGTTGGAACCTCTACTCTCAGGACATGCATCTCCTCGACTAGATGGTCCCACTTTGTGCATATTTTATCTCAAAACCACCAAAAACATTTAAAATACTTTGAAAATACCAAAACATCAGAACATGATCCACAAAAGAACAAAAACATTGTCTCACACTTTTGTACATTTGTACATTCCCATTTCACCATCCTATGCTCTCATTATTTTGTGAGCAACTGTTAAGTTTGAAAGCTCTCACCATTTTGTGAGTAACTATTAATTTTAAATGCTCTTGCAATTTTTCAAGCATAAAAACACTAGTTCATTTCATCTTATCCCACACACTTGCCATTTTGAAAGATTATCCTTTCTCATCTCATCAGCTTCTTGGTTACTAGACCATTCTTGTTTTTTTGTCATATCTTCCATTTCTTCTCTAAATCATGTTGGTCTGATCATCATTTTTCTTCTATCCCATTTCTTAGGAGCACTACATTTGACTTAAAGTTCATGTTGGAACATGCATCCATAGAACTATGTAGACAACGTCCACTTATCTGATACATCTAGAGTCAGCTCAGCCAACCCCTTCCTTTTCTTCTCTTCCCCCATTTATTCTATCATTGTTCCTCTTTAATTAGGGAACAATTGTCGTGTCATTATTCTTTGTTATGATGTGGTGGAATGTAATGCCCTTGCCGCACATGCATGAATATTTATCTTTAAAATGCAGTAATTTGATTTTTGTTTGTGTGTGTTTATTTGATTTTTCTTGGTGTTTTGTTGTGCTTTCATACCTCTCCTTTTATTTCGTCTTCTTTTCTCTTTTTATTACTTCTTGTCTCTTCTTGGTGTTGTATTTTTTCTATTTGTTTTTTCTTATCTCTTTTGTGTTTCAAAACATCTTGATGATTCACATGGATCTTGATTATTTATATCTTGATCCTATGTTATTACGTTGTTCTTGGACCATTTTGTTTATTTGATTATTGTTGTTTGATTTTGCTTTTCTCTTTTGTGTTCAAGAATGACTTGATGGTCCGCATGGATCTTGATTATTCATATCTTGGTCTCATGTCATTAAGATGTTCTTGCCTTTTATTTTTTAAACATTTTTGTTTTTATTTAAGTCTTGATAGATCATATCTTGATTTCAATTTAGGATCATTTATGTTTGTCTTTTTCTTTATCTTTTGCTTTTTTGTTTAAATGTAAATCATTGTAACTCTGGTTTTGGTCATTATTTTACATTATCCTTAGTTATAGATATTCACATTTGAATTGGCTCAGTGAAATTGGAATCTTATGTCATTCTAAATTATTCATACTTATGATGCTTGATTTCTTTTTCTAGAGTAAGCACTTTGTGCTCAGGTCTCAAAGTCTTAACGTCAACATCAGTTCTAATGAATGATGCTCAAGAACACTTTACAAAACCTAGGCTCATGATATGGAATTAGGCTTCTAGATAGCATGCATTTTAGGCTTCTTTGTCTATGCTTAGACGTGCATCTCTTTGTATACATTGTGAGTTTAATCAATTCTTGGTCATTTTTCATCATTCCTCATTCCATTGTCTCCCAAACTTGGGTGAACTACATTGGCCTAAAGTTCATGTTAGAACATGAGTCCATAGAACTATGTATGCAACACTCAATTTATATTGAAGTCAGCTCAGCTATCTCCATTCTTATTTTCATCTCTCTCATCACTTTGTGCATTATCATATGCTTGGTTTTCTTTATATTTCTAAGTCATTACACCATCGCATGTACGTTTACGCCTGCTCACTTTAACCTATCTTTTTGGTTATATCCTTGAGCTATTTTTTCTTGCCAATTTCCCATGATGGGGCCCAACATCTAAACCATGTCTGAATCAAATTAGCTCTACATGGGCAAAATCATTATTTATTCTTTATCAATGATCAAGATTTTCCTTACTGGGGCGCAACTATTTTATCATGATCAAATCTACTCTACTGGAGTACTTCTTAATATATTCTCTTTAGTGACCCCATTCTAGTGGTGCTTCCCTTCTTGAATTAGAACATTCTCTCTTTTCCTCTAATTCCAAGCTCTCCACATTAAAGCCCAAGATGACAATATTTTAGTGTGCAACTTGTCTCGGGATTAGTTAATGCCATAAGTGCGTAGCTTATACTCTCAAATTGGGTACATTTACAGTGTGTCCCTTACATTTATGGATCGTATCTTTCCCATTAGCCCCATCTCTAGGGCCTATTGTAATCCTAATTTTATTTTGATCATTGATGGTAATCATGTGTGCAAGCATTGACTCATCTGGATGTGATCTATTCCATGGGTTAATCTCTCACTTTCTCTCTTTTCGAGAGTCTATCCTTCTCTTTTCATCCTAGTATGTCCTCTCGAGGGGGAATCATGGGTCTATTTCAATTTCTTCTTGACAACTCTTTTTTTTGAAAAGATGTTGCTTCACCTGAATGTCTCATTACGCCTTCTCAAACTGGGGTAAAATATAGACATCTAATTACTAACACTGTTTGTGTTGAAATTGTCAATATCACTTGAATTGAACTCAAATACACATTTTAGGTCAAAATCCATAAAACACATTAAATGGTTCAAAATTGTCATTTAAAAGTGCCAATTTAGGTCAAAGTATCCCTAAATAGGGCAATGCAATTTATGGGCTAGCTAACTTTGATCAATTCATTTCGAGTCAAAATGATGATTTTGCCTTTTATGCTCTAGATCACTTTTTTCTTCTAATTCATTGGTACACACCATGTACCTTTGTTATTTTTTATCAAAAACATCCTAAATGGAAATATGGTTCCAACACATCTAATGTAACCTTCTAATTCTTCCCGAGTCAAATTACATCTCAGTAATATGACTTTCTGACCATTTTGATTAATTGAGGGCCAATTTTCAAATAAATGCACAAATATTGATTAACCTTGTTTAAAGATAATTAATCAAAATCAAGAGCTTAACTAAATTTTTCATGAGAGTTATTGAATATTTATTTTTGAAAATTGATTCTTATTAATTGCATCATCAGGTGACCTCATTTCTTGGGAAGACACCCCTAGGCTATAAATGCCATAAATTTCAATATTATGGGTCACCCATGTCTAGTTAATGCCTCCCATGCCTCTTAAATTCCCCTTATTCCAAGGTCATGATGAATATAATTATGGATTTAATTTCAAATATTAGGATTATCCATGACCACACATCTCAATCTTGAGATGGACGGTCATGGTTGATCTTGACCAATCTCAAAAATCTATAAATGAAAAGGCCATGAACATCATTTTTAAGCTATTTTGGTGCAAGGTTATTATGATCAAATATATTCAAAGCTTGAATATTGAAAATTTATAATGTTAAATTATTTTCACAAGGCTTTGCATTTGATCATATATTTTGTTTGAAAGCTTCATTTGATCATAGTGTTTTTGAGGCATTGGAGGAGCTTACCACTATTTTTGACAAAGACAAGGATGCTTGATCAAGGAAAAACATGATTTTGAGCCACATGGGTATGGTTAATCCATTTAGGAAGGTAATATTATGTTCCTTCTTTCATTTGTTTCTTGTTATCCTTTATAATTCCCATAGGAATAGATAGGCTTGGTTAGTTAGTTCTTTATGCATGTTTCATTGTTTATGGACTAATGCTTGACTAACTTGATTTGTAATCCTCTCTACAGAACCATTATCAACCATAATTTTTTTTTTTAATATCGGATGTGTATTGATAAAATCAAAATAAAAACTAGTCCATTATCAGAGTCATCCATTAGGATTTCATGATCATAGAATATAATTTGAAAAGGCTCTTTGTGTATGTCGTTAACCACCCTCATTAATCCATTAAGTGGATGAGTATTATAATATTATCAATGTTTATTTTGAGCTATCATATGAACATCCTCATGGTCTTTGGATTGATTACCATGATTTGGAAGAGGATTGGTAAAAAACATAAAATGGTGATTTGGTTGGGATATTGATTCATTAGAGTATTGTTGTGACCCTCTACCTTGATTTTATTGCTCTCAATGAGGTGTTGAATCTCTTGCTTCAAGGTTATGCATTTGTTTATGGCATATTTAGGGATTATAAGACAAACATAGTATGCATTAGCATCATAAATTTTAATCAACGATGTTATTGAATAAATCCATCACTTAGGAGGTAAAGTGATCATATTGTATTCAAATAATCATTTAAACACATTTGTAAGAATATTAGTTAGTTGTGTAAGTTGTCTTTGTTCTCTTTGTTATGATAATATTAGTTAGTATCAAGGTTGGTCTAGTGCATTTACTACATTTTTGACCTTATTATTAGGTTGGAAAGTATTAACATTAACCTTAGATTTGAGATCCACAAGAGGTAGGGGCATTGGTCCCATATTTAAGCTTGCTCGCCTCTAAAAGCTTAATCTCATAGTTTATAACCACTTCAAAAGGTTCATCAAATGATTGGTAAGTGTTGAAGACCACTTTTTCTTTGATGGGTAAGAGTAAACTTTGATAAAATATACGTTGTAATTCACAATTAGATAATTGATAAGTCATTTTATTGACTATTGTTTTGAAACAAAGCACATACATTATCATTCTCATTAGGTCCTTTTTAAGTTGATAGATTTTTAAAATGTGACCTTTATACTAATATTAATTGAAAATTGAACAAAGAAATCATTGACCAAATCATTGAAATATTATATGGATTTGGGAGGCAAAACATAAAAATAATCAAGAGCATAATCTTTAAGGTTTCTAGGAAATAGATTCATCAATAATTTATCATTATGTGCAATGTTAAGACATGAAGAATAGAAATATTTGATATGATGAGAAGGATTTCATTTAACATTAAGTAATCTGAACATTGGAGCCACAAAACATAAAGGTAAAGATCAGGACATAACATTGAAATCATAAGGGTTGAGTAATATATTATGTGAAGTAACTGAGTGACTTTAATTTTGAGACCCTTGGGGGAGCAATAGGAATTGTTTTTGAATAACATGCATGAATTTTTTGAGAGCATTAACTTTGGGGTTTGGAATAGAAGTGGTAGTAGTAAAAGTAGGAATGAAAACAATAGGTACTTCAAAAACACTTTGGAGAAATGATGAAGGTTAGGTAACATGTTGTGATGGTTGAGGAACTTATGAAACAACAAGGGAAACATTAAAACTAATTTGAGAATGTGAAGAAATAGGAATACGATTGGAATAAATGGGAGAATTAACAACATTATAATAAATTTGAAAAATAATAGCATTATCAGGCATGAAAATGGGATCTCTATAAGGTTGATCTACATCAAAAGCATTCAAATATCAATGATTTACCCTAAAATGTATATCTTTAATTATACACTTTTGAGCTAGGATTTTCTTTTTTAACAAATCCCTCAACACATGTCACGGCATCTATTTCATTAGGGTAGTCTAGAACATGTTTTCAAAAAAAAAACATTCAACCCTAGATTTCTCTTTATCATAAATATCAATGGTTTGAGATGTAGTCACAAAATTATCACTCAAATCATCATTCATATGATTGGCATTCAAATCATTTGCATCGGAATATGTAGAAGTAAAAGGAAATTAACATCATTAGTAGTCACCATTTAAAAAATAATAATAAGCATGAGTGCTAATCCAAGGAATTTCAATAAAATCAATAGGTTGTAACTCAATAGATCACTTCATATAAAAAGGGTCTTAGATCTAATCTCCATAGGTTGCATAAAATGGACACATATATAACATGTAAAGATATAATGGATTTTTTTTTAATAGAGCACACACCAAAAAGTAGCTTTATAAAAACACATTAAATTAGGGATGATATCAAATAAAAAATGACTTTAGCCCTAGATAAATAAGATGTGACACAACAATATCTAACGGTAACATTGTTGTACAATATATGTTATTAAACCTAGGTGTCATTGGCTTTTGTTTTTTTGTAATAGATGAAGAGTCATCTGTAGGAATAGGAAAATTCACCTTAGAAGGTGAAATGTATATCCATTCATTAGATTTATATATTGTAATGATTCTTATTTTCAAATTAAATTGTGAACACAATTTTGGCTTGCACCAAATATTGATCATTTTCAAATGTCCATTTGATACTTGGAATGACATTAATATCAGAGTGCTCACCCCTTAGTTCAACAATTTTCCTTCCTGATATCTAGTCAGAATAATTGTGTTATCACATTTTCTTGTGACTTTAACCTCTCCATAATCAAGTAGTATGGAGTGGCCTTATCATGGAATGAACACTAGAGACAAAAATTTATTTTTAGTTGATAAAGGTATAATACATTTTAGAGAATGACATATGGATGTCCTGGTGACTTGAGTCAGATTGTACCTTTGCCTTAAGGTTACATACTTGATTTGTCTACCAAATATACTAGGCCATAACTTTATTCATTAAACTCCTCAAATATTCCATTTGGAAAGTCATGTGTTAAGCAGCTCCAATGTCTGAAACTCAAACATTATCCCAAGTTGAAGTCTCTGAGGCATTATTTGGTTCATCTAAGATGGAAAGCATGTAAACACAAGAGAATAGAGCTGAATTAGACTCTGAGTTTTTCCTCTTCTCTTTTTCTAGGTATTGTTTTTTGTAGACTTCAATTTCATCCCATGGTGTCATGCATTCATGGGTCTCATGACTCCATTTTATATCACAGCATTTGCAATGCAAATGTTGTTTGTCATTCAAATTTCCTTCATTATTTTTTCCTGATTTGTTGCCTTGCCTTTTTTATTCCCTTTTACCTTTTCATTTCTTATATTATTGTAAGTATTACCCTTTTTATTTGCATAACAAATGTTTTCTCCAATGACTTTATTTTTATTTTGGAGGTTTTTTCTCTTTTGGACATTTTTTCAACCAATTAAACAAATGTGGGAGTATTTAATAATTTTATTGTTTGAAATGACACCATATAGGTTGAGTAGGTATGATTAAAAGCCTTTATGAAGGTGGCCATATAGACATTAGTTTTTATGCCAATGACATCAACATCATTCCCGATTGCATATATGTCAAAATCCAAACTCATGACATCCCCATTTTTCATATCCAAATCAAAAAAATTCAACTATAATTGCAGTAAATCCAATTCTGAGTGGGCCATGTATACACATAATATTTTCAAACTTTTATTGATTACTAACACTTTGTATCTTGAAAGAACCTATCGAGTCTCAATCTCTCTGAGTGCATGCCTTAAGGGGTGCACAGAGAAATGGGTGGGTAGACCATTAGTGTTTCATAAGATTGTTGTTCTTTTTTCCACTTTCCATCTACACACTTGTCTTTATAAACCTTGAACCATAAGCTTAGTTATCTCTTTCCTATCCATTCAAGTCATTGTCATGCTTTATTCCTTCATTTCTTGCCTTGTTGCCCTTTTGACCTATTCAGCAAACTCAATTGACCTGATCGACCTAGTGTGTTTTGGGGACACTTTAGCTCTTTTGGTTTGTTAGCCTCCTGACCGAGCTAGCATAAACCTAGTGAGCTAGCTTGAAAATGTGCTAGGTTGACTTGGTTGACCTAGTATAGTTGACATGTCCAAAAGTTTTTAAGTAAGATTTGCCTATATATACAAGTTCATTTTGTTATTATTAAGAAGAGAGAGTTGAATTAAGAAAAGAAGTGCAAACAACCATCTGTTTATTGACCATTCTACTTGAAGAATAAAGCTTTAGGGTTCACTAATTTTTTTGGAGTGTTGATCTTGTCTTGTGGAGAAGTATTTTAGATGCTTAATTAGGTTGTGTAGCTTAGAGATTATTTATCTTGGTTATCCTTACAAAACACAATAATCTCTTGTGAAGCACCTTGGACAAGGGAGAGATTGATGCTCAAAAGGTTCATCTTCAAAGGTAAGTATTCCTAACTTTATTTCTCCTTTGTAAGAGTAGATAGATAATGCATTATGTATTCTTATCTTCCATGTATTAGGATCTCATATATATTGACGTGAATATAAGTCTCCTATACATGTTTATTTTAGTTATTATTTATTTTTTTTGTTCTAACCCTCACTTTGCGCCACAATATTTGATGTGCACTAGATTCATTTACTTTTATTGTTATTATAATAGTTTACTCTCTTGTTTGTTAGCATAAGTGAAATATCAAATCATATGACTCTTTTAGGGTTGTGCAATTGTGTTAGACTGTAGACTTTGGAGCCTTTCCTAGCATGATATGTTGTGATAAGTGATACAAGTGATCCCCTAATCAGGTCTAGTGGATCCCCATATTGATCATGCTCCCACTTAACAATTATATGCACAATCAGAAGTGTAGGTGTGCTATATCTTATCCGATCCAGGATTAATTCATGTATATCATGAAATTATGATTGCATATATTCAAGTGAACCCGATATGAATCCTATCCCACCACTTGGATTATCTTCACGTTTCCATTTTTGTTTCCTTTCTTATTTAGCATTAGCTTCACTTTAGCTTCACCTTCATTACATTCTGGTGAACTCAACATGAAACTAACCCTTGAAGGATTTCTTTCACTTATTTCATTCTTTTTGTCATCATTTCTATCATATATTTTGACATATTGGTTTGATTATATTGACCCAATTATTTTTCTTTGTGCATAGGAATAGGCAATTGGATAGATTAGCTCAACCCAGTACAAGTTTTCAACACTTTTTATACTTCTAGTTTAGCGTATTAGGTCGACCAAGTTGACCTAGTATACTTTTTCAGCTTCTATTACAAGTTCTTGTAAGCTTGGTCAACCAGCTCGACCCAGTTCTACAAACTAGATTAATTTTATCCAAGGTTCTTGATCATCAATCTCCTCCATTTCCATCTCTAAACTATCAAGGTCAATTTTTTATTTTCTATCTCTTTTTGTTCTATACTTTCCTTTCAAGTTTTTAGTCTTAAAAAATACCCTTGCATAGCCAACTAGATCAACCTGGTTGACCCAATTCTATGTTATGTGTGTTTTCTAAAAAAACTAAGTTGACCTAGTAGATTTTATAGACTTTATCTTCCGCAGTGCTAACTTGACCCTATCAACCTAGTTCTGTATGTTGTGCATATAGTGTTTTCACTATACCTTGTTTCAAAGTTGGAATTCACCTTATATGTTAATCACATGTTTTATTTCAATTGTTTGTATGCTTAGATTAGTTCACATAGTCTAATTAGGAGGTTTTTAATTAACCACTTAGTTTCACTATTTCTATTTTATGCACACATGGATAAATCACATAACATCAACAAACATTTTAAACAATTGACTACCCAAACCAACCTACTTGGATTTCATCACCAAGGGGGAAGTTGACTTGATGCTCTAGTCAATTATAAATCATGCTTAATGGTATATTGTAGCTAAGAACCTAACACCCTTATTGCTATGATGTGTGAAGTGAGGAGGTAGTCCCGAATACCAAGCTTGTATCATTGCCACTACAGTCCCTTTCATCCTAAACTCACCTGAACCATCCATAGATTGATATCTAGTACCTTGTTTACATCTAAATACCTATCATTTAAAATTATTCTTAATAATATAATTAACATTCTAGGTTGACCAATTAGCTAACTTTACTTTCCAAGTTATCTGCTTGCTCTTTGCTCAATTATGTGTGCAAGAACTTGCATTGGCTAGTGTTGGTGCAAGGTTTTAATTTATGTGCATCAATTGGATTGGCCAACATCAATTAAATTTATTGTCTATTTACTTTCAACATTTACGTTCTTAGATCAATTGTAAACTATCTTGTTTCATTTCATGAACTTATTATCATCTCTTTCTTTTACTTCTTGTTCACTGCACTAGGTCGATCCTATCGACCTAACATCTTTTTCAACCTTTGTACACTACACTAGGTTGACTTGGTCAACCTATCACTATTTACAAGCTTCCACCCTTTTTGTTACTACCTATTCTCTATACTGGGTTGATCTTGTGGGCTTTGTACAGTTTCACAGCCCCTATTTTTACACTAGGTCAACCTAGTTCTATTTCAGTCACTTTTTGATTCTTTGCTTTCTCATCTTGCTTCTTCTCTTTTCATCATGGACTATCTATTTGGTGATAACACTAAATTTCAATCAATAGACATGATGGAATTTACCAATCCTAATAGGGTCTCCCATAGACAAAGTAGGATTCCTTTAGAGAATGCTTGTAATGTTCATATTGCAACCCCCATGATGGACTATGGGACCCCTCCTCATACCTCTTTACAACAAAACCCTTCTCTTCTCTTAGAGGATCAACTTGAGTTAGAGTATACTCCTGAAATGCTTTTCTTTATCATAGAATTCCCTCAACATAGAGGGAAGGATCCTTCCACCATTTATAACCTTATTATTAGTCGTCAAGTTGAAGAACCTCATTCTCCTACTCCCACTTTATCAGCTAGATTTGGGGGTACCAATTTATTTAATTCTCAACCTCTTCCTTCAATCTTGACTCCTTCTTATGCCATGACATCTTCTACCTCCATACCTAGTATCTCAACTAACATGGTAGGTTATATATCTAGTGGGCCTTTCATAAGACCCACTATCCTTAATCCATCCACTAGTTCATTGTTTGCTACCCAAGGCACTCATGATTCTAGGGATTCTTCCTCTCAACCATTTACTAGTCCATATTTTGCTTCACAAGCAAATTTTTCCACTAATGCCTCAAATTATCATAGTTCTTCTCAAGCTCATATAAACACTAATAGTGGTATCCAAGACACTAAAATCAACACAAACACCAATACTACTTCTCTAATAACACTAATCAAACTCATCAACTATTATTTCAAACTCTCAATCAAATGAACACATTCCAAGCTCATAATATGAATCAAATGATGTGAATGCAGAACCACCTTCTTAATGTTCAATCTAATCCTCAGCCAATGACTTGGGGCACACATAACCAAAGTGTTCCTCCTCCCCCTCTTCAAGATTCTCAAGGCAATCTCATTCTTTAACCTCTATTATTCAACAAATTCATCAAGCATTTACAACATGAACCTATTACTACTCAAATTGTTAACATTGACATTAGAGGTATAACACCTACAATTTATTACAATGGTACAACCGATCCTACCCTTCATCTTAAAACATTTGGAAATATTTATACAAATTGGGTCAAATTAAACACCTTTGATGTTACCAAAATTCTTACCAAAACCCTCATAGGTGATGCCTTGGATTGGTAAAATAAACTTAGACCTCATTCCATTACTAGTTTAGAGGATTTAGTGAAAGCTTTAGTATAAGAATTCCAAACTAGTGATCTTCCTAAAAACACTTTGGCCCATTTCATCAATTGCAAATAAAATGAAAATGAAACCATTCAAGCCTTTGTTAAATGATCGAAGACTTTTTCAAATAAGTGTGTACACATGGCCGATGATAATCTCTTTCATCTCTTTACCAATGCTCTTTATCCTAAATTAAAATATCAAGTCCACACCCTCTCTCTACGTACCTTAGAGAAGGCCATTTACCAAGCCAAATGATAGGATTTCCTTATGCATCAATTCAAGCCACCCCAACCTTCTATGGGTCCTCATCTATTACTTAAAAATAAAAACCACAATATTACCAATGATGGTGTTATCGAGTCATATGATACCATTCACAATGTTCAAATTGTCATTCTTACCCTTTCTTTGGAACTAGTTCCTCCTTCTCAACAATATATTAATCCTCATTTCTCTTCACCAAATAAAATTTATGTTCATAAACCTCTTTTCTTAACTGAATTGCTTAAATGTCTACTTAGGCCTCTTCCTCGAGAGATTGACCCTACTCATCCTATGAAAACCTTGTATGATCCTAGTAAGTTTTGTCAATTTCATGCTAGTAGGGGTCACAATCATGAGACCTGTAGACAAATTCATAATTTAGATATGGAATTTCTTCTTGGACCTAATTTTTATCATGATTCTATCATTCACAAGTGTCAACAAGCTTATGAAAATGCTCTCACAGACTACAAAACTCATGATAAAGCTCAAGATTTAAATCAAGCAAATGTTCATTTAGCTATCTATAAAGATCCTTTAACTAATCATTAACCTATTCAATAAAACTAAGCCCACCCCTTCCACCAATAATGTACAAAGTCTTGTTGAACCAACTTTCGAAGAGAATGTGGTTAGCATGACTAATATGTGAAGGGTGGTGGCTTTCATCTATTCTCAACCTATCTACACCCTGCCTCCTCAGACATACCATGTTATCTAAAATTCTTTTCCAACTCATTTAAATGAGTTGGGGAAAGTAGATCGTATAACCTTTGATGATAGTCCAATTTATGATTCTCCCTTGGATAACACATCCCATTATATTTCTACCATTCTTTCATCATCTTTGAATACCAATGATAATCAATCTTCCAATGATAATCAACCTTCTGTTAACACTTCTACTTCTCAAGATCAATCTAAACCTATTAATTCATTATCTAAATATTATCTACAACCTTATTCTAAAACTTCTCATTCTTATCAACACAAATTTCAATGTTCTTGGCTCTTCCTTCCAAAGACCTCCTTAACCATTACGCACCTATATCTAACAATCTTTTCATGGGTTATGATGAGTGGGATCCAATTGCGGATCTCACTAATCTCCCATCTCAAATTCCATTCATTGAACTTATGAGGACCTCTTCTTGTCATAAAAATCATCTTATGCAACTAATATTTGAGATGAACATCCCTTTCCCTCCCTTAGCAGGATGGGAGGCAACTTTATCTAGTTTCAAGGATAGTATCTTGCAATACTGTGAAGAGATGTCCATTAATGTTGATGCAACTATCAACATTTCTCTTTCTCTGAAATTTCCCATCGTATCTATGATTCTCAAAGAGATTCTACTTCATGCAAATGATCCTCCCTTATTTATTAGCATATAAATAGGCAATATCTAAGTTAAATGAACATTGATTGATAAGGGTTGTAACACTTATGTTTCTTTTCTTGATTTCATTAAAACCCTTGGATATTCAAAATGCAATCTTAAGTCTACACGTAGCACCTAAAAAGGATATGATATAAATAAAATGCCTCCTCTTGGGTGTGTGTAGCTTTTCATTACTATTTCACTTGTCATTGTTCATGTAAAGGTGATGATATTTAACTTTCCCTTTTCTTATAACATCTTGATTGGTAGGTCGTAAACTCATCATGTGTGATTTATCACTTCTTTCACCTACCAATGCATTAAATTCCCTCATAATGGATGCATTTATAGAATTCAAGGAAATACTAACCCTTGAAATTTTGAACAATTCCAAGATCATGGTGTTTTCAAGATTCTTACTCTTGAGCCTTTGCCTAACATTCCATTCCATGAGTCACAACATTTAAATTTTCTTATCAACTCAACCAAAGGCTATAATGGACATCTCGAGCTCATTGGTAACATTCTTGCCAACCTTTTAAACTCTGATGATGCTGAGCCCAATGAAATTAACTTAAAGATCAAAACTTTTGATCTTACACCTCATCTTATCATGCAACTTCCAGCTTCCTTGCAACCTCATTTTTGCAAACCTCCTTATGATGACATTCCCATAGTCTTATCTAAGACTCAAAATTCTATCCACCATGCTACTTCTAATGACAAAGGTATTCCAACTTGTGTCATTGATACTCATACACTAGATTATGATGATGGCTATTATTTAGATGATCCTTTATTAGGTGGTCTTGTCCAAGCCCATAATGTTGAGATTGTGCATTATCATTCTTCTTTACTTAAGTCTTTTCATGCATCTTCTCATGTTCCAACATTTACAGTTCTTGATTCTTATGTTTTCCCTCTTTATCACAGAGTAGAGATGGGATCGACACCTCTAATTTTTTAGGAGCCCTGTAGGACTATGCTCATGGATCATGTTATGATTGGACCTTACCATTTTTCTAGGTTTATTGATTCCCATCCTTGTTTTACTCCTAAGATTAGTGTTATCCTCCTTAGACCTTCTATTGATCTCACCCCTCCCATAATGGAACTTGTGTTAGAACCAATTATTATTGTTACTTCCACTATTGTCATGCCTACTCTTGCTTCTTCCACTAGTGCTCCTTTTATTAATCCTAGTTCCATTCCTTCTTCATCACCACCTTCTCTTGGTGATGGCTTACTTCCTTTACCTAAGATGGATCCTCTACCCACTAAATGGGTTGATGATTAGTCTCTTTCTTCTTTCATGCCTATTACACCTTATCCCATGCGTGTTTCTCCTAAAAACACTCACAAGTGTATCTGCTATTTCCATGATATAGATCATCACTCTTCTACCCATTATCATAAGTTACAAAAATATATTGATACCTTTCATCATTTTTCCCCATTTATAGACACTACCTTCCCATATCCAAGGATCCTTCTTGAATATACATCTAAGTATGGTGAGAGCTATTGTCTATGGCACCAATGCAACACACATTACACTGATCGTTATCGTATCCTTTAACAGCATCTTAAGGACCATTTTATAGCTATTATTGGAACTTTTACCATTCATCCCACAAGTCATTCTCATAATAAGGCTCCTCCTTATTCTCCCATAGCTACACTTCTTATGGTCCTGTTGATGCAATGGATTGCACCCGAGGCAGGATGCCTAGCTCCTGCCTTCCACACTCAACAATGGAAACTTCCCTCTCGCCTGTGGGACCGACGAAGCTGGAGGGGAGAGTCTCTAGATAAGGGGTAACTCCTTCTGATGTATCTTTTAGGCCCTGGATTCCTACTGCTAACAAATAAAATAAAAAGGGGGGATGAAAAGGGAGAAAGATGCTGAAACAGAACCTAAACCTAAACTAAAAGGGTGATACACTAAAAAAGTTTGATCCTCTCAGGCCCGAACGTACACTTTTCACCAAGAAGAAGTGCCCATACACTTTATCTGATGTAGGAAACTCTTTTGTATCAGTGAGTCAGGGGTCCATAGAGATACAGGGAGGAAAGAACTATCAAAGGTTTTTTGAGACACACTTTGGTAGCCTATTCACATGTGCCTATATTCCTACTGTAGACACTTCTGGCAGACCTACAGAAAAGAAACTTCATAATGCGCTAGACATGTTGGAATTAATCTGTGAGAATCATAAAAGGAAATGACTTAACACAAAAATAAAAACATAGACATGTGCTTGAGTGCAAGTCTAGATGGAGGTAAAAATGCCAAGTCCTGATTCAAGGTAAAATTTGGTAGAGTTCTGCCTTACAAGCCTGAGAGATTTTTGGGAGATTTTTGGGCAGAGTTTTGCCTTAAGGCTAAGATATGGATGGATCTTTCTCAAAATGATAATTTTACAATATATATAAAAGAGAAAAGAACTTGGCACTTTTTGGGAAAGACTTTGGCACTCTTGACGAGCTGGCCCATGTGTGTTTTGAGCCTTGGGAAGAGGGAGCCATTTGATTGTCGACTCCTGCTTTGACTTTGGCATTCCAACATAAATGCAAAAGCATGGCTACACCCCTTTTCTACAAATAGACTGCTCTTTCTAGATATTCATGTGGTTTGTCCCCTCATCAATGAGAAATGAAGAAAATAGGCTGCACTGCTTATTGTTCACGTTATTTGGTGACCACTTGGCAAGCGATGTTCTAACTGCAGGAATAAATCCCTGAGTTGACACCTCCTCTTGCCACCGAACTGTTTGTCTACTTTTACACTATCTTCTTCTTGGTTTCTATCTCTTTCTGGCTCCTTCAACCCTTGGGGCTATCTTTTGGTGGATCACTGTGTTCTTTGGGCTCTTCCTACTTGCCTTGGCCACTTTCCACCGATTTCAATGAGTGACACATGGCACGTTCCACTGTGAAATGGGAAAGGCACATGGCAACATCTGCTTAACTCATAAAAGCTTTAGGCACCCTTTGAAGGTCCTACAAAAGAGGACATGTGGCAGCTTCTGCTCTCTTTAACAATTCATCTGGGGCCCACCACAATTCTCATGGGACAAAAGGGAGAGACTGTGAATGTTGACACTTGTCAGCTTCCACTGAGCTTTGCAGGGGACACGTGGCACATCTTGCTTCTCTTAGAAAAACATGTCAAAACCTTCCACAGTTACCACTTGGTAGCTTTTGCTCCTAGGATTTTTTTGGTGTAAAATTGACGTTTGCGCACCCATCACTATGTTTGAATACCCAACAGCTAGTTTATCATGCTTGATTTGATGTCCTCGGGCCCATCACCCTTTGGACTTTCTTCAACTTTCTTGCTTCGGCCTTTTATACATACTTCTTTCTTTGCACCTTCCCGAAGGGAAGGTGACCCTTCAGCTTTTGGAAAGCATCCTTCATTTTGGCTGAGAGTCCCCCGCAAGGGCACCTTGCCCTTCGGGGTCCTTCGGCTCCTCGGCAAGTTTCTCCTTTAGGATTTTTCCCATAAACATTTTTCCTATAGACAATTTTCTCGTGGACAAAAAGTCTGCAAGAATTGTTTCAGCCACTTTGATTTCTTTCGAGTTTTCTTCCTAGCCACTTTTCCCGCGGCTATCTTCCTTCCAAATTTATTCAAACTTTTTGTTCGAAGGAATTCCTTCAGACAATTTTTTTGAAAGAATTCATTCAATGCCTTAGTCTTTTCTTGCTTTTAAAAGTGCCTTTCAGGAAAGTTCAAAATGACCCTTCTGAATGGTGCTATTACCGAACAAGTGCCCTCTGCAAGGGCACTTGTCCTTCGAGAGGCTCTCTCAATTTTTTTTATTAAACCGCTCCTTCAAACCAAGCTTTGAACCAAATGTTGAACTAAACCGGTTGAACCAATTCATTGAACTTTGTTGATTGAACTAAAGCGTTGAACCGAAGCGTTGACCGAAGCATTGAACCGAAGCATTGAACTAGTTTAATGGTTCAAAGATGCTAACTTTCCTTGTGAATTTATTTAGACAAGAGTATAAAGAAGCTTTGTAAAACCTTGCACTTTTTGACTGGTTCTTCATGCACCGAAAGACTCACCTATAAAGTCCATAAAAATGGACCTGCAGAGTCCATAAAAACTAGACCTGCAGATTCCGTAAAAAACTTCATTGCTGAGTCCATAGAAATCCAAGCTCTACAGAGTCTGTAGAAAACCTACAGACTCCATAGAAATTTGCAAGACTCGTGCAAAATAAAAATGTACTAGCTCAGAATAGCAGGAAAAGAAAGGGGGCCAATTTTTTAGCCTGTAGGACAAAAAATGGTCAACAGGTCCCTTCACCATCTTTTGTACCTCCACCTATGGTTCCTTCTCCACCTATGGACCCTCTTTCACCCATGGATCCTTCTCCATAGATGATTCCTACATCTCCTATAGATACCATTCCCACACATTCTCTTGACCATCCTTTGCCCAATTTCTCTCCTCAGCATGATCCAATGAGTATTCCGAATTTTTCATTTGAGGAGATTAGAAAATAAGTATTTGCCTAGTATTTAACAAAGATTGATGAGACATTAGCAGCAGTTCATATTTAGCTTCATTGAGATTTATCTGATGTCTTGGATAATGTGTGTGGATATATTTACCAATACTTATGAGCATATGCATGGTGATTTCAAATTTTGGATTGGACGTGTGCTCCAATTTCATTTTCATATATCTAATTATATCATTTGACACTAAGTCAAATTCTTGCTTATCTTATATCATGATCTTCCTTATTATACTATATTCATTTACTTTTTGCATATGATAATCCTTCCTTATCATTGCTTTATATTTCTCTTTACACATTCTTCTTGTTGCATCCCTTAGATCTTTCCTTTGTGAGTTGCTTCGTAAGACCACGGATAGGACCCGACAATCCTCACAAAATTACCATTTATTTTTCTTATTTCATTCTACCTGTCATTGTTGTTTTGGCATCCCTCATGGGTCTCTCTTTTGTGAGTTGCTTTGTTAGACCATGGACAGGACTTGGCATCCCTCACAAAATCACCATATTTTGCTTGTTTTTGCCTTATATCTTCATGATTATTTATTTTATTATCCATACTTTTCACTGATAATCGTCATGGTGACTTGGTTGTACATACCATGTTCCCTTTGGTTATTATCTCATTTTACCATGTGATCAATTAGCAAATAATCTTTCTCATTACTATTTCCTTTTACTAGTCCACCTTTGGATTTCCTTCTTCCTTTTCTGCAAGCTAAGCATATACACGATATAGACTTGAGATCACATACTTGTTCATTGTTAAACCTAAGTGTCCTAGTCAGTATTTTATCTTTGGTTACTCAGCTTCCTTTATCCTTAGCCTACATCTCATTCATGTGTATCACTATCTCTCTCATGATTGGTCATTCCAAGTCCATAAGGAGGAGGAATCTGAAAAAGCCTTCAATAGAAAGTTAAAATCCAAATCAATTAAACAAAAGGAAATGATATTAAAAGGCAAAAATATGCAATATCTTAAAAGTCAAATCACACTAAAAGATGTGATTTAAAGCACATATCCTTCTTCTAGTCTAAGCTCAGACTCCAAAGTTGGCCTGATGATAGATCTAAGGTCCTTTGGGGTGTAGTAGGCCTATAAATTGGAAGAGGAGATTAAAAAAAATCTAGTAGTACCTACTTTCTTACATAAGTACCCATACTTTGTAGTAGATCGATGACTCTGTAATGGGTCCTAAGGAGCGAGGAACACATCATGGAGAGGTAGGTCCATTTTAATTTTCCTTGTACCAATCTACCTTCATGAGTTGATCTTAGTGGCACACTTATCTGCCTACAAAGCTTTGTGTCTATAGGGAATAGGTTTCCTTTGTACATAGATGACCACTAGTCACTTAGTGTCTTCTCATGTCCTTAGTATGCCTCTTGCCTCCTAAGGTCTTCTCATAAAACACCTAAGTCATTGATTTTTACACTCCCTTTTTCATTCCCTTTCCTCATATTTCCTCTTGAGAGATATTGTTTTGCTTTCAGATCACACACCTTGAGTTTTTCATTTGTGAGTTGCTTTGTAAGACCATGGATAGGACCCCACATCCCTCAAAAACTACAATCTTTTCCATCCTATTACCCTTATCCCTAGTGTACTTAGTTGTTCATGTTTATTCCACCCCAAGTGGTGTTCCCTTTGTTGATTTGTAGTGTAAGACCATGGATAGGACCTGACCCTCCTCAAAACGTTTTCTAATAATAAAGTCACCATCAAATTAGATGTGTCAAGTATGAGATAAGATTCAATTAATTATGAGGTTACACGTCATTTGACATGCTTCCCAACTTGAATTAGTATATATTATGCTTACTTCATTTTTCTTTCACCTTTTATTTTATTATTTTCTGAGTGCATGTAAAATTTCAACCATTTTTTGAATTTTGTCATACTTCCCAGCTTGAATTAGTGTGATAAATTTAAGACAAATTTTTCATTGAATTTTTATTTGCTTTTCTTACCATATGTGCCCTTCTTCATACCTTCCATTTTATTACTTTATGGTCATACTTCCCAAAATGATATTTAGTATGATTTTATTTGTTTTAATTTGGTGCAACAATTTTTCACTTTGGTTTGAAAATAAATCATATTTTTACCATCTTCTTTGCCATTTATTTTTTCTTTATACTTAGTCATTTTTCATGTTATTACACTTTCCCAGCTTGAATTAATGTGTAGTGCATTTTTAATTGATTATATTTTTCCAAGTCTTTTCGCCTAATTCTTTTTAACCATGCATGTGTTTTTCATATTGCTAGAAAAGAAGCCACATCACATATATTTCCTATAACATATAAAACAAAGCTAAATACATGTGCTAGAAAGAAATATATCCAAAGCATCCACAAACAAAACCATCATAAAGACAACATACACAACCAACACCAATATTCCAAAATGATACATCATATATATATAAAGAGTTTAATACAATATATATAATCATATACAATGCCCCAACTCTAGGGTTGGGTTCCATTCTATCTATCTCATGGCCAAGCCATGCTACCTACTAAGGCCTCGATTTGACTCCTCCAAATGGTATGCTACAATGAGGTAGTCTGAGATCTCAATACCTCTACCTATCCTTGTAGATGTGATAGCTGCACCTATGCCTGTACCAACTCAGTCTGGATCATTACATGTGCTTATGTTAGTTGAGTCTACATTATCATATATGCCTATGTCATTTATATCACTATGTCTAGATGTGTAGCTCTCTCAACGAATAGGGCTTGCTAGGACTACCTATCCCCTGTACCCATATTTGTTGGTGGTTGTACCCTCTCTCTCTTTACATTTTTATTTACCTTGTAGCCTCTCCCACTAGTCTAAACTAGCTCACCTAGCTGGGGCAGATGGTACACTTGGATCCTCCAGCGTTATGGGATCATACGGTTATAGAGTCTCATCTAAGATATTATGGAGTTCTCCCTTAATTAGGGACCCCATTTCTCTTCCTCATCCTTAGGTACACCTAAAAAATCACACCAGATGGATGTTAAATCATTATAATATCTCACAATGACTATTTATCTATTTCCAAACTTAAGCAATAAATCAATCATATTTTTCTTACCATGTGTTTCAGCTCCTATGGTCTCAACATTTGAGCAACTGCCTAGCACAGTCTCTCCATCTATGTGGCCTCCTAGTCCTTCCTTTGTAGGTTACCTCCTCAACTTGAACCCAACTTTCATAGATCACATTCATCTCAGCCTGCACCTGAGTGGTCTCTCTCATATGTCTCTCCTCTGACTCCTCTATTGACTCATCAAGGATGACACTAGTCCCATCTCTCTCCTCTTACCTTCATTAATTCCATGTCCTCGATGGTCATAGCTCATCTCTCTATGGATCTGGTGATGGTATATCTAGTATCTCCACCTCCTCTTGCTCTACCCCTCATTATGCCTGACTAGTCCATGGTCACTCCTGATGTGGCCTTAATGTCAGTCTCACTATCATTAGTCTAAGTCCCCTCTTCCCTCATGTCTCTCTCACATGTTAGGTTCACTACTTGGGTATGAGTATCAATGTTGTTGGATGAGATAAACCCATCTTCCCTGGCACTCATGCCACTAGATGTGGCTCTCTCTAGTAGGTATAGTGTCTCATCACCTCTCTCCTATCTAGCACTCATCCAACTATGTGCCACCTCTCCCAAGTAGTCATTATTTGTTCATATGGTCACCATACTATGTTGATGCATCTCACTATCTATAGCATTGGCATGTGTGGCAAGGCTCACACTACCTACTCCTCCCTCCATCTCCTCACCTGAGGTAACCTATCATCGACTGCATGGGGCAGCCCAACTTACTGATACATAATCAATCTCTCATATATCCATGCTATCAGTAGTATGATCATTCCCATGGTCTTATTTCCTCTGACCCACATCTTGAATATATCATGAACAAGATAGACCCAGATGATAGAACCTAGATGGTATAATACTCCCTCCTCCAACATCATCAAGTTTAAGGCTACCACATATAGTGGTACTTTGCCATCTAAATTTTAATAGAACACTCATTATGTCATAAGGCCTATCACTACCTTTCAAAGATATAGCTTATATGATATATACATATTGTCCATACTCACTCTCCACCCTAACAATATCATCTTTGAGCCTGTAACCCACATGGCTAAGGCTCTCCTCTCCTCTATATTATATAGTATCCCTATGGTCATTAGTGCTCCTACTATAGGTAGTTTGAGGATGGCATGAACATCTTCTAGTGTGATAGCCACCTCTATCACATCCCCATCTACCTCCCATCTGAAGGTGTTGTTTAACCATTCCCAACAACCAAGGACCATGACCAACATATCTACAATAAGGGGGATCCTACACATATTTGATATACCTCCTAAACCTATGGATATCAGTCTAGCTATGTCTCCATCTATCAACCTATCTAAAAAATGCAGTAACCAAAACATTTCTAACAACCTCTAGAACCACGATCGTCTTTGCAATCAAGAAACAACAAAGGATGTATTGGCTCTTTCATGTCATGTATAATCATAATACATTATATATGCATTCTATTTTTAATCAAAAACAAGCATAATTTATTCATTTTTATCCATTTTGTCTTATCTTGGTCCCTCTTACCCTTGTTTGGTCATTTCGAGCCATTCTAGCCCTCTTTTAGGTTTTTGCACACTTTTTATGCTTATTTTGGTTCTGTGGTCAACCTAGTTTGACCAAAAATTCCCTATGTTTGTCATAGTTGACTTCAAATTCTAAGCCAACCCTCTTATCTTACCCTTCCTGGTACTAAGTTTTCATTCTGGCCCTTACAGACTAGTTACTCACTCCATTCTAGCTTTTTAGCCTGCAGATTACACTAGGTCAACCCATACCTACTAGGTTGATCATATGGATTCTGCCATGCTTTATCCTACTAGGTCGACCTAGTTGACCTAGTGCATTTTGTGTGTCAACCCAGTATATTTTGCTAAAAATATGCATTTTTCTTGTTTTCTCCCTATTTTATTCAAACCTATTTCTCTTCTTCATATTTTCTACCCTTAGAATCTAAGTTTGATCAATTTTGACATGTATAAATGCTTTAAAACAAAATTCACTTAATTCGATACAAATTTCAAAAACTAGTTTGAAATTCATAGATGCATACCTATAGTACACTCATTATCACTCCTGGAGCTCCCTCTCATCTAGCATGTTGTTCCCTTACCATCCTAGATAGTTTTATCTCAAGAGCCCTTTTTGTCTTCTCTTACAATTCAAAATTAAAAAAACGACTTCTCTTTTTCCTATTTAAAACCACTTTTTAGCAATTCAAAATTTTCAATTATTTTTCAAGGGTTTTGCTAGTATCTTTGTTTTTGCTCATCCATTTTACAAACCATAAAATGCATTGGATTTTTGGTGACATAGAGATTCTTTTCTACTACTATATGCCTATCTTCCAAAAATTTCAATTTTTGGCTATTTTTTGCACTAACTTCTATACGTTCACCTAGTTTGCTTTACATTGGATGCCTTCACTTTCTTGCAGCCTTCTTCTTTATCTACAACATTAAGGTAAGTTAAAGGTATATGTTTTTCAATGTTATCCTTTCATTTATCTTATTTGTTGCTTATTGCACCATACTTAGCATCAACATTGTGTGTTATCATGTTCTATGTTGAAGCACCATCCCATGTTTCACTTATGTGACATGTGTTGAGCTTCAGTTGGGGCATATGTATACACATAATATTTTCAAACTTTTATTAATTATTGACCCTTTATATCTTGCAAGAACCTGTCGAGTCTCAATCTCTCTGAGTACATGCCTTAAGGGGTGCACCAAAAAAGGGGTGAGCAGACCATCGGTGCTTCGTAAGATTGTTTTTCCTTTTTCCACTTGCCATCTACACACTTGTCTCCTAAAAATCTTGAACCCTAAGTTTAGTTCTTTCTTTCCTATCCATTCCAATCATTGCCATGCTTTATTCCTTCATTTATTACCTTATTACCCTTTTGACCTATTCATAAAACTACGTCAACTTGGTTGAACTAGTGTGTTTTGGGGACACTTTAGCTCTTTTGGTTTGTTAGCCTCTTATCTAACCTAACACAAACCTAGTGAGTTAGCTCAAATGTGCTAGGTCGACCCGGTCGACCTAGTATAATCGACATGTCTAAAAGTTTTTAGGTAAGATTCACCTATATATACAAGTTCATTTCATCATTATTAAGAAGAGAGAGTTAAATTAATCAAAGAAGTGAAAATAAACATCTACTTATTGACCATTCTACTTTAGGAATAATTCTTTAGGATTCAATACTTTATTTGGATCTTTGATCTTGTCTTGTGGAGAAGCCTTTTGGATGTTTAGGTAAGTTGTGTAGCCTAGAGCTGATTTATCTTGGTTATCTTTAGAAACCACAACAATCTATTGCAAAGCACCTTGACCAAGGGAGAGATTGAGGCTCGATAGGTTCATTTTCAAAGGTGAGTATTCCTAACTTTATTTCTCATTTGTAAGAGTAGATAGATAATGCATTATGTATTCTTCTCTTCCATGTATTAGGATTATGTATACATTGATATGAGTATATGTTTCCAATGCATCTTTAGTTTAGTTGTTGTTTATTTGTTTTGTTATAACTGCTACTTTGTGCCACAAGCTTTGGTGTGCACTAGATTAGTTTACTTTTCTTGTTATTAGAATAGTTTACTTTTCTTGTGCACTAAATTAAAATAGTGTAGGTGTGCTCTATCTTATCTGATCTAGGATTAATTCATGTACATCATGCAATTTTGATTGCATACAGGTCATAATTTTCTTCATGAAAATCATCAAATAAGTCCCTTCAAAAATTCAAGAAGAAATTTGTGGTCCAGTATATTTTGTAGACAAAAACAATAGATGACCTCAAGGCAAGGGTACAATTTGACTCAAGTCACCATGACATCCATATTTCATTCTCTAAAATGTATTATATCTTCTTCAATTGAAATTAAACTTGATATCTCTTATGATGATTCAAAAACAAAGACACTATATACTTCTTTGATGATGGAGAGCTTGAAGTTACAATAAAATGTGATAACATAGTCATTCTGACTGGATATGATAAAGGAAAATTATTGAAACTAAGGGGTGAGCTCTCTATGTCAGGCCATGTATTAAATGGAATTATAATGATCAATATTTGGTGCAAAAAAAAAATGTGTTCATGATTCAATTTGAAGTCCCCTACCCTATAGTATTTAAGCCCAAATTTTTATGTTTTATTGAGATATTGAAAGACTCTTTTGGCTGCTACCTAGTGACTTTCCCTAGATTATTGCATGAATCAATAAATAACAAAAACAAAATAAATATATGTTCTATTTGCATCCATATAGATCATAATTCCAATGAGTGTTTTGTATTTGGTAGCATCTACTAAATATGTGGTATCTTCTAATATTAGTTTCAAATTTTATTTGAGAGGCTTGCAATATATTATTCCCAAGTTGCTTAGAATTTCAACGATGTACTTTTTTTGAGTGATTAAGATATACTTTAGTTTTTAAATTAATTCAATACCTAAATAGTAAAGAAGATAGCCTATATCTATCATTTCAAATCCTTTCATCAACTCTGATCTGAATTTTGTAGTGTATCTTTCATTTGTTATTATGATGAGCATATCATCAACATACACCACTATAAATACAATTATTTTTGTCATTTTTTTGACAAAAAATAATTGCATCTTAAATCTCAAAATATTTTAAGTTCATGTCTAGGATGTGGTCGGTGAGCTTGTCATACCACACTCACGATGCTTTTTTCAACCATATAATCATTTTTTAAGTTTGAACACTTCATGCTCTTTGATTTTTATTACAAAACCTTTGGGTTATGTCATGTACATTGTCTCACTGAGATCACCACTCAAAAATTATTTTTTGATGTCTATTTGTTGAAATTTCCATTTGTTTTGAGCTAATAGAGCCAACATGGTTCAAATGGTAGTCCATTTTGTTGTAGGTGCAAAGGTTTCATTATAATCAATATCTTATTTTTGTGAAAATACCTTTGTGACAAGCCTTGATTTATGCTTTTCATGTGAGTTTTCTTCTTTTTACTTAAATTAGTTTACAACTGATTGGAGGATTAACCAATTTCCAAGTTTCATTATTAACCAACACAGCATACTCACTTTTCATAGTAGTTCTCCATGCCTCAAACTTTTTAACTTGTTTAAAATAAGTGTGTTTAGAGTTAAATGAAACATTGAATTCTACTTCAAGAAGGTCTTCCAAGGTAATATTTTCTATATTATCTTGAAATTCATCAAAGTACTCTTTTGATTTTTGTGCAGATGTGTGTATACTTCTTGTGTTTGTTTTCCCAACCTCGTCAGGTTTGACATTTTTCAATATCTGTTTAGGCCATCTTGGAATGTTTTTCAATGTATCTTGTTGAATCACTAATGCCTTAGTTTATAAATTTGAATTTCCTTCATTTTCTACCATTAGACCATACTATGATGAAGTTTCACTATATTCTACAAGGGGAGTGTTGTTTTCAGTTATATGAGTCAATAAAGATTCAAGTGTTTCCCAAGTGCATGTCCCCCCTTCACTATATGGAAACTCCATATAAACCTTCTTGAAAATGTCAAATTTGGAATATTTTTCTAGTCAGTTTAATTATCGATTGATGCTTGAGTTATCTTTTTTAGTTTCACAAAAGATAACATCCATTATGATGATACATTTCTTAGTGTCCTCATCATATAGCATGTATGTTTTTGAAGACTTAAAATATCTCAAAACCATGCATTTTTGACTCATGTGTTATCATTTGTATCATTTCTCCTTTTGAATCAATGTATAGTATGTGGTTGTGTTTGATACTTTTGCCCAAAACTATAAATTTATGCCTTGCATAACAACATTGCTCAAACCATATTCATGATAGTTTAATTCATATTCTCAACTACTTTGTTTCCTATTGTGGATTACAATGGATTATGAGATGATGCTTGATTATGTTATACTTGGGATAGGTTTCAAACACCCTTGAATTGAAATCATTATCATTATCAATCCCAAGAGTGCCAAAATAGTGCTTTGATATCTTGAAGGAACCCAAAATTTTGGGCTCAAATACTTCAGGGCATGGGACTTCAAACTAGTTGGATACTCAAATTTTGACTATGATTGTTATTTTGAAGATGAAAAATCTAATTCAGGTTTTCTGATGAATCTCAGAACAACAATTTCAGCTGGAAGTTAAAGAAGTAATCAGTGCCAAAAATTTCTTCAATAGAATCAAAATACATGGAAACTTCAAAGGCAACTAAAGAGATTTTATGTCTCATAAGGGTTCTTTAAAAATTTTAAGAACAATAGGTTTCATCAACACGTCTCATGGTTGACAACACTTTTGTAATTCAAATGGAAAATAATCCAATCTTACATACCCAAACCAGTCATATCAATACCAAATTTCATTTGACTTGGAACTATGTGAAAGAAGACAGTATAAAGTTAGGGTAACCAATAAAAATCTTAACAAAATCACTTAGATGAGAAAATTTTGAAAAGTTTAGAGGACTGCTTGGTCTCATAATGACCCTTATAGATTAAGGGGGGGATGTAACATTATTTTACATTATATGTTATTGATCCTAGGTGTCATAGTCTTTTGTATTTTAGTAATTGATGAATATTCATTTTTAGGAATAATAAGAGTCACCTTATATGTTAAAATGAATAGTCATTCATTAGATTTATATATTGTAATGATTTTTCTTTTCAAATTGAATAGTGAATGTAATTTTTGTTTTCACAAATAATGATCATTGTCATTCCATTTAATACCCAACCTAAAACTAACTGTAGAATATAAGGGAGCATGCAAGGCAATGCAAGTTCACCAAAATTTAATGGCATAAAGCGGTTTATAATAACAATTCACTACACTAAGCATATTATAGTAATATAACAATAAAAATTACTTAATTATATGAAAAGGAAGTATTGTCAATCATTTAAATTGACAAAGAGAGGGTTATAATAATAATACTTAATTGTATCAAATATTTGTAATTATGGAAGCTAATATCAAGTGCAAATAGGTCTAGGAACCAATGCAAACATAACCCATAGATTTCAGAAGAAACTGATAACTTTCAAATTTTGACTAGGTGCATGATGGTACAAACCTAACAATTAGTCCATCCTCAAACTAAATTTTAAGGATGCATTCCTCTACTTTTATTCTCCAAAAACTTCTTTCACATTATTATAATATATTTTGAATCGCATAAAAATCCTTATCCTTTCTTGAAACCATAATTAGTGTCTAAAATCTTTCAAATTTGTAAAAAAAAAGGTGTAGTTATGGGGGGGGCTACCTTAGTCAGACTTGTATTGTTGGAAAATTTGGAAACCAACATTCATTGTAGTTTGATTAGAAATATTGGTGTTTTAAGGTCTAATATTTTAATGTTATTTCAATACATGAATAATGAAAGTAATATAATATAAAAATGTTTACTATATTTCTAGATTTGTGTGAATTACATTAGCTAGACTAGTATAATTGATACAGATTGTGATATATGGAAAACAAGCATAAATTTGAATGTAAATGATTGAGACTAATTTGATAATTGAATTTATTATTTATGGAAAGTATTAAATAGATCAATATTCTTAGCTTTACTATCTGATTGATTGATTGTGATTGTGTTTTGATAGTGAAAATAGACTAGAAGTAGGCTTATGATTTTTTCTAGATTCATAAAATCATCTGTTTGTATAGGGTCATCACTATTAGGCCTGGGTAGGAACATCAATGTTAGTGATTGAGGTTAACATTACTATCCTAAGTAGGTTTGTCTCCATGAAATTGTACAACACAATTCACTTATTTCATATATCTATGTATGTGTGATTTGTTACCCTTGATTACATGGACAGTTCCAAAAATAAGCTTCATTCTCTTTGAAACACTAGATCTATTTGTGAAATGTATAAACTTGTAAAAGGTGAGGAAATGTAATTGATCTGAGCTGACCCTAACCACTCCCATTGATGATAGAACCCTACTTTTATATCCAATATTTTGAATAGGGAAATTAAGCCACACATAGTTATTCCCCTTATTGTGAATGCATAAATGTGCTCTTTCATTGTATGAATGCACTTAGAAATATATATTTGATCTTGACAATGTTAGCACTTGACATAGGATGATGATTAATCCTTATGCTTGATTCACAATTTGTGAATAATAGGGTATATTTGCTAAGTATGCAGTAGTATACTTGAGAGGTATTTGAGAATGTTAGATTGTGAATATGTTTGACTTTGATTTGTATTTATATATGCTCAATTAGATAATTTATTAGGCACCAACACACTAGGTGAATGGGCCGACTTTTGGGAATGGTTTGATTTAGAAAAATAATCATTTCTAGGTGAAGGATAATATGATTAACCTCGTGATAGTAACATCAACATTTATATATAATTTGGGAAGAATGGGGCATATTTTTCAAGTGTGTAGTAGGATACTCAAGAGGTATTAGAGAATGCTAGATTGTGAATATGTTTGACCTTGATTTGAATTTATACACACTCAACTGGGTAATTTATCATGCCACCAACACATTAGGTGAATGGGCCGACTTATGGGAATGGTTTACTTTTGAAAAATAGTCATTTCTAGGTGAAGGATAATTAATGTTAACCTCGTGATAGTAATTTCAACATTATTTTATAAGTCTAATGTTATTGTACAGGATACATAAATGTAAACGTGGTATTTTAGAAATGTCTAAGTGGGATATTTCATTATTTTAGCATAAACTGAGAGGTTCTTATAGGTGACTGATATAAACTTAGGATAAATCAAGTGCAGAACTAACATGCATGTGTGTAGGAATGGATAGTGAGAGCTATTTTGAGACACATGTCATGTAGGATAAATGTAGGTCAATATTGATATTTACAAGAGATTTTATTGGATACAAATGCCTTCTTTTTATTATAGTATTACAATGCAATGAAATTACTAGAGTAAAAAAATAAATTTATACTTGAGTGTGTACGACACACTTTTTATTTGAGATAAGGCTCTAGATGCACACACTGATCCAAGCAAAACTTACAATGAAAATGTAGTAGTTGATATCCATAGAATGAAAATTGGAATTTGAATTATACTTTAAACATGAAATTTGAAAGAGCAAGGAAGGAGTACACATGTATGTGAGTAATTATGTTGCCTTGCAATTTATTGAAGATGATGCTTCCTTGTCAAAGCATTGGTGAATTTATGCTTCCTTGCTAAAGCACATGCAGAACATGGAAAAATTAAGGGTGATAAATTCCTAATTTGAAATTTAACTAAGGTAAGGATCATTGATTGGAAGACAAATGCCCCATACCATATGTAACTAATTTAATTAAGATGATAAGGTGGAACCACATAATGGTTTTTCTATGGGTAATTCCATAGTCGTTGAGTCTCACTAAACCTCAACGTATGCTACCTCAAAAATCATGAATCAATCAGTGTTGACAAACTTATAGATTCAAGTTTCATCCACACTCTAAAATAATGCAAAGTTGAAAATGTATAAATGTGCATGAACCAACATCGTGTAGGCATTGGTGACAATTGAAATCTATCATAATGTACATGACCCAACATCATACCCAACCTAAATCTGAAATAGTGTGCATGTGATATAGGAGCATCTAAGGCATATAGGCAATCTTGCATCAGCCAAAATAGAATTGTGTGTTTGTTTTTTTTCATTTATTTATTGTTTTTGTATGGTGAAGATGAAGAGATAAAATGGATAGGTTTCATGTCAAATAAAATATGACCATCAATAATTTCATTGAACCTAAATTTTATTACATGTTTGGATTCCTCTCTAAAATTTATGAAATTTCCAAAAAAAAAAATTCTCAATTCGAGTTCATATGTAAAATTTATCTCAATTCTAGAGATGCATACAAAACTAGATTTGGAGTTACCCAGTCAAGCTCCAGAGGCCATCAGTTGCAGCTCCAAAGGTTATCTTGTCATAGCTCCTAAGATGCATACAAGAAACATTAAAAATGATTTTTGATTTATTTTTGGAATAAACTTATAAATCTATGCATCCTTTATATTTCTTATTGTTTGCAGGACATTTTTATTTGGATATCTTGGGCCCAACTATCAATGATGTGATACAAAAAAGAAGGAAATTGAAAACTATCAATTCTTGGGCATTTTATTAGTGACATTTAGAGGCAAAAAATAGTAATGACCCAAAATGTTGAATCGGTAGATATTGTACATTTTTATGAGCTCATGGAATCTTAAGAGACACTACTAAACAAGGAACATAAGATAAGCATTCCAGGAGGAGAGGGGAGTTAGTTTTTTTAAAGGAAGGGAAGCTCTAGGAAAGAAAAAGAAAGGGAGATAGTTAGAAAGGAACAAAACTCTCCACAATACAATATATAGCTATATTAGTCTAGGAGGGACTACATGAGAATTTGAGTTTTCTTCATGCATTATAATAAACCTATCAAGGCATATGAGTGTGAATGTGCATTTAGTTCTTTGTAACTAGTTTTTTGAAATCAATGAAGATAATGTGTTAAGTGTGCCAAGTCTAAGAGTAATGTGCTCAAGTGTGTTCATGGTAGAGTATAAAAAACCTAGAGACATGGGCATAAAGGTTATCCTTAAGTGGATACCCTACCTTATGCTTGCACTAATTGGTATCAAATCAAGGTATTTTCCTTGTGGGTTCTGTGTGTGAAACTTTTGTATGAGTTTGTTGTAGGATATGAAAGAGAAGTTTATTGAGTGTGTAGTAAGTTTTGAAATAGAATCTTACATAAGTTTGTTGCAGGTATGATAGAAGTCTTGAAAGTGTTGGGAATATAATAAAGGCTCTATTTTGAGTTTATTATAGGTTGTGAAAGATAAACATGTTTATTTTTGGAGAGATATGGCACACAAACAAGGAAGAGCATGAGAGGTGGATGACTTAGTAGAGATGTTGAAGGGATTCTAGGCAAGATTGGATATGGTGGGAATGACTACACAAAGTGAAAATATTGTAGTTTTAAGTGAAGATGGTGAAGAAGAGATAATGGTGGGGTTGATGTACCTAAAAACAAGGTTAGATGCTTTGGATAAAGGCTGAGCAAGTGGAGGAAAAGATTCTAGTAGAAAAAAAGACCAACAGAGGTCATGGTGAAGGAAATAGGTGAGTCTCTTGGCGATATTGGTTTTTTTATAAACGAGAGAGTCTTGATAAGATCTTAAAATGGATAGTTGATCTAGAAATATATTTTTAAGACAATAATATTGTATACCTCATGGTTAGCAAGAATCTATGTGGAAGTGCAATTGTTTATTGGAAAGAACTCCAAATAAGGAAACAAAGGAAATGTAAGAGTAAGGTAAGCGGTTGGGAAAATATGGCCAAGAAAGGCAATAAGAATGGGAAATTTCCATATGAATAGTCAAAGACTACTTTGAGAATTAAGAAGGAGAAGGTTAAGTTTGAAGAAGAGAAGGTTGTCTTGAAAGACTACAATAAGGTGAGACTTCCATGTGAGGATCCCAAATCTTATTTCCAAAACACCAAGATGAATGAGAGTTGTGAGAAGCCCATAGAGGAAGAAATCATCATGCAAGAGGATACATAGGTGACATTTATTGAACTAGAAGAAGGAGACACATTGTTTGATGATGGGAATGAGTTTGTGGTATCCCATGAGTAAGAGAAATCCTAACCATCCTTGGTTAATGAAGGTAATGAGTCTGTCATTTCCATTTTGGAGGGAAGAAGAGTTGAGGAAATCCAAGGAAAGATGCATGTTTTTATAAAGGAAATAATAGATGTGGAAGAAGAGCGTAGGCATGAAGAGTTACAGGTTTCCATGAAGGAAATAATTAGAAGCGGTTGTTATGCAAGAAAGTGCACACAAGAGGGTATGGTTAAAAATAAGCCATGTCAAAAAGATGAAAACTAAGATAAGAATGAGAAGAGAACAATCATCGAGGTTGTTGACAATGGACCTCTAGAAGCCCATCATGAGAGATAAATCCATGAGAAGCATACAAGCAATGGAGAAGTGTTAAAAAATGTGTCCTTGGGGAATGATGAAGTGGTTGATGAGGTGTTTGTTGGAACTCTTGACTCCATTAATATGTTTATTCAATGTGCAGGTCCATAAATGAATAATATGAAAAATAAAAGGAAAAAATGTGGTGTAGTCCAACATGCTTATTTGTATGAGAAACAAAGTGAATAAGTTGAATAAGAAGATGTTATGGCAGTGGTTGAATAAATAGTTGGTGATGACATACCAATAATAGAGAATTATCTTCAAGTCATCTTGGAGACAAGATAGAGTGGAAAATCATGGGAACAATATTTTTATCAAGAGGATATACACAAGGAAGCTCATTTTTAGTAATTAGAGGTGGTAAAGAAGACTCTCACAATGCCAAGTGAAATAGATTGGCAAGAGGAAAAAGAGTTGTGACAAGAACAGTTGCTAATTATTCTAAGGAACATACATAATGATAAAGGAATTTAAAATCCAAAGCTTGATGAGAATAAAGATAATAGTGTGAAGATGGAAGAACACAAGGATGAGATGGGGCAAGTGAGTTTGTTATCAGCCAAAGAGTATATTGATATTGTAGGTACATAGATGAAGATAAAGAAGCTAGTCAAAGAATCCTTCCAAAGTGAAGAGAGTTAGTTTATTTAGCTCACCAAATGTAAAGAGGAGTTATTTTTGTGCATATCAGCCATAGCTGTGGAGAAGGAGATGAGGTTACAATAGAGATAGAGAAGTTGATTGAAACATCAATGAGGACAATAAGATATGAGGAGATGAAGACAATCCTAGATGTAAAACTAGATGTTATGGGTGATCATTTGGATGCCCAAATATATGTTGAGTTTGTTAAGATGATATTGGAAATGAAAATAAGATGGTAGCCATGAGGAAATATTTTCAAACAATTAAGAGTGACAAAAGGAAGAATCCAACAATAGGTTGGACAATGAGGAATAAAAGCTAAGAAGGATTTAGAAGGAAATGGTGAGTTTAATACCATAATATAAAGTAAGATGTAAGAAAAATCATCATGGTGGAGGTGGTTGGATGAAGGTGGGTTTCAACTCTCAAGACGATAAGCCTTTGGTGGAGGAGGACAATCTATAGTGGTTGTAATCACACAAAGTAAAAATGAAAGAGGAAATATGGTAAAAATAGGACAAAATTGAAACCAACAAGAGGGAGCTAGAAAGGGAAGAAAAAATATGATAGTCACTTGAAGTACTTGGTGTGTTGGAAGGGAATGTCATGACCATAATGCTTTAAGGTTAAAAGTGTGGTTTTCCACTTATTCCATCTATGTGATCAGGTGATCACATTTTAAATACCTTGAATGTCTAATGCAAGAGCATCCAAGGCATGCATGTAATATTGCATCAACTAAAATTATAGTGGTGCGTTTGTTTTTGTTTATTTGTTTGTTAGTTTTGGCATGTTGAATATGAAAGGTTAAAATGGATAGGTTTCAAATCAAATGCAAATTCACCACAAAGAATGTCCTTAACCCTAAATTTGATAGTATATTTGGATTCCTGTCAAAAATTTATGCAATTTAAAAAAGAAACTTGATTCGAGTTTGTATTAAAATGTTATGGTCATTTGAATCAGCTCTATAGATGCATTCAAAATTATCTCTAGAGTTCCCAATCAAGTTTCGGATGTCATCAGTCACAACTTTAGAGCTCATCATTCATATCTCCCAAGATGCATACTAGAAGCATTAAAAAGGAATTATGATCTATTTTGGGAATAACCTTATAAATATATGCATATTTTATATTTCCTATTATTTGTAGGAAATTTTTATTTGGATATCTTGGTCCTAATTGTCAATGACATCATGCATAAAAGAATGAAATTGAAAACTATAAAATATTGGGCAAAACTATCAATGGCATCTAGAGGAAAAGAAAGTAACGACCCAAAATGATGAATGGGTAGATGTTGTGCATTTTTATGATCTCATTGAAGTTGAAGGCACACTAATAGAAATAAACAAATTCAAAAAAACATTCCAAGAGCAGAGGGGAATAAAAAAATAATTAAAGGGAGCTATAGGAACAAAAAAACAAAGGGAGAGAGTTAGATAGGAGCAAAAGTCTCCAAAAGTAGAATAGAGAGGAGTATCAATAGAAAAGGGACTAAATGAAATTCTTAGTTTTCTTCATGCATTGTAATTAGTTTATCAAGATAAGTGAGTGTGAGTCTACATTTAGTTTTTTTTAACTAGTTTTTTGAAATTAATGAAGATGATGTGTCAAGTGTGTTAATTCTATGAGTAATGTGCTCAAGTGTGTCCATGGTAGAGTGTAAAACCTAAAAACACATGCATAAAGGTTGTCCTTAAGTGGATATCATGCCTTGTGTTTGCACCAATATGTGCATGAATCAAAATCATGCCCAATTGAATTTGTCTCATAAAATGGAGTAACATACCCTACACGTGCCCCAACATGTATCTGAATCCATATCAATCTAAAATTTGTTACTCATGGAGAGTATATTGATTACATATCTCTTGCATATGACCCCAAATTCTATCTAAAAATTATAAATAATTATCCTGATTTGATATTTTAATCACACACGAACTCTAAAATCTACATATTATACCCAAATCAACTTATGGAGGCTGTAGTATCTATGATAAAACCCACTAATATGACCCCTTTTTGAGGTGAGGGATGGATACTAAAAGTCACTCTTCTAAAAATAAAATTGAATTGTATTATGTCATATATAAAGATAATATCATGTAAAATCATGCCAACATGTGGAGAGTATGTCATCATAGTCATGTATATAACATTAAGGCATATATGTAACATGTGGAATGCAAGGGCATATAAGTGGTACATCAATATAGATGTATCTATGAATCACACAGTATTTATTGTCACTTAATAATATGAGGCAATAAAGAAGTGCATGATATTAATCATGACACAACAAAGGAATCAAAAACCTTATTTGGGGCACTAGACCTTTTAGGTATGCATTAATTAAGAGGTTCCTTCATATGCACATATTTCTTAGGAAAATATTCTTTAGGTAGCTCTTTTTTAGGAGATGGAATAATAGGTTGATACTCTTTAGGAGAGTATGTGGTATCTATAGATCAAGAATCCAAATAATGTTATATCATTATAGTGAATGAAATAAAAAACAACTTGAATAACATAACATTTTAAGCCTAATCCCTAGGATTGAGCAAGGTCAAACAAGAGAAGAATCAAATATAAAGTAACCAAACTTTGTTATACCTTTCTTGGAGACTTCTTTTCTTGTCGGTTTGAAGAGGCTTGTGCTCGACTTGTAGAGATATAGTTCTATGGAAATGTTGACTCCATGTCTGGGCAACTTTCCCTTTGTCTACTCTTGACTTGGCTTGAAAATTGGCATGGGAATATTGAAGCCCTTGTATGGTTTATACATGGTAAGTTTAGTTTAAGAGAGATTATCTATAATGGAGGTGTAGGCCTCAATTCATAAACTTTTGGTTTGAATGTGAACCATCAATCTAAGATCAAGATAAAATTTGGAGAGTGAGTCTTAAAAGTCATGATTGCACACATGAAGTGTGTAATAAACTCCAGTTAATACCTTTTATGGAGTGTGAAAGTCAATCTTGGAAGGAAAGTGCAATGATTGGTCCTTTTGGAGTGTGTCATAGGCCATGTAAGAGAGGAGTGTGTAAAATTGTGTGGAAGTGATCATGTCAAAGGTGTAAGCAACTATGTCATAGACCAACTTGCCCACACTCCACTTCATTCCATTGACTTGCCTCTATGATGTCAAAACTTTGGGTTAATAATTCAATTTTATTTTGAAGAAAATAAGATAATTCTAGAAGTTATAGAATATTAGGCTTGATTAAGTGGGATTAATCAATAATTATAAAAATGGTGCATTTGAAATGTCCATTTGTTAATAAAATATTCTTTTAATTTCTATGTAATAACACTTGCAAAGGGTCTAATTGATTTAGGATGTGCTTAATAACACTATTGTTGTGATATGGTCCATTACCCCAATTAGGGATATGAAACTATGATTTTGGGTTGAAATGGTAATTGTTTGAGTAAATTGGATCAACTTATATTTCCCATTAAATTTGCGTGTTATTGTAAAAAGTCCTTTCGATTTTATTTTAGACATGGAAGTGGATAAAATAGATTGTCTACAGTATCACTATGATATGGTGAGTATCAATGTTTTCTTTATTAAATCAATGATTTTATCTTTTAGAGCATATAATAAATTAGTTGAATGTCCATGTATAATATGATATGCACAATAATATCTTTATCTAGATGACATTGGTGGAAAATATGCTTTAAAAATAGGGGGAAACACAACCAACCTAAAATCAAGAATTTTTTTTAATATTACAATTGGAGTTTATTGAAATAGTGCATTTGCAATGTCCATTTGTTAATAAAATATTCTTTTAATTTCTATGTAATAACATTTGTAAAAGGGTCGAATTGATTTAGGATGTGCTTGATTGAACTTACATGAACCACTAGTAGAAGATGGGGAACTTGTTGTATGGGTTTAGCCCATGATGAAGTTGTATTCTTTAGAGACATGTGGATTTTAGTTAGAGATCTATAAATAAAAGTAATATTAATAGGATCAATCTCTTTAGCATATGCAAGCTCCTTTTATAGTGAAACCATCTCAAAACAAATATATTGGAAAGATTGCAATGTACGTTCAAGAAACTTATCTTCAAGAAGAAAGAGGAGACTCCCAAAAAAATGTATTATTTCTCTAAATTTTTAGGATGATAAATCAACTTTTTCATACTACCCTTAAATCAAAAAATATAGCCATAAACAAGTTCAAGTTCACCTTGGTGAAGATAGGGAAGATGTTCAAAAGTAGCATGTGGTTCCTTATTAATGATAAACCATGATAAAAAAATCTCCTCCAACTCAACGTATGTAACATAGTCTATGGATTCAATTTAGAGCATAAATTTCTAAACTTTTATGGAATATTTTAATAAATATTCTATATTGAGTTTGTCTTTTCCAAAATAAATAAAAAGTACTTAAGATGCAAATAAGGATCGCCTAACCAATTAAACAATGTAAATATTAGAAAGATAAAATCATGACGGAAAGGTGAACTATAGATCTTTCATACTAAATGTTGACTAAATATGCCATTGGAATTGGCCCAAGAAGAAAATGCAATAGATTTTAAAGATAAATTACGTAATGTTCATTGTAATTCCCCTCTTAAATACATTATGACTAAAGTATATTGAGAAAACACACTATGGCCTTAAGGGGTTTGTTCAAAGGATAGGTCATACTAATAATAGTATCCATATAAATGAATTTTCTCATGAGATTAAAAGACAAATACTTATCATAGAGCCTAGAAGATGAAGGCATGTAATCTTAAACTCTAGGGGAATTAATACTTAAATTATTTGGAAACTTTACTTATATGTAAAATTTCATCAATAAGACTATGATTTTCAAAAAAATACATGTTAAATATTTAACGATGCATTGATTAATCCTTTGATCATTTGAAACGTTCCCACTTTTTAAATTAGTATCCAACAAAGATAAAACATTCACTTCTATTTTGTTGATATAAGTCATGATTCCAACCAAACAAAGCCACACTGAAAGGAGATGAAACTTTAATGCTAAAACATGGAATGAAACCCTAAAATAAGAATCTAAAATGTATGGAAAAAATCTTGAGTGGTAGACTGGTGTAAACATTAGGTTGAGTGTAATTAGATTGGGGTTCATTAATTATGTTTTATCTAAAAGTAGACAAGGTTCAATTAATATGTGCACAATCAAATAAAAAAAACTCATAAGGATGACAGGGAATATGAAAACCTAAAATAATCCTTAGTGTACTTCATATGTATCAACAAGAAATAGAAAAAATAAAGGCACCATACGCCAAGTCTCTACAGGATAGTTGAAAGACTTCACTATATAACCCTGTTTCTACAAAGACATCAGATTTTCAACACCACAAGGTAGAGGGCATAAGGATCATAACTTTTCCAATTCAAATTAGAGTGTAATTCATTGGAGCATAAGCGAACACAAGAGATCATTACATAATCCATCCTCAAATCTAAATAAACAAAGGCCAAGCTAATAATTATAGTGATTTACATTTTAAAATCCTTCATTTAAACAATTCAATCTCTTGATTTGGAAAAGAATCATAAGCTGATTTTTTTTTTAGAGTATAAGCCATTTATAAAGACAACACTACAATTCAGAGGGCATAAGGATTATAATTTTGTGAATTTGAATTAGAGTGTAAGTCAGAGCATAAGTGAGCAGAAGGGATCACCACATAAACGATGCCCAGATTAAAAAGAAAAAATTTCATGCTAATCATTATAGTCAATATGTAATCTAAGAGAAGCCCCAACTCACCCATTAGAAAGCACAAGCTATAAATCTTTTTAATGGCCATAAGGAAAAAACACTTAACAAAAAAATCCATATTATTACATAACAAATAGTAAGTGAAACCACACATGATATCATAAATCAACAACCATTTTCGGTAACAGATTGTTAGAGTGTGAAATCAATGTAAAGTCAAACATGAATTCATGAATGTAACATTCCACAAGTCATATACATTACATGCACAATATACAAATTTAATAATCTTAGATTCATTAGGATACAGTTACTTCACAAGGTAGCACAAACATATACACCAACACCATGACCCATTCGTCTCAAACCAAGTTTCAAACTAAACTTAAAAGTATAACATTGTCCCAAACTCGATAATAAATAAGCCACATTGATCCCAATAAGTACAGAAATGCAACATCATAGAAGTTATGGCTCAGGAACCATGAATCTTTCTATTGTCCTTCACAATTCTAGCCTACACATGCAAAAAAAATAGAAATAGTAGTATATGCAAATGCATGTCAAGAATTTAGTAGTGTAAGCTACTTCATATAAGATAGCAATAAAATATATCTATATAAAGACATTTGAAACAATTTTTTGTTGGTCAACTTGTAGCAAAATCCCCTGCAATTGTTAAACATCCAAGAAGGTATTTCTAAGATCCCACTTGAAAAAGTAATCAAATGAATGCAAGCAATAAATTCAAATGTATGCATGAAAATCCCTACTCAACATAATCAAATGAATGCAAGCAAAAAACATTGGAAATATTTTATATCACCGTGATTTTTTCATTTATTTCACAAACTCACCCAACAAGCAACAACTTAAACTTGCAACATTGGATAAAACACATGGACGAATGATTTTACTTTATGTTTGAAAAGGGAAACTCCCTCATATGATGGAGGGTTTTGGGGGGGTTTTGAGTACTTTTGACTAGAAATTAAAAAAGGAAATAATAAAGGTAAATGGAGAAGAATGGATGTGGAAGGAGAATTGAAGAGTGATAAATACATAACAAAATAGACATAAAAAATTGCCTTGATAACTCAGATTCAAATTAAATAGATTGGATCTTTGATTCAATATTAAAATGGAAATATGAATAACAAATAAAAATGGGGGCAAATGATTTGTGGAGGTGTAAAATATTATTCAAAATTTGATTAAATTTGTTTGTAATAATGTCCACCATTATAATTTTCAACACAAAGTTTTTAAAGATTGAGAGTTTGTACATAATATTGAACATATAGAAATTTGATGTATTACTTCATCTCTTAACAACAACATACAATCCATTAATGAAGAATATTAAAACCCATAAATTAAAATGTTCAACATGCATGTTTTCTCATAACCTATTAAAATTATTTAAAAATGAACATTTGTACACAAAGTTGTAGCAAGCCCTCTCCTAGGGCTGAGAGAGAACCATTTTTACAAAGGCCATCTCTCCTATTTATAATGCATAGGAGGATGGGACTAACCTTTCATATTATTGTAACTTCTCTTTCCAAGATTAATATTCTAATTTTAAATTCACTTTTCACTTTATAATATAGTGACTTGAATATTCTAAAAAGATAATACACTAACTTAGCATAGACCCATAAAAGTATACAAGATACACTTCCATTTTATAAATAAATATCCAAGTGGACCTACCAAGCTTTATCCATTTGGTGGTAGAGTTTGGAATTATTATGAACACCTATTCATAGTCCCATCATGTATGTGTTGCACATTCATATTTGAAACCAAGTCCTAGAAAGGGACTTTTGACAATATGTTGGCCCCAAATTTTGACAAAGCATAGGAATGAGATTGATTTTTTGAATCACTCAGAGGGTCATAAATATGCAAATATTTTGAAATAATAACATGTAAAATCATGGAGCACAATAAATAAGAAAATCATATGAGGCCTTAATTTTGATGAAGTCTAGCAGATCACCAATAGGCTCAATGACGCGAAGAAGTGGTTACACAAATGTATTGAGAAATTTGTGAGTGATCTAATTGGAATGACATACCTGTTATCATTATGCACCAATGATGGTAGTTTGGTTAGCACAAAACACAAAGTATTGTGAATGGGAAGGACATTGTACAAAACACATAGAAAAAAAGGAGGAACACAAATCTAGGAAGCTAGTGAGGGGGATGAGTCTTCAATTAGGTTGACATTAAAGAAAGTTGTTACATGAATAAGTTTTGAGTAGATATATCCCAAAATGTCATGAGTCTAGGATTTCATTAGTCAAATTAATTTATTGTAAATCAATTAAACCATACTATATATAAAAAATACTATGCATTTATAAGGGTGCATATTTATTGTATACACCCACAAGGTGGTGCCTTGAACTTATAAAATCCCACATTGACTCATAATTTATATTGTTTATGACATTGTTGTTGTTGTTTTTGTTATGCTATTGTAACCATTGTTATTTTCACTGAGTTTTTCAAATTGCTACCATTTTGAGTTTACTAATTCTTGATCAATCATGTACTACTGAGTATTAATGAATTGATGCAACAAAATATTTCATTAATGGTTGTTGTCATCATTCATGTTTGTTTACCAAATTGATAATTATTATCATATTAAACATATTTTGAATCATTGCATAGCTATTGATTACAATATAATATGTTAAATTGGTTGTGCGCACCTATATTTACCTAAAGAGTAAGAAAGTAAAATGATTTATCACATTTTATGACTAACCCACCTCATATTACCTCTATTCCTCAAGTGAGTACATAAGTTGACTTTCTTGATATGCTGGTGTGGTGAAACATATTTGTTAGGGTAAGCATAATGATGCAAACATAATGATCGGCACATAAGAAAATACCCAAACATTTAGGTTCCATTTCTAGGACCTTATTATAGAATATTATTTTAAGAGATGATTCGTTGCATTTCATTGTAAAACATTAAGTTATGGTTAGAAGAGCTAGAATGCACCTATACAAGGAATCATCCTAGTTTAGGATATACAACTCATACAAATTAGGTGGAGTATTTATACGATCCTCTCTATGAAGTGATTTTATATGAGCTATCTAGACATATTCATACATGATTGATCTTCTATGTTATGGGTCAAGGTAGGAACTATGGCATAAAACATCCTTTGATAAAAGCTTCAATTGATAAATTATAGTGCATTGATACAATATTGACTAGAGTAGTGGAAGTGTGGTGGAGACACACACTACATAGTTATCTCTTGGAGTTTTTTGTGTCCATGTACTCTTTCCTAGAAGACTATGAGTATTAGGTCTTGTGTGGGATAAGAGGGTCTTGTATAGTTTAGCTACCTTTCAAGATTAAGAATCTTATGGTAGATTACATCATTGAGAATCTACCCATGGAAGGATAAAAATATACTACACATGTGATAACTAGATGGTATAAAAAGAATGGCGGGAAAGGTTTGTATGATGTGTTAGTGAAGGGTGGAAAGATAAATAATTTCAACATGGAGAGCCTAGATGTTGGAAAACTCAGGCATTGTTAAAATAATAAAGGTCAAAAAAGGTGATTGTCACCATGGACCCTAGAAAGAGGGGAGAGTTAAGTCATAAAAATCTTGTAAGGACCCACACAAATTGGGAAGGGCATGAAGATGAATCTCATACTAAGAATAATTTCTCCAATGAAGGATAAACATGTGCTATTGAATATGATGATATTTTGTAAAAACACACTGAAATTACTTGGGGCCCTAAAAACATGCGAAATTGCATATAAATTGAGAAAACACCCACCCAAAATCTACCTAAATCACTACGTCATGTGATCATTAATAAAATGGATGGAAGCAAAGGAAATTGCATATATTTTTATTAAATAGTATAGTTTATGACAAAAGAGGTGGAAAGGAGTATTTTAAAACAAGTGATACCTTATAAACCATTAGGATGAACAACAACACCAACCTCAAATTCTAAGAGGCTAGTCATGTTACACATGCCACAGACAGTGGTTAGTAATCCACCTACAACAAGCTAATAGTAATAAATTAGGGGGAACAATTACTATGGGAATAGTGGTAACTAGCCTAGGTACTAATATAGCCCTGACACAAGCTAATGTTGGGGTTAGTGTAAATGCACCCCCATTGGGAGGAAATGTTGGTGGCATAGGCAAAAATAACCCTAGAAGCATTCAAATTTCAAATGCGTTAACAAAAATTAGTGTGTCAACCATAAAAAGATAGATATATCCCAAAAAAAATCATTCATGAGATATATTTAAGTCTACTAGAGTATAGAGGGGTGGAAAATGTTGTTAAGCATGTCAAAAAATGTGAACTGATATGGTGCAATAAGGGTGTCATTGTGCCTAAGCGAAAATCAAGCCAATTTATGACTACATTTATAGATTACAAATAGATATGGTACCACAAGTTTGATCCACAATAGACTGTTGTGGACTATAACCTTCTCAATGAATCATTCTTTAAGGAGTTTTATATTCCTAAATTTGATTAGCAAAACATCTTTGCACTTAAGGAAATCAAGCAATAACTTAATAAAAGTGTCCACACATGCGATGCAATATTTAAAAAAAATCATCTCAAAACTGTCATATGAGATCCACCCTAGCTAGTATGCATAATGGTTAGTTGGGGTATACTATTTCCATTTAGGTACACATTATCCATAAGAATTTCACGTAGTTGTAAGATGATTTAGAAACAAACTTGAAAGCTAAAGCAGTCAATAGTATAGACACAGGGATCATGTCCTTTATGTAATGCCTTCATAACTCTGAAAGTTGACTACTGATAGTATGTGTGGCACTCAAAGTGGTTTGTGCTATACAGACTGCAAAGTAGAGGGTCATAATAATTTTTTTGAGGCATAGTTTTAGGATGTTACTCAAATAATCTAAGATTTTCCATGAAGATCACAATGTGGGTACTTTCCCATTATTATAGAGGAAAATGTAGGTGAAATTATCATTTTATTGTATTTTTTTTGAAACATCTACCCATACCACTCAATATTGTTGGGTCATTAATTAAATCAATGAAGTGTGAGGGTGAGGGATGTGGTATCTGACTTCGAGGCCTCTAAACCAAAAATGAGGTAGATATGGTTGCAAGTACCCCTATAGAGGAAGAGGTGGTGAACAAGGTGGAGGATGATTTCCACAATGCACTTGCTATAAGAATGGATTGCCATGAAATTAAAAAATGGATTGACAAAAGTTCCTCACTCATGGATATTGTCAAGGGAAGGATAAGATTTGGGAATGCCCTGATCTCTATGAAAATATTACACAAAAGGAAAAAGTTGAAAAGGGGGAAGGGATGATTCAGATAGCACAAATAGGTGATTGATGGATAGCCAAGGAAGGAGGGTATAGACTATCCCAAGACCCAAGGGTTAATATTATAATTCAAATGAAAGCACAACTCAATCATAAGTAATAAAAGTACCAAGAGAGAAAGTCCACTACACAAAACCCTTTGTCATTGATTATCCTGATGGACTTAACCAAAAGACAATATTAAAAGAGGTAGTGGACATCATACAAAATATGCACGTGGGATATAGAGTCAAGCAAAAGAGGATCTCTAAAACATGGTTAATTTGAAAGAGATTGACAAGATGTCTTAGATATTTACCTTATTTTGATCAGAAGGAGATATCCCTTTGCTCAATATATAGTTAATGCAAAACATTGTAAGCATAATAAAATAACAAAGAAAATCATAAAAAATGTGGGGACATTAGGTTATAACCATGAAAAATTTCAACTACAATCAATAATTGTTGATTGGTGCCACTAGTGATAGGTGGATTTTATGTGACATCCTAATTGAAACTAGAGAAGAAGTAAACATTCTCACCAAGGAAGCCTAGTGAAAGATATGAAATCCAACATTGAAACCCTCCATTTTTGTATTATTCATAGCTAAAAATATATATGCACAACCACTATGGATTTTGAATAATGTATCTATCAACATTAAGGGGGTAAAATTAGATGCCTTTCTAAAAAAAAGGATAATCATCCTGCTTTGTTTGGTAAATTTTGGTGTTATACCAACAATGCCAACATACGCTTTAAGAAGTGCTCCATGAGCTTTGAGAATGGGGAGTAGTGAATGGTCATACCTTTAGATAATGACAATGCAATTGCATACATAAAAAATGTGATGAGGAAGTGAAACATACATACAACATCACTCTACGAAGGAGTAGAGAATTCTGACCCCCATAATTATGGAGTCCTTATTTAGGGTGATGTAAACTCCATCTATGGCATCATAAATTTTGATTGTGATTGTTGGGTCCAATAATCTTGGTCATGATCATGTTATACAAGGGTCACTAATCAAGGGCACTCCTATCATGCATGACATGTATTTATTAGTAGATAAATGTTGGGGGTTGTCCTGATGGTCGACATGATTAGATGGGTATGATGAACATAAAATCATCACATAACTATTTTTTTTATATGTGTTGGGAATTCTAGACATCTATCAAGCCATCAATAGACTTATGATCATGTAAGTATTATGTCATAATTTTCATGGAGTTGTTCCCTTATAAATTATTTCTCTATGTCAATTTGATTTAGAGTAGGGCACACTAAATTATATGAGTGAAAATTATGTATGATTTATAAAGTGTTTTGAGCCAAGGTCAACATAAGATGGGCCCTATAATACTATTTTCCTATTGCATATATGAGTTCATCTTGATGTACATGCCAACATGATTACAATAATAACTCACATACTATTACCTCAATGAGGAGGTAAGTATTGGATCACATGGTCTAAGTGACCCTCTTGCAACTAGATTTGGAGAGAAAACACAAACATCAAATTGTATAAATGACCTACTAGGGTATGGTGGATACATGGGCATCATGACCATTTATGATATTAGTGTGGGTAAGGAGTTGAATAATGGGTTATTACACTTAGTGGTCTAAGCCTCAGCCTTGTAATTGTGTATCTAGGTAGTTTATGTTGGTATAACTAGTGGATCCTTTTATTGTCCCAGCCATTGGGTGAGGCATTTGAAAGATCCACATGGGGTGGGAGGATGAGGCATCCTCATTGATGTGACATTTTTAAGACCAAGTCATGCCCCATTTGGGGGAGACAATGATAATGATAATGCACAATGAGGGGAGAGAAGGAACATGCAAGGGGTACTCCTGATATATAGTGGTAGAGGGGAAAATACCATAGTAGGATCGATGGGTCATGTGACGGCCAAGAAGGTCATTAGGGAGGTGTCTTTGTCATCTAGAGAGATAGGTAGTTTGGTTCTCAACCCATCCTAAGTCAATACAATGACCCTATCTTAGGAGGCAGAGTAGATGAGGAAACCATCATGGAGCAGTTCCTTGTGATAGGTAAAAATGAAGTATGCATTAATTTTTTTCTATCACTTTACTTTTTTAGGCTTAGAGATATTTTAAATTACAATTTTACTATATATTGAGATTTAGGTACTAGGTATTGGTGATAGTTTTACTATAAGCTAGGTACTAGTGATAGTTTTACTTATAGTTTTGATATATATTGAGATCTAATTTCAAATTCAGTTTATGTTTTGTAGATACAATAGTGGATATGACATAGTCGGGGACCATGGTAGAAACTATGCATCACAATATTTTAGATGATGTCCTACTAGAGCATAATACCACTCAAATGATGGATTCAATGGTACCTGCATCTAGTTAATATGTTTGCTAGTTTATATTAGTTGGAACTATTGCATATGAGTTGTGATGATGGGATCAAGGCACTATACCTTTGGTAGTCCCAATAGGATGAGATGGTGCAGGATGGAAATATGTGGCTATGATAAAATAACTATGACTGAGGAGATTAATGATCACATGGGTACTATGGATTGAGTGCACCAACTAGATATATATTTAGTTGAATCACGAAGAGAGGTCCGAGGATTATAATATCATACCCGCACTAGAGAGGTTTCTATAGGAAGTGATAGTTTCAATCTCTTTAGGGAGCATGGATCCTCATCCACCATCATGTGGGATTTGAATGTAGAACACTAAGCTATGTATGTATATCTATTTGTATATTTTATGTAGAAAATGAACACACACACGTGATTTTTTTTAATCTACATGGACTTGTAATAATGGTTTTTCATTTCTAGCATGTATTATGGTTCAAATATCATGGTATGGTATATGTTAATATGTGATGTATGTTTTATTATTTCTATAAAATGTGAGAAAATGCATGGTTAAAATAACAAAAACTAAGTATAAAAAATGACATCTTAAGTAATTAGATATAAAAATCAACAAACAAAAGATGTGTAAGAATGTGTGAAGAATGAATTTGAAACATACCTAATGTAAGTAAGATGAAAATATTAAGACAAAAATTAAGAGATATAAAAAATTTTGATAAAAAAACATAAATCACATCAAAATGTAAGTCAAGCTAATCATAAGATGCAAAAAATAACTGTAGAAAGAGATATTTAATGTAAGAAGATGTGAAAGATAATCAAACAAGGATATGTGAAAAATGTTTGAGAATGTCATCCAATGTAAGATAAGTATAATAACTTGAATCCAATTTAGGGAAAAAAAAGAAAGTGATTATAAGGTATATCCAATGTAAGATAGGTAAACACTCAAATTAAACATGGACATGTAACAAAATATATAAAGAAATTAGTGATTGAGAACTTAAAATCAATGCTTGTACTAAAGCAATGTGTAGGAAAGCACGACCATCTAGAGACATAAATATGGTGACAAATATGGTGTGGATATGAATGGTGATTTTTGTTTATGAGGAAGGCTTAGTTGTATTCTCCAAGGTCTTAAATTGCAAATCACAAACTGAAAAGCCAAGAGGCATGATAAATGGAAGCTAAAAATCAAATCTAAAGTAAATAAATAGAATAATGTAAAGAAGAGGGATGTGATCAAATAGAAATAATATACATTAGGGAGATATATATAATATATAATGGATAAAAATTAAATTAAAACACCAAAAGTTTGATTTATAAATATTACACAAAGGAAAAACACTCTAATCAAGTGGGCAAGGTTAAGAATTGTCTACATGAAGGACCTAGAGAACCCCATATAACTAGTGTATGCTTTAAATAACAAGTGAAGTATATATATCATCTCATGAGGGATAAATACATGAAAAATAAAATGGATCCTACCTTACCACAACATATTCCCTACTCCTCATGACCCCTTATAAAGTTTTTGGTGTACTGTGAAGATTGAATATTGGCATGAGAAAGTAGGTGACACTAGTATGTAAGAAGATAATGATAAAAATATAATACCCAATTATATTTCCATACAACACCCAAGTGTACCTTGGCTTTTTCATAAGCCCAAATGCAAAGTTTGAGCTTTGTCTAAAATAGGAAATATGCTAAAAAGATCATGACTTCTGGTGTGAGATGATTTTTAATATAATTTAACTTTTCTTAAACTTTGGATTTTAAGTATTTTTTTAAGTTTTATATTTTCCTCCTTCATATGTATTTGGAAAAAATGACAATGGGTGCTAAGGATCACTAACACAAGAGATCCTACACCTAGCTATTAAAGAGGAGAACCTATGGATCAAGTTGCCTAAAGAGTCGTATAATTACACCATAGGAAAGAGTGTAATATCATAACCAAATCATGTGTGCCTCAAGTGAAAGGAGAGTAAATATGGGGATCGTGTAAAATCCATCCATGTGAAAAGGATAATACAATGAAGATATGGTAGTAGTTGACCACAAGAAGAGTTTTGCTTAAAAAGAGACTAGGCAAAAAGAAGAATATGAAAGTACATGAAAATGTAAGTTGCATCAAATAAATGGAAAAAAAAGTAAAGGAAATGATATAAAATATGGTAATCATGTCACTAAAGGAACCATACTAACCTAAAAAGGGTCTAGTACAAGCACTGATAAGAGGAATCGTCCCAAAAGAGAGTGAATGTAAAAAGCTACCAAAGAATCACAAGGAAACTATGGTTGACTATAAAAATGTTATAAGATGTGAAAAATAAACTTGAAGGTGATACCTAAGATCCTTGAGGTAAACTAAGGCCGACTAAAAATCATCCCAAAAGAGGGGGAAGCTAAAATACTAAATATTAAAACCTAAGATGCTACCTAAGATACAAAAGGGAAACTAAGGTTTATTATAAGTCATGCCAAAAGAGGGGAAAGCTAAAATGTTAAAAAATAAATCCTATAGGTGCTACCAAAAATACATAAGGGAAGCTAAGACCAATTGTAAATTATTCCAAAAGATGAGGAAGCTAAAATGATACTAGAGAGACTAAAATATAAAAATGGTTGACTAGAAAGTGTGATAAAAAGCTATAAAATAAAGAATATGCTGAAAATAAAATGTGGAAAGTAAAGATTGTGATACTATATATATATATGTCTTTATCTATTATGCCAATATTTTTGAAAAAGATACAACCAGTAAATTCACTGGATGGCAGTCCAAAGATGAGTATGAAACTCAAGTTGGGGAGATATCAAAAAGAGATCTTTTCCCCAAGGAAGCCATACAACGTCAACCTAACATAAACCTCAAATGATGTATTCAAAGATACACTCAAAAATAGCCTCAAGATTGATTTTTTAATCAACCAATACAATAATTTAGTTGAGGGGTAACACCCTCTCAATATAAGTACCATCATTGTTCAATACCTACATGAAAACCTTACCTACCTCAAGATCAAAGGCCACCTTTGCCAAATTGTCTGCTCTGGAGTTGTGTTCCCTAAAAATGTGAATGAAGGATATGGGAAAAAAGTGTGAAGCAAGGTCTAAAGCTCTATTGATGAGGCAAGATAAGATGACATGTTTACAATGGTTCAAACCATTCAGTCAATCACATGCCAAATTTGAATTAGAGTACACTAATAAAGAGGTGATTCCATAATGTCTAGTAGTGGTGAGGGCAAAAATAATACCCTATAATTTTGCAAAATTATTCTAGTGAATCCTCATTTTGAGTTGGAAAGTGACCATTTTGTTTTAGAAATAAATAATACCCCCAACTCGCTGAAACTAGGGTTACCATGTGAGGCACCATCACAAAATCAATGTGGCCTCAAAGAGTCAACATGGAGTGGTGAGATGAGTTGTTTTTTGGAGATGTACATGGAGGGCATAGTAACCAAAGTGTATTTAAATTTATATAGCATCGATATGGGAGAAGGATGGATATTTTTGAAGATGGGATCATTCTGTGTGAGCTAGATACTCCAACAAAGATGCAATGGAAATGATTTATATTAATATGTGAGGCCCCCAATTACATGCCATTAGTTCCAAGCCTCGATTAGGTTAACACCTTACCACATAGGACATTCACCTAAAGAAGTGGCTACATCTCAAATAGCCCTGGAGAAACTAAAAAATAAAAAATGTGATTGACCGATTCCATGATTTCACAACATAGGGAGTAGTAACTTGGATAGATCCATCCCCTTTGCATCAAATTATCCCAGGTCAATAACCTATTTTGTAGTATGAGCCAAAAATGAACTTTTGTCTTTTGGGGAGTATACAGACACCATATACCTTTCCATCACCATGGATCATTTACCCCATAATGAAGAGGCCTGAGTGCTTTATATCCTATTTTTATAGAGTATGTTCCACCAATGGGATTGGTAGCCCAACATAATTTGTCCATATAATCAGTGAGGATAATAATGTTTGAAATAAGGCAGGCTTGGTACTGCTCCCAAAGAGTGGCATCCAATACATTGAGATTGATATCTGTAGTAGATTTCCATTTGGAGTGCCACCTTCCTAACAGGGTGGAATCAAAGGCATCTACAAGAGAAAATATGTTTTTTTGTTGTAATGATACCTACAGAGAGTCCAAGAAATGAAGCTCAGTTGGAATGCCAATGACTGCATCCCTCCCAATGTGAATGGCAGATCTGTCACCAAGGTCCCAAGCTAGGGAAGAAGAGATAAGATTAAAACTCAAAACAATAGCTTTATAGAAGATCAAAGAGCCTATATGTTTCTTGGGACTCAATCCTATCCATTCCACAATAGAGAGTGCATGAATATACTTCCTATCCATTTCATAGTAAAGAGTGGATGAATATACTTCCTATGTAATATCTCCTACCAAAGACCCTATTTTGTGATCAAATTCCAAACACCTTTTGTAGCCAAAGCCTTAGAGAATAAATTTAGGTCATTTATGACCCATCCACCGTCTGACTTTAGTTGTGATAAAATACTCCATTTGATCAAGGGAATGCATTTATTTTCTTTTTTGCCTTGTTGAAGAAAATGGATGCATAATTTGTTGATGTTGTTAATGATCAAGTGAGGTCAGAAGGCAAGGGACATCTAGTAGACAAGGATAGCCTCAAGAGTGATTTTGATCAAGGTAAGTTTACTAGCCATAGAAATTTAGCAGTTACACTAGATCAAAATATGATGTTTCAACTTATCAATGAGCTAAAGCTAATATTTGAAGTGATAGTCATTTAACTTGAGGAAGAAGCCCAAGTATTTTGTGTAGTCATCAGATGCATGGATGGGGAAGGCAACATCATATGTATGTGAATCCTAGTGGTCAGACCAATATGGAAGAAATACAACAGTGATTTATGTGTATTGATCTCCATCTCGATAGCAATAGTGAATAGTTTGAGTATACGGTCCAAGCACTTTGATTCATGAAGGGAACCATTCCCAAAGATGAGAATATCATCAAAGAATAAGATGTGGATGAAGTAAGTATCTAAAGCAATCTTAGCACCCATGATATTTCTAGTAGAACACTCATGAGAAATGTGTTGACTCAAAGCCTCAACAATAACCAAGAAAAGTAGAGGGGAGAGAGGATAGCCTTGTCAAAACCTATGAGAAGGAAAAAAAGAGGAAGCAAAACCATTAATAAATACCACATAAGAGGTAGATTGATAGCAATCCTCAACCCAATTTATGAAATGTGTAGAAAAACCAACCTAAGTGAGTATTAGCCTAAGATAGAGCAAATTTTTGTGGTTAAAAGCTTTGGATAGATCAAGTTTGAGCAAGAAAACGGAGCAGGCTTTGGTTTTGATGGTGTATAAAGCCTCTTAGGTTGTGCCAATGGCATCATGTATGATCCTATTATCCAGGAATACAAATTATTTGGGAGAGATATGGCTAGATAAGATCTATTTTAGGTGAGCAATAATGATCTTAGAGATAATTTTGTAGATACAATTGCACAAAGAGTTGGGTTGAAAGTGCTCAAAGGTGGAAAGATTGTCATCCTTTGGAATATTAGCAATGAAAGTGGATGAAAATGGAGCACGTATCTTACTCATGCATCAGGATTCCTCTACCTCCATAAGGATGTCATTTGTAATGTGGTCCCAAAAACCAATGTAGAACTCAATCGTCCACCCATTAGGACCTAGAGCCTTCCCCAAATGAAAGGTGTGGAGGGTTTTTAGAAGTTATGACATAGTGATCAGGTGAAGAAGCACTTGGTTTTATTTTTTTCTAACCCATCCATCAAGAAAGGTGACCACCAACATGATATCCTTGATATTTTCCCAAGGGGGTTCAAAGAAGGTGGATTTGTAGTGGAAAATAACAACCTTAGAAATAGAATCAAAATCTAAACAATCCACTCCATTTTGATCTTTAATGTTCTAAATAGTATTTTTAGCCCATCTAACCAAAGCATGTCAATGGAAATTTTTTATGTTGCCATCCACTTCAGTTAAGAAATTTACTCTACTCTTCATATGCCATTTTATTTCTTGCCAAGCAAGAATTCAAGACTTTTATTTTTCTAATGTGTCCAACTCTTGTAATGTATCAACACTAAATTTGTTGATATGGAATATGTCAAGTCAATTGTTGATGTTCCTTTCCACCTTGATGAGCTCTTTGTCATCCAAAAATTTGTTTTTAGCCCAAATCATGGCTGTAACTTTTATCTTGATGATATTTCTTTGTAAGAAAACCATATCAATTTCACCTTGACCAGCTGAGTAGGTTGTCCATAACCCCTTGATCAAGTCAATGAAGTCCTCAATAATCAACCAATGTGGGTTGAATTTGAAAGGTGTTGGTGGTTGCATAGTTCCCATAGCCAATTAAAACATGATGGGGAAATGATCATATGTGTGATACTTCAAATTAGTGGCTTTATAAACATTGATTTGTATAATAAGAGATTCTTTAATAAATAATAGATCCAGCATCTTTGAGATACCATGCTCTCTAGAATGATGGTTTGACTTGGTTGGGAGCAACATCTACCATATTGTGTTGTTCCATATAATCTTTAAAAAAGTTAGCTAGAGGGTTCGATCGAGTATGATCACCCCATAATTTAGAGAGGTGTGTAGTAAGGTCGAGATCCCCACTGAGGATGAGATGTAGCAAATTCAAAATACCAATATTTTTGAGATCTGACCAAAAGACCTTTCTATTGTGAGAAGGTGCATGAACATTAAGGATGTCAGCATCAAAATTAAGTTCCTTTGAGAAGAAATTCCCAAGTAGATAATGAGGTTTTTTATTTCTATTATTAATCCCATGGAGTCATTCCATCCAATAGCCAAACCTCCTAAATTACCTGTAGAGCTAGTAGCCAAGAAAGACCAATTAGGGTAGCATTTTTGTAGATGACTTTTTACAACCAAATCTAAGCACATAGTTTCTTGTAATAAAAATATACATGGTTTTTTTTTTAGAACAAGACTTTTGAAGGATCAATGTTTTGAGGCTATCTCTATGCCCCTTATGTTGTGTGATGTGATTATCATTTAGGCAACCTCTTTGGGGTTGCTCAGCTAAGTGATCATGGAATAGTTAGTTATTTGCCATTTAGAAATTCACATTCTTCATCCTGCTATGCATGAGAAAGATGTGTTGGTTTGCCTCTAGTATCCCTTTGATAGTGGAACAAAGTGACTTCCAATCCTCCAGTCTGCAAGGGATCAATTGGTGGTTATTATGTCACTCTAGTTTATGATCTAGTCAAGGATCTCCTTTCCATGGATGAGGTTGTAGAGGAAAAAGATAAATGTGAATAGCATGACACATTTTTAATTTACCCCTCATCTATCTCCATGTCTGAAAGATGGTAAGTGTGTTAACAAATGTAGGATTTATTCCTAGCCCTATCAATTGTGTGAGGGATGACTCATTTTGGATGCATTTATGACCATTGGCTTCAGAAACCAAATTTATTTTGCATTTTGTTAGAGGAATGCCATCCACATCACCATGAAACTACCTTAGGCCTGCTAAATTAACCTTCTCAATGGTTCTAGAAAGTGAATGCAAATTATCTACCTTAAGGAGATGCAGAGTATCTATTGGTTCAACCAATAATTATGTGTGAACTGTAGATCCTAAAGAGTGTTTCCCCTTAATATTGTTATAAAAAATAATGTGATAGAGAAGAGGTATTATGTGAAATACCTTATAAAAATAGTTGTTCAGGTGTCAGGTTGGGTTGGGAGGTCATATAAGGGCAACACATAGGATCTATAGTGGTGTTGATAGAGAAATTGGTGGAATCCACATGTATATTGTCATCACCTGGTTCCAAAAGTATCTCAATATCTTACCCTCCATTTTATCCTACACTTTTATGTGTTTGATCTCTTGTTTATCTCCCATAAAACCTTGTGCATTACTTGTTCGCCCATTATTGTTCCTATTATTTTATATGCTAATAGTTTTATTCTTCCTATTCCTTAATAAATAAATAAACATTGAGATGCCCATATGATATGCAAAGAGTGCAACTAAAAGGGATGTTATTTTAGTCTAGAGTTTGATTGATGATATGTTCCCCAATAATGATCTCAATAGAATCAGGTAAACCATGTGTAATATCCATTTTGATACAAATGATAGCAATAACTATATTTTTGAGATTGAGAGTGTCTACATCTATTTTGAGATATCTCTTGAGAGTATAACCAATGTGTTTGAAGATATGTTGTTCCCATAGTTTAATGGGAAGTCCAGGAATCTTGACCCAAAGTACCAAGGTGCATATATGCTCATGGAAGGGATTCAAACCAACATGCCATCTTGAGATGGTCAAAGCAGCATTACCCCAAAACCAAGGTCCTTCAAGTTTGATCTTCTCACAATCCTCCACTATATTGAAAATGAAGGTTATGTATCCATGAGCTCCTCTTTGTGCATTTGGAGAGTAACCTAGGAGGGGGATCTAGGTGTTCTAAATCCATCATTATAGATCCATATCCTTGTACATTCACCCATGAAAATGTCTGATGAGTGCTTGTTACATGTAAAATATAACCTTATCCTTATAGAGGAGTGGATCAATGACAACCTATAAGTGGTTTGTGTCGATCTTGACACATTTTTGATTTCTTTTTCTATTTCTCTTACCTATGTTTTATGTATTGTAGAAAGCTGAAGGTGTGGGATATGTGTCCAAGATAGTGGTAGATGGTTTTTGATAACTGTGTCCATAGTTCTAGTATCTTGGATCCCAGTGTGAGATTGAGGACCATTGTTTTGGTCCTCCAGGGGAGAGTGTAGTATATTTCCTAGATTTGATCCCAACCAATGTTGTTGGTAGTCACTAGTGTGTGGGATTCTACTATTTTCTAGAATGTTGATCCTCCTTGAGCCTGGTGTGACCTTGGTGTGTACCTATGTGATAGATCCATGTATTTCCTTTGTAGAAACCCTAAAAACCTATTTTCCCACTTGTAGTTCTTCCTTGGTCCCCATTTCATATATATATATATATATATATATCATGCTTCACATAAGGTAAAAATAATAATATGAGAATAAATCATGTAAATACATGTGAAATGAATGAAACATATGCTCGCAAATGACTAGATATATCTTTACACACTTCATTCATAACATTTTTCAAGTATCACTGTAACTAATATCTAACTTGAATCATAGTCTCTTCTACCTTTTCTTAGATTCATGTAAAGAATTCCTTAAAAATGAGCTCCAAATAAAATGTAGGTATACTAGAATAAGGAAGGCTTGGAGCCTCTTGATGATAATAACACAAGCAAGGAGGAGAGGATGCCATTCAGGAAAGAATGGGACACACATCCTCCAATTTAAGAGATGGTTCTGGCTATAGGGTAGGCTTCTCCTCTATCCTAAATGGACCATGTGAATTCTATTAAGAATCTTGAGGTGGGGGGATCAAAAAATCTCTAAAATGCTATTAAATGGATTTATACTTATCTATAGAATGTGTATAACACTCATGCAAAAGATAATATACCTCCCCATTTTGAGAATATAAGTAAGTGTAATATTCAAAGGCAACATATTTTATTGAAGGGGAAAATTAAATGCCTAGAGGTGAAACACACACACACACACATTGTTAAAGAGCTTGACAGTTATTTAAATAATGTGTATAGTCCATGGAAGCAAAAAAAGTGCCTAGGAGTAGAAGATCAAGGTGATCAACTATATTTAATAGGATTTGGGCATTTTAACTTTTTTTGTGCTTAAAATAAATATTAAGTCTTATAATTATTAGCTGGATGACCAAAAACTTTATGAAACTCATAATACGATTCTTCCTCTAGAGTGGGTGGGATGGCTGGGCATGGCGCCATGTCCAACCAATGTGAGGAACATAACAAGGTCTATTTGGATTCTCATCTGGGGTCCCATATAATCAATATCAAGGCATGGATTGTTTGACCCAAGAATTTGATTATGATATTTTAAATATCTATGATACACTCAACATTGATATTGTGAGTGACCAGAGACTTTATGAAATGAATAATATGGTGTTATTAATTCATTATAAGACATACTCAATGTTGGTTGTAGAAGTGTAGCTAACACATCTAAAAGAATAAAAATCAATGGACCAAAATATCTAGAAAAATGATCAGGTCAAGTCATAAATCAACCATCAAATATGTTTGAATAGGTTCAAAAACAACACATGTAATGTGTGAATTATAAGTAAAAACTAGTTCCATCTAAGATCTAGATAGAGCGACATAATAAGAGACATTTTCACGTAAATTTGAAGAGATAGGAATATAAGGCCAAATAATATAAACTAAAGGAATGATAGAAGAAAAATATGATTACTCGTAAGAGCATTGAAGAGAGTAATGATAACAAAATATTTCTTCATCCTTGGCTTAGGCATAGCCAAATAAGTATGGGTCATCTAAGGTGTAACTATCATCATAATCAGGAGTGGTGAGATCTATGTTAAGGTATTTGAACACTATGTACCTATAAGAGTTATGTGAGGGAGATTCTTAAGAATAACCATAGAAGCGAGGAACTCATCAATTAGCTTCTTGTGAGAACATCCAAGTAGGTAGTAATTGAGTGATGATACTAGAAGGAACATCCAATGTTTTGATTTTCAAGCCAATCTCATCAGGCTCATCATCACCAGAGTTAAGGAAGTTTGGTGAAATGTTTCCCACAAGCTCGACATGACCACTATAACCTTAGTTGGATTTGATGAGTTAATTAAAATGTTAATACTCATGAAATGGTATCCTAGGTAAAGGTTCAAGGGTTGTGATTTTATAGATACCACATTTTTGGAATTGTTTAAAATTTTGAGGGTTGGTATCACCTTGTACCTTATAAATGGCACCCATGTAAGGAAACTTTAAGTATTGAAATGTGGAAGAGGCCATGACCATCATACATTGAGTCCAAGGAAGAATGAAAAAAATGTTATAAGATATATGGAAATTAAATATCATGACCTTAACTCTTACCGTAATAGGTGGTACTATGATAAGAAGCCAAACACATCCTAATGGAGGAATTTATATTTAATTATATCCTTGGCACATGTTATGGGTAGACTTGAGGTTACATTTAGGATATCATAAAATTTGAATGAATTTTAAAGAGGTGACACAAGTAATGGATCCTTAATCTATCAAGGGCCCTTTGACTCAGACGTCACCAACTTGGATGCTAATAAACAAAGAGGGTCATCTACAAGATGTAAAATTTCATTGAGGATCATACATGTGAGAGGAAATTTTAGGGAGAGAGATGTATCCATGATGAGATCTACATGGATGTACATATTTTCACATTAATGTAAGATGTTTTCCTTGGATGTAAGCAAGGTAGATGTTTTCCCCATAGGTGGTGGTTGAGGAATGTTCATATCAAATAAAAGCTACATAAGGTGGTTGATATGTCATGGATAAGTCTTCATAATCTCAAAAAATGGGATTTGAGATACGAGTATATAAATTTATTCTATGGGATCCCACTCATTAAAGCTAATTTACATTAGATAGGACTAGAAAAGATGAACAAAATTTTGAAGTGGATCAACTATAAACAAAGATGAACACAACTAAATATTATTTAGAGTAAAAATGTGTAGAATAGATCCTAATAGTATAGTTGAGGTAGAATGATCTAACTATATCACCATGGCTAATGTATTTGGTGACATAACAACATTAGAAACACACTGTGTCAACATAAATGATATAATAAATTTAGAACTAGGAAGGGAAATAGATTGTACCAAGCTATTAAATATAGTCAAGACAAGATTAATTGAATATGATATTACTAAGATAGTAAATATAGTTGAAGCATAACCAATAAAATAAATATATTGTACTAGGTTGGCTAATTGGTTGGACCTAAACTGGAACAAAATACTATACCGAACTAGTCAATGTAATAGGGAAATAATTGGTCAAAGAAAAAAATTATACCAAGCTAGCCGATATGGTAGGAATAATTAGAAAATGTACATGAGTAGCTAATATAGTTATAATAACAATGAAATGTATTGAGCTAGATGATAAAATATAATCAAAAATAAATTATACTTGGATGAATAATACAATTGAGCTATCAAAAAGTAAAGAAGTAACGATTTATTCGGATCCAAGAGCTGAAAAAAGATGTAGAGGATAAGCTTGAAATTTTCTACAAGTTGGATGAGGGATGTGAGTTTGAGAAGGATAAGGATAAACATAGGAAATAACATGTTTCATGTTATTCATGTTCACCAAGTTTTCTACATCATTGGAAGAATTAGGGTTAACCATAGTTTCAACAACATTGGCAGCTAGTATGGAAGATATTTGAGGTTGACTATTAGTTTGTTGATTTTGATAATGATTTGTAAGAGGATTGGTATAAATGGTAAGGTGAAAATTGGATTAGATAATTTATTCCTACTTGACCTTAGATTCATGAGCCTTAGTTACTTTATCATAGGCTTGGTGACACTTTTTAATCATAGATTCAAGATCATAATTTAGACCAGGCAAGAGTTCAATATCTATGTGTTTAAGTTGCTTACAAATTTGATGAGAATGACCCCAATTTGTGTGAAATAATTTTTTTTTGGGGGTCATACCAATTAAAATTAGGATAGGAAGGATTGATATATATATATATAGACTAGGGTCTAAGAAGGTATCCCCTAATCTAATTTAGGGAAGGATGGTGCACTGTCATAAAATGGTGCATGACATCAGAATCAAAGTGCCATTCATTTTACTTTAATTTTTTCAATTACACTAAATGTACATTACATGTTGACCGCATATTTATCTCCTCCAAGTTACAGACTAAATATCTTCACCCATATTCAGGTCCAGCCAATATATTCTTGACAAGCTATTCCCATTTTCAACTCTCAGTGACATTCTTTGTAGATTGACCATGCCCCAACTCTGGTATTAAGGAACTTCCACGCAAGTGAATAGCTTGGCTGATTACCACTTCTGATGATTCTCCAGATCTACCACCTATCTTTGCACTAGCTGGCTTTGCTTTAATACTATGGAAGGGAATGGGTGAAACACTGGGAGAGATTCTGGATGTACCAAATGGATGAGATGTTGAGGGCCAACCAATAGGGCTAGATTTAAATGAATATTCTATTTGCTTTGATGTCAATGGACCACTGCCAGGTATACTTGATCGACTAGACCCTAACTTGCCTGTCAACGGACCTGAAAAAGCTTATCTTTTGATTCTTTTAGAATCAGACGCATCTGGAATGTCGAACCTTACTATAGGAATCTCTCAACTGATGAAGGAATAGGAAATGCATTCACTCTATTGCTTGTAATTGGTTCTTATGGGAGTGGTTGACCTCTTGATATGCCATTTTGACTCAACAAATGACTAGCATGGAGATTCAAATCATTCTTTATAGAAACAAATTCTGATCCTGCAGTTTTGGATTGCACTAAAGGAGATGAATGCCAAAAAGAGTTTGTACTTACATTATAGGCTTGGTCTCCATTGTTATTTTCCTGGCTATGTAATCCTCCTCCATTCAAAATTGAGGAATCCTATCTACAGCCACCTCTCGGGTTTATGTACAAAACAACCATCACCGATCAGCGCCATTGCCAATGGCCTTTTATTAAATTAGTTGATCACAGTGTTATTCCTTGATCTCTCTCAAGGCTCGGCTTTCTCAAAATTTAGCAACCCAAGATTCGGCTTTCTCACCAAAAACAAAATAATACAAGTTGAATGGCCTTCTTGACTCTTTCTCTCTCTAAAGGAGATCCTCCTCCTTTTTCTCTTTGTCCCTCTGTCCTCTTTAATGAATTCTCTAAGGGTAGGCGCCAGCTATACTTGTCTTAACTATGCTTAGACAGTCTTCCTAGAATTTTTCAACAGCTTCAACAGCCTCCTAAAGTGACTCAACAATATCCTTCAATCCAAAGAATCCAACTAATACACACTAATTATGTTTTGACTCGCCTTATTCCATATGGTGATAAGGTGTCATGGCTTATTTTGCCCACAATATCATTTTTAAATCTTTACAACAATATTAACCTCCTCTAACACAAATTACAATTTGAATTACAACTTTTTGTAGGAAAAATCATTCAATATACTTGAGACAAAAATGAAATATATTATGCACCCGTAGATGCTCCTACATCAGACTACCATGCTTGAAACTTGTCATGAGCCCCTGCTCATGTATGCTTATTTTCTCTTTTTGCTACAATGAAAAGCCATCCATTGTTCTCTACCTCGACTATTTCTTCATATTGATGCACATGTTCCATAGCACCACATTTTGTTCTTTTCTTGGACTTCTTGTTCATTCCTGCACATGATGCAAAGTCATTTTCAAAATCATTGGTTTTCTCAAACCAATCTTTCTTCTTTCTTTTGTTTCTCTTTTTATTTTTGTATTTCCTTCTTCTCATCTCTTTCTTAGCTACAATCTTCCATGTCCATGTTTCATCTTCATATGTGTCTCCAAAGTTTTCTTTGCCTTCTTGGTTCATCAGTGCATCCATTGAGTTATGGTTATCATTTACTTCAACAACTTCCATACATGCATTCAAAACATCAAAAGCAACCTTAGTAGAAAAACCTTGAGGCCATGAGGCCCCTTGATTGTCTTCATGCTATTCTTCTTTGTCCAAACTGCCCCACCATTTTTCTTTGTTCTTGCCTCAATTCATTTTCCATCTGATCAATGGTGCCATCATGTTGATATGTGTCTCTACACAACTCTCTTGGAGGATTGAACAACTCTTCTATCCTCTTCATCTCTTCACTCAACACAAGCTCATCCAAATCTTCATGTCCTATATCAAACTTAGGACAAAATTGTCTTTCATCCTCTATAAATACATTCATCCACTTTATGGTTTCTTCATACAAATCAGCTTCTTCTTCATCATCAATATACTTATCAAAAACAATAGGAACACTATTACTTTGTGTCTCCTTGTTCTTTTCAAACATGTGAACTGATTTCACATCTTCACTTTCATCATCCATCCTCTTGGAACTCTCTCCTTGCTGCACATTAGTTTTCATAGACATTTTCCATTCCTCATTTCTCATGAAAAGATCATTAAAGGATTCAAAAACATCATCATAAACCATTTGTTTACCTTTTACCTCTTTGGTATACCTCTCAAGCGTCCTGTCTTCATGGAATGCCTCTTCCATACTCACCATATCACCTTCATTCTCTTGGTTGCTTGAATCACCTTCAATCCTCTTCCATTGACTTCTTGGTGTTGTTGCCTCAACACTCACATCTTCTCTCTTTGCCTTCTTAGGCACCCATACTTGTTTCTCCTTCTTATCATTTGTCTTCTCAAACCATGTAGGCATCCTGCATCCATGCTCTTGTACCAACACTTCCTATTGCTTAGGAGTTTGCTTCTTCCACCATTTAGGCATCACATATCCATGGTTAAATTCTCTTTTTGAGGGCTCTATCATCTTCCTTAACTCTTGCACCTGTACATTAGCAACTTCATGCTTACAATAATCATCAAAATCAGGTTTTAGCACTTCATTTACCTCTTTGATAGCTTGTTCCATGGAGCAATATTTCTCTCCCTTTGTGCTTGGTTGTTCTCTTGCCTCTTCTTGGCATTCAATAGCATCATGGAAGTCATCCTCATCTTCTATCTCTCCTCTTGCTTGTATGGGTTCCTCAACACCTCCCTCATGCATTAACCAATGCATCTCTTCTTATTTATCATCAACAAACTCTCTTCTCTTTCTTGCACATTCACTTGTGCACTTGGTGTCTCTGCTTGCACAAATCTCTTCATTCTTCAAGGCCTTTCTTTTGACCTTCACAAGGCTGCTTATACCTACAATTACCCATGCAAAGACAAAATTAGATATAAAAACAAGAGAGCACAAGGTCCCTATGAGTGTTCTCTTCACCAACACTCTCATCTTCTCAAGTGCTCTTCCTAGCACTTCATCTTTTCTTTCTTCTTTTCTCTTGTTCTCCTCAATGAGAACATTTTTCACAATCTCTTTCTCTTGTTTCTCACTTGACAACCTTCTTATCTTCTTCAAGCCTCTATGGGCTTATCTCTTCTTGGCAATCTCATTTTGCCTTCTTCTCCTCTTCATTAGGATATCTATTGGCCACTCCAACCTCTTCCTCATTGGCCATACCCATGCTTGCTTGTCCATCTGCATCCAAGACTCATATCTATCTACAAACTTAGCTAAATGTCTTTTCAAACTAGAAATCTCTTTATCAATTTCAATACTGGTCATACCTCTCTTCTTCCTGATGCTTGCTTTATTCTTAGTGCCCTCATGTACCTTGCTGCTCTGCTCTTTTCTCAGCAACATTTCCATTTCTGAGATCTTCACCCAAGTCTTTTCCACCTTGGTCTCTTGATCCCTTCAGGTCCACTTATCTCACCCAAGCCTTTCTCCTTGACTGGTATTTTGACAATCTCCTTGATCTCACCTAGGCCTTTTGCATCCTAGTCTTTTGATCCTACTTAATGGTTTTGAGCTTCACACTGAGTCAATGGTCTGCAATATGAAAAATATCAATAATTTCACAAATCCAAGCTTACCTTGCTTTGGATCTTTCTCTTGAGCATTCACTTGCTCTCTTACTTTTGAGCTTTCCAAGCTTCTCTTTTCTCTTGTCAAGCTTCAATGGCTTTAAGCCTTCCTTTTCACCTGTTTGCTTCTCAAACACAATAAACTCAAATCAAATATTAAAGGTTACTCATACCTTTCCTCCACATGGTCTTCTGGTGCTTTGTCTTATTGATCCTTTTTGCCAAATCCTGTAATAACTGCAACATCATTAACAAATACAACTATCCTGAAGATCTCTTTAGCTAATCCTTGCCTCTATAGCTTTCCTCCTTGAATATAACTCTTTCTCACAAGTTGCGTATTTATACTCACCATTATTTTTAACCTTCTCACAGCTCTTCAAAGCCTTTGCTGTAGATTTCTTTTTTTTTTGTCTGCAGCGACTTAATCTTTTTCCAACTAATTTCTGCAAACACTACAGCATTAACTTGTCTCCTTTAACAAAAACTATGTTCTTTGCTTTGGTAGCTTTACTCAAAAGGTGACCCTTTTCAACTTCTAACTGGCCTTCAATCTCTCTTGGATCTCTTGAGGCTCTGATACCAAAAATGGTACGCTGTCATAAAATGGTGCGCGACATCAGACTCAAAGTGCCATTCCTTTTACTTCAATTTCTACAATTACACTAAATGTACATTACATGTTGATTGCATATTTATCTCCTCCAGGTTACAGACTAAATATCTTCACCCATATTCAGGTCCAGCCAATATATTCTTGACAAGTTATTCCCATTTTCAACTCTCAGTGACATTCTTTGTAGATTTACCATGCCCCAACTCTGGTATTAAGGAACTTCCACGCAAGTGAATAGCTTGGCTGATTACCACTTTTGATGATTCTCCAGATCTACCACCTATCTTTGCACTGGCTGGCTTTGCTTTAATACTATGGAAGGGAATGGGTGAAACACTGGGAGAGATTCTGGATGTACCAAATGGATGAGATGTTGAGGGCCGACCAATAGGGCCAGATTTAAATGAAGATTCTATTTGCTTTGATGTCAATGGACCACTACTAGGTATACTTGATCGACTAGACCCTAACTTACCCATCAACGAACCTGAAAAAGCTTGTCTTTTGATTCTTTTAGAATCAAACGCATCTGGAATGTCGAACCTTACTATAGGAATCCTCTCAACTGATGAAGGAACAGGCAATGCATTCACTTGATTGCTTGTACTTGGTTCTTCTGGGAGTGGTTGACCTCTTGATATGCCATTTTGACTCAACAAATGACTAGCATGGAGATTCAAATCATTCTTTGTAGAAACAAATTCTGATCTTGCAGTTTTGGATTGCACTAAAGGAGATGAATGCCAAAAAGAGTTTGTACTTACATTATAGGCTTGGTCTCCATTGTTATTTTCCTGGTTGTGTAATCCTCCTCCATTCAGAATTGAGGAATCCTATCTACAGCCACCTCTCGGGTTTATGTACAAAACAACCATCACCGATCAGTGCCATCGCCAATGGCCTTTTATTAAATTAGTTGATCACAGCGTTATTCCTTGATCTCTCTCAAGGCTCGGCTTTCTCAAAATTCAGCAACCCAAGATTCGGCTTTCTCACCAAAAACAAAATAATACAGGCTGAATGGCCTTCTTGACTCTTTCTCTCTCTAAAGGAGATCCTCCTCCTTTTTCTCTTCATCCCTCTGTCCTCTTTAATGAATTCTCCAAGCGTAGGCGCCAGCTATACTTGTCTTAACTATGCTTAGAAAGTCTTCCTAGTCTTTTTCAACAGCTTCAACAACCTCCTAAAGTGACTCAACAATATCCTTCAATCTGAAGAATCCAACTAATACACACTAATTATGTTTTGACTCGCCTTATTCCATATGGTGATAAGGTGTCATGGCTTATTTTGCCCACAATATCATTTTTAAATCTTTACAACAATATTAACCTCCTCTAACACAAATTACAATTTGAATTACAAATTTTTGTAGGAAAACTCATTCAATATACTTGAGACAAAAATGAAATATATTATGCACCCATAGATGCTCCTGCATCAAAGGATTTTGGTGAACCCCACTAGTATGAACTTATAAGAGTGAAGGATGAGGATGGAAGGGACTTCTCATTATAGCTTGGGATAAAGTCCCTTATTTGTAGCTTATTGGCATAATAACATGGATGGTTCTCTTAGAACCATAAGTATCAGAGACACCATCATCGGTAACATGCTTGTTTTTATGTCTTAAATCATTTGAGTTCCAAACTTAAGTTGGGAAGGCTTGAATTGTCTTATGAAGTAGTTTTGTCATTTGTCTCTATTTAAGGCTTGCTCAATGATTTTGGAGAAGGAGTCCTAAAAATGTATTGTAATATTTAATTTAATGCATTAGTAAAGAGGTGTAATATGTTGTTTTCCATCATATTATGCTCAAATTTTTTGGCTAAGGATTTCCAACGTTTAATAAAGGTTTGGGAAGACTCATTTTTTGCTTGTTTATAATTGATAAAGTGAGCTACATTATTTTAAGGAAAATATTTGGATTGAAACTCTTGTACCAATGCATTAACTAAGTATTAAAATATAAAAAGAGAGTTAGATATTAGTTGATTGTACCATTCTAAAGCATCACCAAAAATGGTTTTGACTAGTAATTTGATAGCTACAAAGGTATTAAATTTAATCCATTTTTTATAAAGATTACCAAAGGAATTCAAATGCAAAGTAGGATGAATGGATCCATTATATGAGATAAAAGGAGTGATACCATCTATGTTAATTTATATAATTTGAGGGACTAAATTTTTGTTTTGAAGGTGTTTGATAACTTTGTTGTGAAGCAAGGGTTGTAGAATGAGGTTGAAAAGAACATATCTAAGGGGGGTTAAGGATGGATTTGAATTGGCACTCCCCATTGAACCTATTGAGGTTTAGCTTGCATTTTTTTAAGTTAGTTTTGCATTTACATAATTTAAGCATTATTAGTAACTTATATGTTAGCCATTTGGGTCATTTCTTGTATGATGATTTGGTTAGGATCATGAGTGTTTTTGGTAGAAATAGAGGCTTGAGTTGCCTATTGGGAAACACTAAATGTGGAATTAACACTGGTATTAAGATGAAAACTTTGTGTAGGCCTACTAAAATAAATATTCATGAAGTTAGTAGTTACACTAGGCATGGTGGATGAAAGAGAAAAGAAAGGATTCATAAATTGATTTGCCCCAAGTCTTGTAGAAAAACCTTGAGTAGGGAAAGGAATATATTGCATATAGGGTTCCATCATGATGTGATAGACAACTTTAGGGTCCTTTCCCCTATGTTTAGGGTGCTCTTAAAGAATTTTTTTAATTTCATCTATATATTATGTGTCGCATTCCTCTACAACCTCACGATCTTGGAGTATGTGACCTCATTTAGGTTTCTTAAGATTATCATATGGATAGTAACATTTGGATCTAGTGGAAGCCATATTGTAATCAAGATTTGTAAATATATCATAATAATAAGGCATGGAATTCTTGTTGGAAAACCTATCAGAATTAGTTAGTTCCATAACATTAGGATTGTTAGTATAAAATCCATGGAAATATTGGCAGGTTTCCTCTTCAGATTATTCCAAAATATGTTGCATTTTTAAAGATAAAAAAAATTATATTGAGCTAGTCAAAGCAGTTGGTTTCAAATTAATCCTAAAAATAGAATATATCAATTTGGTTGATACATTAGGAAAAGGATCTAGGAAACAAGAAGTTATATCAAGTTGGTTGATATAGTATGATTGGAAAAATGAATTAAATTAGGCTAGTCAATGCAATTGATGCAGATGTATAAATGTATAAAGATAGCCTATATAATTATGAAAGGCACAAAAATGTATAAGGTTGGTTGATAATATTAGAGAAAACTAGAAAGTTGTATTAGGTTAACCGATATAGTTTTGAGAATATGAAGGCTATAAAATTGTATCGGGATAGCCAATGCAGTTGGGATAAAAGTTTCACTAAAATATATGATGATAATGTTGATGTTATGGATTGCACCCTCTGAAGGGATGCTCAGCTCTCTTCATCCATGCAACACAATGGAGACATCCCTCTTGCTATGGGTGGAAAACGTGAGGGATGAATCTCTAGATTAGGGGCTAGCTCCCCTTGATGCACCTTGAGGCCCTTGATATCCTACTGCTACCTATGGAGGGGATGAAAAAGGAGATAAAATACTAAAAATGGGACCTAAGCTAAGAGGTGATGCACCAAAACAACTGGTCTGCTCAGCTTTGGCATACACTTTGAACCAGAGACAAACAATCATACACTTCATTCAAATGAGAACCTTTCTTGCATCAACATTTCAATAGGGGGTCTTATGGAGATACAGAGAGGAAGAAACTAGCACAAGAGGTGTTTTAAACACACTACTGGGCAGCCCATTCACTTGCCTATACTCAGTTTGGACACTTCTTATTGACCTGCAAGAGAAGAAATCATGATACACTATATATGTTGGATTCAAACTATGAAAACATGAAAGAAAATGACTTGACACACAATCAAAACCATAGTCACATGTAAACGTGTAAACTCAAATGAAGGTAAAATGCTATGTCTGATTCAAGGTAAATTCCTATAGGGCTTCACCATACAATATTAGATATTTTTTCTCAAATGAGAATTTAAAAATACAAAGAGAATTGGAAACAAGATATCTTATAAATCAAGGAATGAAAACCCATGTTGAGTTAAACACTTCTATAGAGATCAAAAGACCATGCTGCTATCACTTTCTTCGAACCGCCTATGGGAGCCATGTTGTAGGCTATCCAAACCACCATCCTTGCTATCTTGGGCCTAAAAAAGCATGGGATACTCCTTTTAGCAACTGACAAAGCCATCCCCAAGTTGTGGTTGGATCATGATCTCTTAAATGTTGGGCACAATTGGTTGTGCATTAATGGTTTTACATGAAAACACGTGTTGCAGCTCTCTATAGTTTGAAAAATAATCTATTTTATTAGTTTTCGGTAGATATATTCTACTAAAATGTATTAACTCCCTTGGCTAAGTTGTCTATGCCACTTGTCTTGGTCTGAGTGGTCTCTAATTTTGCCCTTTGACTTCATCAATTGTTGGAACTATTCTACATTTTTCTTTTTTTCTACTCTTTACTTTGCCCATGTTTTGTCTCTTTCTTTTGATTTCTCTTTTGCTTTTGCCTTTTCTTTGCTTGCCCTTTGCAAGTATTTTTTGTGGGCAAGCTTTTCTTCAACATGTCCTTTAGACAAAATGTCTGAAGGAATTCTCCTTGGCTTTGTTCCTTTGCGTTGTCAAGTTTTGAGCTTTTTGTGACCATCAAATTTCTTTAGACAAAATGTCTGAAGGAATTCCTACAGACATTTTGTCTAAATGAATTCAACCTTGGCTCACCTTATTTGGTCCTTAGTACTTTTTTTATCTCTTTTGTCTCCGCTTCTCTATGTCTTTACTCGGCCTTTTCTTGTGCCTTGCGGGTCTTTTCTTTCAGGCGTCAGCTTTTTGCAACGTTGATTTTCTTCAGACAAAATGTTCAAAGGATTGCCTTCAAAAAAAATTTCTAAAGGAAATCATCCTTTGGATCTTCCTTTGCCTTCGTTTCTTTTCAATGCTTCAGGCTTTGGCATTTTTCTTTCAGCAAACTTTTATCCAAATTCCTTTAAATCAATGTCTGAAGGAATTCCTTTAAACATTTATCTGAAGGTAATTATCTCTTAGCTTGTTTCCTTTTCTTGAAGGGAAAGTGCCCTTTGGGCCTTTGTAATTTGTCTCATTATTTAGCTTGTTTCCCTCTGCAAGGGTTTCTTTCATCCAAAAGTGCCCTTTAAGCTTTCTGAAATGGTCTTCATCTTTCTCAAGGTGCCCCCTGCAAGGGCACTTTGTGCCTCAAAATTCCCTTTTAAAACTTTTGATTTGTTCCTGCCACTGACCAAGGTGCCCTCCATAAGGACACTTTGATTCCAAAGTTATCTTTAAGAAGAATTGTAAGGGTCCTATGCATCACCTAAGTGCCCTCCACAAGAGCACATACCCTTTGGGAATTCTGCAATGACCCTTCAAAATAGTGAATAAGTCCTCTTTCTTTTCCCAAGTGCCCTCCATAAAGACACTTACCCTTCAGACTTTTTGAAAACATCCTTCAAGTCATCAAAATGCCCTTCGAAGGAAATCCATTGCCTTTTACGAACTGCTTATACCATTTCGGGTTCTTCAATCACTTCTACTTATAAAATTAGATAAGTAATTCACCTGTACAAACCTGATTCACACTAGATAGACCATTTCAGACTTCCCAAGAGCTTCTACTTTGGGTTTTACATCAACTTCAATTGATAAGGTAAATAAGTAAAGACATTTGAAACATTTGAATTACACCACCAAGACCAAATCAAGTTTATCAAGTGACTTGACTTATGAAAATTTCATAAGTAAAGTCATTTAGGAAACCTAAAATTCACTATTGTAGGTGAAGTAATTAATCTTGAGAAACTTGAAATACACTTGGCAAAGAAGAATGAGGGAAACACCTGGATTTTTCATGAGAAAGGTCTGACAAAGAATATTTTGCACAAGGCAACAGAGGGATAATCTAGCCAAAACATGGATTGGATTAATTTTGCAAATAAAAAGGAGGGGGTGCCTAATTTTGGCTTGCAAGACTAAAAATTGGTCAACACAATTGGTGACTCACAGGGGAAACATGCCTGTTATGCTTGGGAAGACTGGTAGCCATAAAGTCCATTGGGCATGGATTCATGATGCATCTTGGAGAAGTCAACAACAACCTTGTAAGGACATATGAACCAACAAATATTTTACCCAAAATAACAAGGAAAACACACACACAAAGGTTAAAAACACTACACACATGCATAACAACACTTAGGGAAAACAAAAAACAACCTAACAGAAAGCAAACTACTATGTACAACTAACCAAATATGCTCTTCTCCCTCCTAGATCAAAGGGAAAACTTCTTAAGTCTCCTTCATGGCAAGAAAACTTATGGTGCCAAACAAGTGGATGAATGGAATGGAAGCTTGGTAACTTGCCCTTCTTGCTTACCACCTTTATTGACTTGTATCTGAGTGGATTAGGGTCAAACATGCCTCTAACATATATGTATTCATCTTGCTCTTTGAAGGCTCCTTCATGCTAGCCCTTCATGCTAATATATCTCACCAAGAAATCAATGGTTGTTAGCTCATCACCATAGGGCTCATTTAGCTCATAGCCCCCTTGATATGCATCATGGATTGACTTGTTCCCTTTGGCTTCATTAAGGAGCCTATCAAATTGATCTTCTACTTCATTATGGTCTTAATGAATAAGGGTGTCCAATGCGGTGTCTGGAATGAGATCACAAACCACTTGATCATCCCATAGAATGTCACCTTCTTGCTCAAGGATCTCTTCTTCAAAGCTTTCATCAAGATGGACATGCCTCTCCTTTTCTTGCTCAAAAATAAAAGTCTCTAGTTGTTAAAAGACATGCTCCTGATCTTCCTCCAACTCGGGTCCCATAGCATGGTCATTCCACTCATCAAAGCAACAAGGAAGTTCATCAAACAAGGGAGGAGAGAGCTCACCATGCTTACATTCCTCATCATCCATTATTGACAAATAAAGTTTGTCAAACTCTTCTTCATATTGTTAGAACATCCGTATGTATGCATGGCCTATGTCTTCTCCATTATTGATGATGTCTTCAAAGTGAGCATCCATGATGATCTCATCCTCATTATCACTCATGATAGCCTCTTGGGCAGCTGTAAATTAGATCCTTTCTTTTCACTTGCCTCTTTCAAAATAGGTTCCTCCTTAAGAAGGAATGGAGTGGAGGGTTGATGGAAAAACTCATATGGAAGAGGAGGCAATCCTTGAGCTATAATCGAATGATTATCTTCCTTCCATTTGGCCAATACTTCATCTACATCAGATGTGGCTTGATATCTCTCTTGAAGGAGTGTAGATGGGGTGTGTTCAGACATGGAATCTATTGTTTGGTCTAAACCATCCATCACACCTTGGCTGAGGAACCTCATTCTAGACTCTAACTTTGTAATTTTCTTGGCTATATTCTCTTAGAAGATCCTTTCTCCTTCACCTTATTCAAGGTTTTGAGTAAAACCTTTCTCCTCCTCCTCCCTACCCCATGATTCCATTATTTCCTTCAAATTCATGACCTTCGAGCTGAAAATATTCTCTTGAGAATAGGCAATAGCTTCATCATTTCCAAGGCCCTGAGCTGGTTCATGGTATTCCCTCCTCCAACTTGGAATCTTGACATCATGTTGAAAGACTTGAGAAGGTTGAGGAAGACTAGGAAGACACTATTGATGCATAAGAAGAGTTTCTTGAAGAGAGACATGTTATTTTTCAAAAGGCATATGATGATTCCCTTCAAAAGAGGATTCATGATTTGAGGAATTGAGAAGATTCATTTCCATGGGAGGCTGCTCTAATGCCCTTTGGTGTTGAAAATCTAGGTGTAAGGGATTAAGAGCAGGAGTGGTTAATGCATCAGATGAGCTAGAGTGAGCAAGTGCTATTTTATAGAAAGGATTTGGTACATAAGAGGGGGGATTTATTTAGAATAAGAGGGGGTTGCTTTGGAATGCTAGAAGGCACACAAGGCTGATTGCCTTGAATGAATGGACTCTTCCATTTTTCTACTTCCTCCTTCATGGATTGCAAGGCCTGAGCTTGCCTAAACAAGCAGTCCTCTTTGTACATAAGCTCTTGTTAATATCTATTCTACTTCTCTAATTTGTTTATCTCCATCACTTGCTTCTCAAACTCCAACATATTTCCTTTACACTAGGTGAATGGAAACTAGGAGAGCTACTTGAGGTGATTCCATGAACAACTTGAGCTTGATCAAAGTTATATGAAGGAACACAAAGCCCATGCTACTGCGCAATGGGATTATATATACCAAATTGTGATTTACTGATGGCACCAGGACTACTTAACCAGTTGATTCAACTCGAAGTCACCATTGGTGTAGGTTGAAATGCCTCCAAAGGTTGATTGGTTGAAGAACATGCCAAAAATACTTCAACTCCTTGGATAAACTATCCCATCGAGCATGCCAAATACTATTGATGTGGTGGATTTCACCCTCTGAAGGGAGGCTTAGCTCTCTTCCTCCATGTGACATAATGGAGATATCCCTCTTGCTATGGGTGACAAACATGAGAGATGAAGAGAGCTAAGAGATTAGGGGCTAGCTCCCCTTGATGCACCTTGAGGCCCTGGATCTCCTATTGCTAATTATGGGGGGGATGAAAAGGGAGAGAAAATATTGAAAATGAAACCTAAGGTAAGAAGTGATGCACCAAAACAATTGGTCTACTCAGCTTTGGCATACACTTTGAACCAGAGACAAGCAAGCACACACTTCATTCAAATGAGAACCTTTCCTACATCAGTGTTTCAACAGGGGGTCTTATAGAGATAGAATGAGAAATAAACTAGCACAAGAGGTGTTTTAAACACACTATTGGGTAACCCATTCACTTGCATATACTCACTCTAGACACTTCTTGTTGACCTACAAGAGAAGAACTCACAATAAAATAGATATGTTGGATTCAAATTATGAAAGCATGAAAGAAAATGACTTGACATAAGATCAAAACCATAGACATATGCAAAAGTGTAAACTCAAATGGAGGTAAAATTCTATGTCTAATTCAAGGTAAATTCCTACAGGGCTTCACCATACAAGTTGAGAGATTTTTTCTCAAATGAGAAGTTACAAACATATAGAGAACTAGAAACAAGATAGCTGACAAATCAAGGAATGGAAACCCTAGTAGAGTTAAACACTTATGTAGAGATTAAAAGACCTTGATGCTATCACTTTCTTTAAACTACCTAGGGGATCCATGTTATAGGTTGTCCAAACCATTTTCCTTGCTATCTTAGGCCTACAAAAGTGTGGGATACTCCTAGTAATTGACAAAGCCATCCCCAAGTTATTGTGGCTAGACCATGCTCTCTTCAATGTTGGGCACAACTGGCTATGCATTAATAGTTTTGCATGAAAACATGGGTTGTGACTCTCTATAGTTCAAAAACCAATCTATTTTATTGGTTTTTGATATATATATTCTACCTAAATATATTAAATCCCTTGGTTGAGTTGTTTATGCCACTTGTCTTGGTCTGAGTGGTCTCTGATTTTTCCCTTTGACATTATCAGCTGTTGGAATTATTCTGCATTTTTGTCTTTTTTTTATCTTTACTTTGCCCATGTTTTCTCTCTTTCTTTTGATTTTGCCTTTTCTTTGCTTGATCTTTGTGGGTATTTTCTGAGGGCAAGCTTTTCTTCGGCATGTCCTTCAGAAATTTTGTTTGAAGGAATTCTCCTTGGCTTTGTTCCTTTGCATTTTCAACATTCGGGCTTTCTGTGACCATCAAATTTCTTCAGATAAAACATCTGAAGGATTTCTTTTGGACATTTTTTTGAAGGAATTCAACCTAGGCTCACCTTTTTTAGTCATTGGTCTTTGTTTTGTCTCTGTTTCTCTCTATCTTTACTCATTCTTTGCTTGTACTTTATAGCTCTTTTCTTTTGAGCTTTAGATTTTTGCAATGTTGATTTCTTTTAGACATTTTATCTGAAGGAAAGCATCCTTTGTATCTTCCTTTGCCTTCATTTATTTTCAATGCTTCGAGCTTTAGCCTTTTACTTTAGGCAGGATTTTGTTTGAATTCCTTCAGACATTTGTCCAAAGGAAATTCTCTCTTGGCTTGTTTCCTTTTCCCAAAGATCAAGTGCCCTTCGGGCCTTTGCAATTTGTCTCATTCTTTAGCTAGTTGCCCTCCACAAGGGTTTCTTTCATCCAATAGTGCCCTTCGGGCTTCCTAAAATGGTCTTCATCTTTCTCAAGGTGCCCTCTGCAAGGGTACTTTGTGCCTCAAAATGCTCCTTCAGAACTTTTGATTTGGTCTTGCCACTGACCAAGGTGCCCTCTACAAGAACACTTTCAGTCCAAAGTTACCTTTCAGAAGAATTATAAGGTTCCTGTGTGCCACCGAAGTGTCCTCCGCAAGGGCACATACCCTTCGGTAATTTTGCAATGACCCTTCAAAAAAGTGAAGAATTCCTCTTTATTTTCTCAAGTTCCCTCCAAAAAGACACCCTTTAGACTTTTTGAAAATGTCCTTCAAGCCATCAAAGTGCCCTCTAAAAGAAATCCATTGCCTTTTGTGAATTGCTTAGACCATTTCAGGTTATTTAATCACTTCTACTTATAAAAGTAGATAAGTAATGCACCTGCACAAACCTGATTTGCACTAGATAGACCGTTTCAGACTTCCCAAGAGCTTCTACTTTGGGTTTTACATCAACTTCAGCTGATAAGGCAAATAAGTAAAGACATTTACAAAGTTTTAATTACACCACTAATACCAAATCAGGTTTATCAAGTGACTTGACTTATGAAAATTACACAAGTAAAGTCATTCGGGAAAATTGAAATGCACTACTGTAGGTGAAGTAATTTGCTCTTGACAAACTTGAAATACACTTGGCAAAGTAAAATGAGGGAAACACCTATCTTTTTCATGAGAAAGGTCTGGTAGAGAACATTTTGCACAAGGCAGCAGAGGGATGATCTAGCCAAAATAGATTGGATGACTTTTGAAAAGAAAAAGGAGGGGGTGCCCAATTTTGTCTTGCAAGACCAAAAATTGGTCAATAGATAATGAATGTGATGTTAAGAATAAAATAAAAAGACATAAAAATGATCCAATCATAGGTAGGGTAAGATTCACGTTGGTTTCACCATAATGTATGCATGAGCTAGGATAGCCTATAGCTATCCTCTTTCTCTCAATAGGCAATGACTCAAATAAGGTCATAATAATAGATCCTGTGGATACTTGGAATGTGGTAAAGGAACTTGAATAACCTAAGAGAGGGTAATATACACCGAATTGTCAAGAAATGGTTCCAAAGCCTATGCCTATGACATTGGGTATATCTCTCACCAAGAATCAATATAGATAAATGGTTATAACAAATGTAACAAAAGGGGTGTATCAAGGATATACTAAGGATACCACTTGTCAGGAATTAATGAACAAGGGTAAACTAGATCTGAGGTATCTACAAATACTAAATGAATAAGAAGATAAGTGGTGCAATGATAAAATAAGGGGTGGTCTGTAAACCTAAGGTGATAAATGGAAATCCTATGTAACCCTATATCTATACTATCTTATTTGGTATAAGGAATAACATAAGCATATATAAACACATACATTCACAATATCAATAAGTAAGCAATATATAATCTTCTAAGTAAATAAATTAAATAGAGTAGAGATAGAGATACTTGTATTTAGGTGAACTCATCTACACCACAATCTCCTCATTTGTCTCAAGTGGCACTTTGTAATAGATGTGTAGGTTGAGGACCTCAAATGGAGAGGTCAAGACCTAAGTATCTTTGGTTGGGGAATCTAAATACTAGGTGTGCCTCATAAGTTTGACTCCTCCTATTAGCTTCAGATAGAATAAGCGAGACTAAACCTCCAAGTTAAGACTCTAAGCTTTAACTTCTCCAAATAATCCTTAGGAGTATAAATGCAAGTGCAAGTAGAGTAGATGAATGTGTTATATCCTTTGGGAATGAAATATGACCCCTTTATATATAACTCTAATACCCAAAACTAACCCTAAACCCTAAGTCGATGGTATCAACCATGTCGATATAGTTAAAATGATGTTAACTAGAACAATATTTTATTAGCTAGGTTGATACAATACATAATACAGAAGACAAAATTAGAATTGTATTGGCCAGTCCAATACAATATAGGTAAGATAAAAATGAAATAAGCTGTATTGGCCTGGACAATATATTAGGATATAAGGGAGCTAACAAATGTAAATGAATAGTAGATAGAGAGGTGAAATGGAAGGAGACTCAAAGGAGGTCATATCGATAATAATGAAGGTGTGATAGTATAGTATGCAAATATCTCTTACAAAGTACCATGAATTGATCCCATCCCATTCCTGATGCACCCTTTAAGGCATGCACTTAGGGAGATTGATGGGCCAACAAGCTCCTACAAGATAAACTATTATGAATTTAATGCTAGTTTTGATGCAACAGACAATTATCTTGCCTTTGATGTTATAACAATAATGTTGATATGCACTTTAAGAAGTGTTACATGAGCTTTGTGAATGGGGAACAATGTGTAGTCATAATTTCAGATAATGATCAAGGGCCCACATATGTAGAAAGCATGGACATGGATTAGGAGGTCAACCATATATACAACAACACTCCAAAAGGATTAGAGCATTTAGATTCCCATAATTATGGAGTCCTTAGTTAGGGTGATGTGAACGCCATATTTGACACCATTAGTGTTGCTTATGATTTTTGTGTCCAAGAATCCTATAAGGTTACCGATCGCAAGTGTGGCATGATAAACATAGAACCTAGGCAATCTAATATATGTGAGAGCTTAAGGGACACCAAAGTTAAAGCTAGCCATACTCCAAGTATGAAATTTTGGGTACCTTACATTGTGCCTAAGATGAAAAGGGAATTTTTAATCAACAATGGGAAGATTGTCTCTCTTCCTCACTTTGATGGTTTGGTAAGCATTTTTACTTATGTAAATGACTTATAGGGGTGTTTTCCAAAGGAAAAAGAATAGTTTCACACATGGTCTATACCTTAAAGATTACATATGCATGTTGGTGGGAAATGAGTTGATCTTTTCTACCTACATGGTTTGATATCAAAGAGCATTGTTTCACCCTCTTTGAGCACATGAACATTAAGTGTAGGCTGCCTAGTTATAATGGAAATTTAGCCCCAGAGAAGTATCTACATAGTTGCAAAGAAGTATGGATGAGAAGTGTGCACCATCTTCCCTTGGAGTTGTAGGGTCATGCCTTCTTTAGTACTTTGAAGACTTGAGTGCATTTTTGGTACATAATTTGTGATAATAATATAGAGACAACTGATTAGGAAAGGATGAAGACATATTTTTTCAACACATTTTCCTTTTCCTCATCCAAGCCTAGGCTTTCTAATTCCCTATAATGGATACGCATAAATATCATGGAGGATGATGCTATTATGTAAGTATGATAGCAGAAGATACATAGTGATAATGGTCTCATGTTTCCACTAATGTTTGAATAATGCAAAAAAAACATTGACTCAAGTGAAGCTTATAAATAGGTTTGGATACAACACAATCGGTGATTTAAACACAATAAGAAAAAGTTTATCTGTAAGGTAGATGAGACACAACATGGGGATATTTTAGATCAATTAAAGGTAGAGACTTGTTATAGATATTGTGAGGTTATAGATGCAAAAGGAGATAAAAATAAGTATTACCATGGACCATTGAAAACTATGAAGGTTAATATTGTTATAAAAGAAGAGCTAAACATTCCCACCATTGAGGATTATTAGTCATATGATGAGTTGGCCTGTATCTCAAAGTTATTGCTTTAATTTCAAGATATTTTCTCACATAATTATAAGGAAATGAAATGTGTACACCTTTATTTGTGTAAAATTAATATTAAACTAGTTGAGGGATAAAGATCATGTAAAAAGAGACCATACCAAATTAAATCCAATCTCTATCCCAAAGTGAAGGAGAAGATTGATAATATGCTTGTTAATAGGTCATTTATCCTATTTTAGAATCAAAATGGGTATGTATAATAGTGATTATCCTAAATAAATATGGGCACATCCAAATTTATGTGTAATTTTGAATTCTCAAAGTATTATGTGTTACAAATCCTTTCCCAACCCCATTTATTAAAGAAATATGGGAAAGAGTTGTGGGGTGAAAAATTTATACATTCAATAATGATTTTTTAATGTACCAGAAAATCTATATAGAAGAGGAAGATATTCAAAAGAGTACCTTCAATACCATGTGAAGTTTTTTTCCTACAATATGATTTTTAGATTGAAAAATGTGCTAACAATGTTTTTGTGTTTTGTAGTCACAATGTTTAAAGATTTCACCCACTAGTTTTTTAAATTTTACCTCAAAAATTGGAATATATATTGGTTGGTAAAATATCATCCCATAATCTTAAGATTATTATTCAAGTGGTGGCCACAGTTATAAATATTTCTAAAATTTTAAAAATTTATATTTACCACACCCTTTGAGGCAATCCTTATCCATGTTATCAACAAAGAAGGGATGCTTGTAGGTCCCAAAAAAATTGATATCATATTCCATATTGAGGTTTTTTATACCCAATTATGTGCACACTTTATTAGGCCACATAAGATATTATCATAAATTCATTAGGAACTATGTGAAGATTGCAGGGCCTCTAGAATAAATTGTGTAAGGAATACCACTTCATTTGGATAGACAAACAATAACAAGCCTTTGACACATTGAAATATATGTTTGCTAGATGGATAATTTCAAAGTTATCAAACTATAAGAAACCATTTCATGTACACATTGATGCATCTAGGTTAGTCATCAAGGTTATCCTAGAGTAATTGGGAGATAACAAGGTGGGTCACCTAATCTACTTCTCCAACAAGAAACTAACACTAGTTGATCATAACTACATTACCACTGAATATTAAGCACTTTCCATGGTATACATGTTCTACCAATTTTGGTAGCACTTGTTCGCCACCCCAGTCATGTTATTTATGGATCACAAGGTGTTGAATTACATTGTTAACAAACCAGTCTTGCATGGAAGGATCTATAGATGGAATTTTTTATTTCAAGATCTTTAGTTACATTGGTTACTAAGAAAAGTAAGTATAATTGTGGGACATGCCACTTGTCAAGAATAAAATTGGGTAAAAATCACTTAATATTGAAGATGGAATGCCTAATATAAAGTTTAACATGTTCTTGAGGATTTGACCAATACAACTATATTTCTCAATTTAGGTGTTGACCCATGTGATTTAAAAATAAGTGATAAGAAGAAACTGTTAGTTAGTGTTGCCTTTTATCAAATTATTAGAAGCAAACTCTAAAATTTAGGGCTTGGTGAGTTTTTTCATGGATGTGTTCTATATCATGATTATGTGGAGGTTTTGTGTGAAGGGCATGAGGAAGTCATTGGTGGCCACTACGTAGGTGAGGCCACAATGCATACAATTCTATTCTATATCCTTTGATGCCCAACACTATCAATATTCAAAGGAGTACATGGATAAATTAAATATATTTCAATGTATTGGCAAACTAAATAGGAGGGATGAAATGTCCTTAATCCCAATCATTGCTTAGGATCTATTTGAGAAATGGGCCATCAAATTCATTGGACCCATTTCACCTATCATGCAAATAATTAGTGTGTAATATATCATTATGATTACATACCACCTTACTAGTTGGGAAAAATTAGCTCCAATAAATAATTGCATTGCTTCCATGGTGACATGAACTTTTTGGGAAAATATTAACAAAAGATACTTGTGCCCCTTGAGCATCACCGACAATCAGGGTACACACTTCTAGAATGAAATTATGTGCATCTTAGTAGTTAAATTCATGGTGGCACACCATGAGAGGACTTTGTGTCACTCTTAGGCCAATGCGACAGTTTAATTATTCAAGAAGATCCTTCGAATGACCTTGACTAAGATATATAAAGTTGGACATAAGGATTGGGATGATCAGGTATCTGCATCACTTTGGGCTTCTAAAACCACATACAAACAATTGAATAATTCCACACCATTATAGTTGACATTTTTTAAAGAGTTTGTTTTGCCTATGAAGTTTATAGTTCCCTCACTATGATTTTCATACACAAGAATATCATATGACAATGAGTCTTTAGACGTGCAAATGCAAGAGGTCATAAAGCTCAATAAGAAGTGCATCCTCTTAAGGTGGAGTCAAGGAGTTGAGAAGGTTGGGAAAAAATCATGGCATGACAAAAATATTAATATCTAAAATTTTGTGAAAGAATTTCATGTGTTATTTATGATTCAAAATATGTGAATCATGAAGGAAAACTTCACATTCATTAGTTGAGACCCTATATAGTTCATGATATTTTGGAAACAAACACATGTAAATTATACACCATGGATGGAGGAATGTTTCTAGGCATATTACTGGGAGTAGGCTTAAGCCTCTCAATTTTTTATTTTTAATGAGTTATTCAAACAAGGTGTATTCTAAATTTTAACCCACAAACATTTTCTACTTTCTAGTTTGTAGTTATTTTTGCTATATACAAGTGTCACATTTTGTTATGCTATTAGGCTGATAATAAAGCATACATCCTTATGATTCTATTTGAGTGAGTCAAAATAAGGGTTTATTCAAGATCATAATGCCATAATTCTAATTATTTATGGGGGGCGCATTGTCACACCAATCATTATATGAAAGATTTCAATTTATTTATTTTTATAATAAGAGTTTATATTTGTTCAATTATTATATTATACTAGTTTTGTATGCACATGTAACATTGGTATTTCACACATTTAAAAGGAAGGTCATCTAATTTTTTTTAAAGTCAACAAATAAATAAATAGATGCCAATGAAGTAAAAATGAAATGGGTCCTTTGTATAAACACATGGGTGCATGATTAAAATGCCAATGAAGTAAAAATGAAATAGGTCCTTTGTATAAACACATGGGTGCATCATTAAAAAAATGTATCAAAAACTAATTGATGTGTTGGATAACCATGCACATAATTAGTGTGGGGTAGGATCAAGAGGTTCACACTGCCAAGGGATAACTAGTGGATTCATAATCGACCAAGTATCTAGATTCATGAGGTCTATGGGGAACGAGGGTGTGAACAAGATGGTTACATGCTACACTTAGGAATACATGAAAAAGGGCATAGGTCATGCTTAAATAAAGTAGTGTAAGGATGACATCACCATGAGATAAGATAGAGGTATGAAAATGTAAGTGATTTCAAAGTAAATGGAATGACAAACAATGTTAGGGAAGTTAATGTCAACAGGAGGTATAAATTTTCCCTCACATATCACTTTCACCATTTTAGTTTTTTTTTTAAATCATTGAATGATCCACAAAGTGTAAAACACACTAAAACCCTAGGGCACATGACATTATAAACAATTGTACATTTTAAGAATTTTTTAGGAGAGATTTGGATGCAAAATGGGAACACATAAGAATTTATAATTGAATTCAAGTGAAAAGAGAAACATATAGCCTAATTTAGATGGAAAAGGGTTTGCAAATAAGATATATAACCATTAGAACTCATTGAAGCTTAGTTCCAAAGCAAAAATTTAAGGGTGTGATAGAATAGATTTTACCATGGTTTTCCAAAATGGACACCCATAATATAACCCAAAAAGAAGTCAGTTACAATGGTGGATACATAGAGTATGACACTCAATCATCATTGAAGAAATGAATTTAGCGTAGTTAAAAGGGAAAAGTATAGAATAGGCACCAACAAAGATAGTGAAGATGAAACTCCTTGATGCATGTTTACGCAATGAGTAGTAGACCTATAATGTGGACCAATACAAGATTGAAAAATATAACCATCAAATTTCCAAGAATGAGTCAGATCTTAAGAAGAACTATGTTTTAGAGGGTATGAGAGTTGACATAGATGAAATTATGATGATATATGAGTGAATCAAAATTTCCTTGGAGAAGATAGGAGTGTCATAGTTATTTGAACTACCATATTATGGTAAATTAGAAAATTTAGTACAGTTTATACTTTTGAATGTACATGAAAAAATAATATAATTTTAGGGCATCGAATGAAGATATCAAATTACTACATGAGTAGGTCAATAAGGTTTCCTTGCATTAGGAATGATATCAAATACATGTTGGTAGACTTGAAGGAATTAAAAAATGTCACTAAAATGTTTGAAGTATAAGAAAGATAAGTTTTCCTTCCCCATCGACCACTTATATGATTGAGCCACGTGCAAGGTGGCATTCCTAGTCAATAAAAAATAATGCATGACTAGCTGTTTGAATAACATTAACAAGTAATAAATTTACAACATGTAAATAATAAGTGATAATAACATATAGTTCAACATAGAAAAAATCATCTATGATGAAATTATTGAAAATATCAAGAAATCCCACAATTTTTTTGACTCAATTAGATAGGGTGTGATTCTCATTCTAGTAGTACTTGATGAAATTAGCATTCCAAATGGGTATGGCGGTAGGTTACGGTTTCACCCATTGTGGGATGACTCACCAATAAAAATATTTGATAATCACATGTGCTTCATGTTTTTGCAAAATTAAATTTAATATTTGGAAAATTACTTTAAAAAAAATCCATCATACCTTGTGACTTAATGTTATTACTTTGGCATGTTAGGAATAAAATAGAAATTGATGCAGAACAATGTCACAGAATCGTAATAACAAGAACTATGAACAAAATACATAAAGAACATAAATTGAAATGTACAACAAGAAGACATGATTTAATATGGTTTACCCAATGTGGGCTACATCCACCAAGAAACACTTGCTCAGATCTTATTACATGCCAACAAGAGTACAATCCACTCTCAGATCAGTCTTCTCACAATCATAATACACAAATATTTTTTGGATCCATCCTCAACAAACTCTCTTGAATTCACACACTTTGTTCACCTTATCAAACATAGTTCTTCCTATATTTTACCTATTGTATGTCTATCTATATATAATTACGTCAATAGGTAACCAACATAGTGGTTTTAAAAAATAATGGGTGCCAAAAAAATGGGCCAAGTCAATTCATAATGGTTCCCCATTAATCATGGGTGATGACACCACACATATACAAGTATAGATAAACCACAAATCTATACTCTCAAAAAAATGGGGTCCAAAAATACATTAAGAGTATACAATACATTTTAATGTATAATATTTGAAATACATTTTAATGTGGAAATAAGCTTCATAACATAATAGTATCCCACTTGGAGACTAATTTCCTTTGAGCAGGCTTCTCAACCCTTCACTGTCATCTATGAAGGCCAACCAAAGCTGAGCATAGCTTCAATTTTTCCCTTGTGACCACCTTGGTCATCATGTCTGCAGGACTCTGACTGGTGTGAATCTTCTCTAACTTTAAATTCTCTTCCTCCAAAGTTATCTTGATGAAATGGTACCTCAACTATATATGTTTCATCTTAGAGTGGAAATCAGAGTTATTTGCTAAGTGTATAACACTCTGAATATCAATATATAACTTCCCTTCATCCTTCTTATGATCCAACTCCTTAATTAACTATTGTAACTAAATCATCTCTTTGCTTGCCTCTATGGGAACAACATACCCAACCTCTATGGTTGACAAAGCCACAAACTTCTATAGTCATGAAATTTAGATCACCATTATGTCACCTATAGTAAATACATATCCTATCATGCTCCTCCTGCTATCTAAATATCCAACCATGTCTTAATTTACATAATCACGTAAAGTGGTGTCCAATATACCATAACTTAAAGCTTCCCCTATGGTCCCTCTCATGTATCGAAGGATCCACTTCACTGCCTACCAATGCTCTCTAGCTAGATCACTCATGAACCTACTTCTTACTCCCATTGCATGGGTAATATCTAGTCTATTGCACACCATGACATACATCAAGATGTTAACTATTGATGAGTAAGGTACCAAGGACATCTAGATTCTCCCCTCTTCTATCTTGGGACATTGCTCCTTTGATAACTTGAAATGGACTGCCAAAGGAGTCCCAATCGGTTTAACATCTTGCATACTAAACCTCTCCAAGAGATTATTAATGTACTCTTCCTAGGATAAATTTAGCTTTCATTCCTTCCTATCCCAAGTTATTCTTATACAAAGGATTTGTTTTGTTTCCCCCAAATCCTTCATAGAAAAGGAATTACTAAGATATTCATTGAGTACCTTTATTTCTTGCTTGTTTTTACCTGTAACCAACATGTCATCCACATACACACACATGATAATGTAACTAACATCATCAAACTTAGTAATATATATGAAATGGTCTACATGACACCTGGAGTATTCTTTATCCATCATAAAACTATCAAATTTATTGTACCACTATCATGGAGCTTGTTTCAGGCCATACAAGCTCTTCTTCAATTTACACACCATGTTCTTCTTCCCTGTGACCTCATATCCCTATGGTTGCTCCATGTATACAAATCACCATGAAGGAATGTAGTCTTAATATCTAGATGCTCTAAGTGCAAATCTTCCATTACCACTATCCTAAGAACAATCCTAATAGAAGTCATCTTCACCACTGGAGAGAAAATATCATCAAAATCAATTCCCTTCTTCTATGCAAACCCTTTAACCACCAACTAGGCATTGTACCTTTTCTTACCTCTATAATTCTCTTAAATTATATACACCCACTTGGTCTGTAATGATCTCTTACCTTCAAGTGGGTTTACCAGATCCTAAATTTGATTTTCTATGAGAGACTAATGTTCCTCATCCATTACTTGTTCCTAATTTTTATTGACATCTACCTGCATTACTTTTTCAAAGCATTCTAGATCTCCATTTTCAGTGAGTAATATATAATTAATAGATGGAGTAAAATGTTTAGGTTACCTTCTTACCCTAGAAGATTTTGCACCTCAGGAGTTTAGGATTCCTGTGGAGTAGGTTTCTGAACTAGTTGCCTGGACACTTTACCATCTGCAATGTCCTCCAACACTATGTACTCTTTTCTGGAATCCTCTCTTTGGTCCTAAAATTATTGTTTATACATGATTTTTTCATTAAATACCACATCCCTAGACTAAAATATTTTCTTTTCCTTAAGACTCCAAATCTAAAAACCAAAGTCATCCTCACCATAACCAATAAAGGTGCATTTTTCAAATTTAGCGTATAACTTGGTCTTATCATCCTTATCAATATGAAAAAAAGTTTCAAAGCCAAATAATTTAAGAAATAAATAATCAACCTTCTTACTAGACCAAGCGTCATTAGGTATGCCTCCATCCAAAGAAGATGAAGGTCCTTTATTGATCAGATATATAACCGTGTTTACTACTTCTACCCAAAACTGAAGGGGCAATCCTGTATGCAACCTCATGCTCTTAGCATGCTCCATGATAGTCCTATTCATCCTTTCTAACACTCCATTATGTTATGGATTTCTTATAATTATCCTTTGTGAATTCCATTCCTAAAAATAGTAATAAAAAATTTCATTGCTGTAATATTCCCCACCATTATCTAACCTGAGACATTTCAACTTGAGACCTGTTTCATTCTGAACCAAGGCTTTGCATATTTTAAATGTATAAAACACGTCACATTTTCTCCTAATACCATACACCCAAACTTTCCTAGTTACATCATCAATAAAAGTGACATAATAAGATGAGCCACCAATAGAAGATACCTGAGTCAGCCCCCTTACATTTGAATGAACCAACACTAACTTACTCTCCTTATTTATAGGTCTGACCTTGAGAAACTTTACCCCTTTTTGTTTTTTGTACACACAATCTTCACAAAATTCTAAATCAAATCCTTTTAATTTGGGCAACCTATCCTTCAAAATTTTCATGCCCTTTTGGCTCATGTGATCGAGTTTATTATGCCACAAAGTTGCATCTGTATCTATAGCACTTAAATTACAACAATCAACACTACTTGATAAATACAAGGTAACAACCTTCTTAACTCTTGCTACCACAAGAACACCCTTTGTCACCTTCCAAGAATCTACTGTAAAAGTCATCATACAACCTTCACTACCCAACTGCCCCATAGATACCAAATTACATCTCAACTTGGACACATGTCTGACATCTTTTAGTAGTTAAGTGTTTCCATTCTACATCTTGACCTGAACACATCCTTTTCTTACTATTCTTCAAGTCTCATCATCACCAAGATAAACATGTCCAAAATCCCCTTAAACATAATCAATAAAATAATGCCTATGTAGTGTAGCATGAAAAGAAGCCCTTAAATCCAAACCCCAAGACTTAACAATATTATCTATGGAGAGACTTAATGCATCCTAATAAACATTACTTTCTACCACATTCACCTCCTTGGTGTCTTCCTAATTTTTATTCTTGTTCTCAAAAGCCCAACAATCCTTCTTTGCATGCCCATTCTTTTCACAATGCCAGCATGCCAACATGCTCTTTGATTTTGACCTTCCATGACCATTTGAATTTCTATGCTTTCTTTTTTCTCTATACTTTTGTCTCCCTCTACTCTCCATTGCCAAAGCATCACCTAAAGTAGAATTTTTTCCATATCTTTTCTATCACATTTCCTTGCTAAGGATTACTCTTATGACATCCTCAAACTTAAACTTAGCATTGTTAGATACCAAGCTGCTCACAACCATTACCAGGGCATTATAAATCTCTAGTAAGGAACACAAAATAAGTAGATCCCTAACTTCATCATCAAATTCAATTTTTATAGAGTTCAACATACTCAAATCCATTCAAATGATCAACAACTAAACCATTTTTAGACATCTTCATATTAAATAACTTTTTCATTAAAAATATTTTAATAGAAGTAGAGGGTTTTTCTATAACTTCCCTAACACATTCATGAGACCTTCAGTGGTCTTCTCCTATGATATATTAAATGTGATTGAATATGCAAGGCATAATCAAATAGCCCCAAGTGATTTCTTGTAAATTAGCTCCCAAGCTTCATATGACGTACCCACTGGTTGCTTTACTTTTCCTCCCAGTAGAGCATGGAGGTCCTTCTGATAGAGGTAATCCTCCATCTACATCTTCCATAGACCAAAGTTCTGTCCATTAAAATTTTCAACCTCTGATCTACTATCATCAACCATAACTCCCACTTAAACTAATAACCCTTATTATGATTCAAACTAAGCTCTGATACCAATTGTTAAAAATAAAATAGAAATTAATACAAACTAATTTCATAGAATTTTAATAACAAAAACTATGAACAGAGATACATAAATAACATAAATTAAAATGCACAACAAGAAGACATGATTTAATGTGGTTCACCTAATGTGGGCTACATCCACCAAGAAACACTTGCTTAGATATTATTACAAGCCAACAAGAGTACAATCCACTCTCAGATCAGTCTTCTCACAATTAAAATGCACAAATATTGTTTAGAGCTGTGCTCAACAAACTCTCCCAAATTCACACTTGAATTAACACTCTGTTCACCTTCTCAAACTCAATTATTCCTATATTTTACCTACTGTATATCCATCTATATATAATTACATCAATAGGTAACCAACATAGTAGTTTTAAAAAATAATTGGTACCAAAACCATGGGCCAAGTCAACCCATAATGGTTCCCCATTAATCATGGGTGATGACACCACACATATACAAGTATAGATAAACCACGTATCTATACTCTCGAAAAAAGGGGGTCCAGAAATATATTAAGAGTGTACAATACATTTTAATGTACAATATTTTAAATACATTGTAATGTGGAAATAGGCTCCACAACATAACATGGCAAGGGCCACCTTGAATGCTCAACTTTATGTTTAGTTAGAATCTAATTTGCACTTTCGATCGTCTTACTTTCACACTTGTTTGATTTACTAGTGATTTTAAATGTTTAAAATCTAATGACCACATAGATCATAAAATATAGCAGTTTTGATATTGTTACATTTGATTTAGAAACATTAAATATTGTTAATATTTGTTATTTATGACTATTTCTCATATATCATTTTGTGTTGATGATAAAAAATTTACCTTTTTGAATATTAAATAGATGGAGCTAATAGGTGAACAATCAAAACCCAATTTGAGGCCATGAAATCTCATCTATAAAATTTGCATGATTTTTATTATTTATAAGTGATAAGCATGATAAGCATTAAAGTCTTAGTCATAAGGTAAAAAATGTCAATATTGATGTGGTTGATGCATAGTATTTAAAAAAGTTTGCACTCATAGTTTGGAAAGACATTCCTAGTGACTAAGAAAAAATAGTAAGAACATGGTAATCTTTCAAAAAATGCATGGGCTTTCAAAAATTTGTCATATGATTAGTCATATTTTTATTGTTTTGACATATTTTTTGGCCACCTTGGTAAAGTTTCAAATATATTTCAATTGTAAATATTTTGTTTTGGTGCTTAATTGGGTTTACTGGAAAGAAAGATGTCCCAGTCATTAATGGTAATACAACTCCACTATATGCACCTAAAAATGTGCATTTCATGTAGAGATGTCCTAGGGATTTGTTTTTTTTGTTTTATTAACTCATTCTTATTCATCATTTGGTGAACAAGCTCTTTATCATGGCAAAGCCCTGGTGGGTTTTTTGCAAAACTTAAAGGTTTGATTTGAGATTGTTTGGCATTAGACTTTCAAATATGAGGATATTTATTTAGTTCAATTATGGATGATCACAAAGAGGTGTCTTTTTAGTTCATGCATATGGATGATGATAATGTTATCTGGGTATATTTTGAAAATATACATTTTTGTTCTTTTGAAGCTTGGGTTCTTGTTCTTTGAAATTCACACCATAATGGGTATTTTTTTAGTATGTTTTTCTTGCCATAAGAATTTGTGATGGATACAATTTAAGTGTTGTCTACCTTTATTGACTATCATTTGAGTGAAGAATTTTCATTCTTAATTGTATGATTGGAAAAGATACATTTTATTGTAGGCTAAGTTATGATAAAATGGTTTTTGAGCCTAGATCAATTTTTTGGAACCTTAATGACAAGATTATGAACATGGGTGTATTCATTTCATTCAAAGCTTGATTAATGGCAGTTTTGAGATGGTGAAAAGGTTTCATTTTAATTCTAAGTATAGGTTTAGTCTTAACATAGTGGAATGGTTTCCATCTTTGAAAAGTAACTTTCAATTGAAGTTTAGTCTAGAGCATTTCAAAGTGACTTATATTTCTTTCAAAATAATGAGATTCAACCCTCAATTTATATGTTATTTTACGTGTTTTCAATTTTTTGGTTACGGTATGTAAGTTTTGATAAGATTTTGGTATGCATGTTTTGATAAGATTTTAGTTTAATTTTAATGAATAAGAAAGATTTATGTGTTAAGCTTAGTATTTAGAAGTTTTTTATACCAAAACCCCAAGTAATGTTTTGTGGTTTTATGTTGAATACTACATTCCAGTCCTTATTGAAATGCAATGGTTATTTTCCAAGTGGTTTTAGTTCAAGGAAATGGGTTTTAATTGAAGTCATAGTCTTCAACATTTTGAAATAATTTATGTTTCTTTGAAATACATTGAAGCTCAGTTCTCATATGATATTTTTTGTTTTATAATGGGTAAATCTTATTTGTTGCTTGTATGATTGAAAGAGATACATCTGATAAAAATGCCTTCATTGTGACTATGTTATATATTAGTATTTCTATTTTTAAATCTAAACATATAAATGTCATATAACTTTGTAAAGCTTTGATTTATATGTTGTAAGAAATGGTTCTATTTTGGGAATATAAGGCAATGATATAAAGTTCAATAATAATTTCATATGGATTATCTACCAGTTTTCTTCATATAATTTTGTTTTGGTGTCACATTTTAAAGTTATGAAGATTAAGTAAAAACCTTCATGGTTTTGTTCCATATACTCTAAAGATGCATGAATTCAAACCCTGAGTATATATTTGATTCAAATTAAGTAGTTGGTTGTTTAATAAGAAGAAAAACATTTGAATCTTGATCATATTGAGTACATTGTAGAGATGGGTTGATTTTTTAATTCTTCATGTAGAAATTAATCATGTGATGATGGTTGACATAAGAGTCTAAGTGCATGTTGAAGTTTGATCAATGTCATAATCATTGTTTTGGTTTTAGATTTCTATTAAAAATATGCATATTGTGACATAATCATTTTGTTGAAAGCTATTTTATTTATTTGTATTGCTTGTTGTAAAATGATATTAAAATCATAGTCATTTTTTAAACTTTGTGATTCTTAAGCTTGAACAATGATTTTATTTAGCTAACCAATACAATAATACATTTCATTATTTATACAAAATTGTAGGCTCATAATATACCCTATATAATAGGGTGAGCATAACAAAATATCCCTAAAAAGTAGGGTCTTATCTATAATAATCTTATCAATAGTCATATTTAGGAGATACTAACAACTAACAACTATTGAATGACACAAGACTAATCATCTAGCAAATAATAATATAGTGAGTTATCTTATAATGCAAAAACCACACATTTACAATGTAATATGACTATGGTGAATTAATCACCATGTATTATTATAACATACCCTCCTTAATCAACACAGTCTCAAGTGAAAAAGAGAGACAGTCTTTAAATGCCTCAAATTTATCTCATGCAAGTGACTTGGTGAAGACATATGCATGTTGTTTTGCTGTCAGGCAAAAATGGAGCTCTATGTTGTGTTGTTAAACATGTTTATTTATTAAATATACATGTACCTCAATGTTATTTGTGTGTTCATGAAACACTGGATTGCAAACAAGTTTAAGAACCCCTTCATTGTCACAATTCAATATGGTAGGTTACTTATGTGATACTCTCAATCCTTCCAGTATGTGATGTAACCATATATCTTCATAGATAGCTCCTCCTACAACACAATATTATGATCCAGTGGAAGATTAAGAAATAAATTGTTATTTATTGATCCCTCATGATATAAGACTAGATCCCAAAAAGAACACATCTGGTATCCACTTTATTATTTTCCATTGAGACGTCTTCAACTCTTACAAGAACCATGAGATATAGTTGACAACATAGCTGATGTTTGGCATAGTGTAGGTCAAGTAAGAAATACTCCCAATTAATTATTGATAGACAATTGTATTCACTTGTGGTGATGAATCTATATGAAAAAACTAAAACCTTGTATCTGTAGGTTTTAGTATAGGTTTACTATCAATCATCTAAAATTTATTGAGCATTGTCTTGGTATATTTCATTTAGGACATGAATATGTGGTGCTCCTTTTTCCATACTTCTAGTCCAAGATAATAGTGTAGTATCCCACAATATATCATGTTGAGTGAATGTTTGAGATATTTATTTGTTGCATCAATCATCTTCACTAAGCTGCTAATGATGATTAGATAGTTGACATAAACAAAAATAATCATAATCCTTCCCCTTGTTATTTGAGGTAGAGATTTGAATCATAATGACTTATCTAGAATCCATGTTCAATGAAATGCTCATCAATTTTATATACTAGGATCGAGGAGCCTATTTGAGATCATACAATGGTTTGATGAGTCTACACACTTTCCTTCTTTACTAGGTGTGATAAACCCTCTAGTTGAGTCATGTATACTTCTTCTTATAGATCTCCATTTGTAAAAGAACTTTTGACATCCATTTGATTTACTTTCCTTACAAACTATGTAGCCAGAGAAAATCTCATTCTGATAGTCTTGATCTTGGCAATGGGAGCAACAGTCTCTTAATAGTCAATGCCTTCCTTCTGAGCATACCCTTTTGTTATGGGTTGTGCCTTATGCTTGTTGATTCTACCATTTGATTTGTATTTTGTTTTGAAAACCCATTTACAATGGATTGGCTTCTTCCCTGGTGGAAGATATACAAGTTACCATGTGTTATGTTTCATCAATGATTGATATTTTGTATTCTTGGCATCCTTCCGAAGTTTTGACTCTAAGGCTTCATAAACTATATGGGGCTCGATTAAAAAAAAACTCATTATGGACAAATTAACCTCTTCTCAAGTCATGCTATAAATCCTAGGTCTAGTGGTGGATGTGTCTGGAACTCTATCCAACTTATCATCTCATATCATACTCCTATGCCATTTAAGCACATGTTTGATTGTTCTTGTGGGTGGTAGAACTATAGTTTCTGATTGATCAACCTCATTATCCCCACTAATTGTTTTATCACATTTTGAACTATTTACAAGTTTAATTTCTAAATGAGGCGATTTTGTGTAAGGTAAGCTAGATTTACCTTTTTCATCAAAATCAACATCCCTACTTATGTATATTTTACTTATTTTTGGATCCATAAGTCTGTAAGCCAATGATTCTTCATTGTACCCTAAGAAGATGTACATCATGGATTTTTTATCCAATTTATTTCTCTTCTTTTTAGTAATATACATGTATGCCTTAAATCCAAAAAATCAAAGATGATTTATTGAATATTTATTCCTTATCCATGATTCTTGTGGAATCACACCATCAAGAGCAACAATAGGAAATAGACTGTTATTCAAATTTCCTCTGCCTAATATGTATGTGCCGAACCTAAATCCTTAATGATTCAACACATCATTTTCATGATAATGTAATTTCACCTTTCTGTAACACCATTTTGTTGTAAAGTATATGGTTGAGTCATTTGTCAATGAATACCATGCTATTTCAAATAAGCTAAAAAATGCCTTATAGGTGTATCCCCCCTTTGATCTAAGTGAAGAAATTTGATTTTATTACCAATTTATGTTTCCATGGTGGCTTTGAATTATTTGATGTGGAGTATATGGTGGAATCATTTGTCAGTAAATACCATGTTATTTCAACTAAGCTGAAAAATGCCTTACTAGTGTATTCCCCCTTTGATCTAAGGTAAGAGCTTTGATTTTATGACTAGTTTATGTTTCCACAATGGCTTATGTATATTTTCCTTGTTTTTGGATCCATAAGTCTATAAGACAATGATTCTTCATTGTACCCTAAGAAGATGTATGTCATAGATTTATTTCCCAATTTATTTTTATTCTTTTTAGGAATATACATGTATGCCTTACATCCAAAAACTTGAAGATGAGCTATTGAATGTTTATTCCATATCTATTATTCTTATGGAGTCACACCAACAAGAGTAATAATAGGTGATGTACTAGAAAAATATACTATTGTTCATGCTACCTTTGCCCAATATGTATGTGTTAAACCTGAATCCTCAATGATGCAACACACAATTTCCATGATAGTGTGATTTCACCTTTATGTAACACCATTTTTTTATGGATTATATGGTGGAGTCATTTGTTGATAAATACCATTCTCTTTCAAATAAGCTAAAAAAATCCTTATTGGTGTATCCCCCCTCACTCTAAGGGAAGAGCTTTGATTTTATGACCAGTTTATGTTTCCACAATGGTTTTGAATTATTTGAAGATGTTTAAGGCTTGGTCCTTTGTATTTAAATAATAAATCCAAATTTTATGGGAGTATCCATCAAAAACGAGCATAAAATACTGAAACCCAGGATGACTAGGTCTCATTACTCTGCATAGATTGGTATGCACAAGATCTAGTTGTGTGGATGCTCTCAAGGTACTTTTGTCGAATGATGTTCTATGTTATTTTCCTTCAAGACAAATAGGGTAGATATCTAAATTATTTTAATGGAGGAAATCCTTATACCATATAAAAATGGCTTAAGGTAGTTAGGTATCCAAAACTCACATGCCCATATCTATGATGCCATAAATTAGATATCTTTGACTCTTTTTCAACAAGTGTCTAATTGTTCTTTTGAACAAAGTCAAGTTGGAACATTCTCCTAACTCTAAATGCTCATGCAACAATTTTTTAGATTTTTGACTTATCTCTGATGAGGCACATCTTTTTACCACCCTTGTATTCAAAATCACCTTAAGATTATGCTCAAGCAATTGAATGACAAAGAGAAGATTCTTAGTGACTCCTGAGATATACATAACATTGCATATCTTACAGTCATGTCGCCTAAGTGGTAAAGAGATGTTACCAATGCCTTGGATATGATAGGATGAATCATCACCCAAAGATACGTGATTTTTATTAGGTTTATCATTCAATATGTAGAGCTATTTTTTTTCCCATTCAAGTGTCGAGTTGCATTAGAGTCAACATACTAGATAGAACTTTGTGAAGTCGATTCCTCATGAGATTGTGTAGCATATAAGAAATTCTTAGTTTGAAAATGTTACCTTGTTGATGTTTATTTTTTCCAATTTCCCTTCTTATGACTTGTCTTTTGTTTTATGGTTTATTATTGGTTAGTGTGATTTTTGTTGCTTGATGAGCCTTGTGTGAAAGAGTTATACCAAAAATATTTTAGTTCATGGCCTTTTCTACCACAACAAAAGAAAAAAATTTATTGTTTATTCCCTTGTGGATTTTTTTGATGGCCTTGATTTATGGTTTATTTAGAAGACTTCATGGGTCTCTTCCCTTTTTGTTGATTAGAAACAAAATCATGTTCTTTGTATTATTCCTCTACATGCATGGATTCTTCCTATTGTAACATTTTGACCAAATTTTAAAATGATGGTTTTTGTTATGTGATAGTCAAGGTAGTCAAAAATATTTTATAGGAGAGTCACAATTCTCTAAAGACAATAGGTATAAGAGAGGTATTTATCACTTCCTTACCCAATGCTTGGAACGAGGCCCTTAGGGTTTCAACATGTCTTAGGAAAGCCTTTAATTTTTTACTTGAATTTAATTTGAGAGAATAAATTTGAATCTATAAATTAATAATATTTTTTAAATTTTGGTTTCATATATTATTTAAAGCTTATCCCAATCTTCTTTATCTATTGTAGACTCATGGATATGTGGTTTGATGCAGGAACATCAAGCCAAAGAATTTCATTTTTGAACTAATTGTCATAATTGGTCAAAAGAGGTCAAAGTGGAATGTCAAGGTGTGTGAAGGGAATTATGAGGTATAATGAGGTCTAATTATGTCCTTGGAATCCATTTGGAGTCATGAAGTTATGTTAAATAGTTCCTAGGTGTTTCCCTCCAAAACAGGGAATTTGAAAATTCAAAATGTTGTCAAGAGTCCAAGAGGGTCATTTTGTATGTTTGATGTGTTTGGATGAGAAAAGTTAGTTTAGGGTTATATTCAAGTCATAAGGAAATGATTATAATTTAATTCATGTGTAATTCTTAAATCAAGCCATCAAACCAAAGTAAAGTTACCCTTGTACGTAAAGGTAGTTATGGAAGGAAGTTAGATGTAACCAACCCACAAACCAAATGTAAAAGTTGGTGAGAAAGGGAGATTATAGAGGAGGATGGAATAGGAAGAGATGAGAGAATAGGCAAAGGAGGAAGACATACAAGAAGAGGGAGGAAGGGTTAGTAAATGAGAAAGAATAAAAAACCCTCATAAGAAAGTTGATCAAGTCATAAGTGGACTATTTTGTATGAATGATTGATTTAATAAATAGATAAATGATTGATGTAACTCCATCCCATTATATTTTATGGTTTTTCCCTTGTGTATGAACATTTGTCTCAGGTGAATCTTAAAGTTATACATGAATATATTCATAAGATTGGGTGTGAGTCTATAGATTTGGGAGGATAGTAAATTACATTCAAGGGAGTAGGTTTGAACAATTGTCCTAAGTGTATGAAAAATAAACCTCATTTTGGAAGGAAATTGAAGGTGATAATCTATCTATACTGACCCTTAATAGTCATAGAAACATTGTAAGGTAAAGTAAATTCAAGGTAAAGGTAATTCTATCATGTGCCCTATTTTGTGTCAATTAAAGAGTGAGAGCATGCATTTGTTTATTTAGTCCCAAATTGTTATTATGTTGAAATAAAGGTTGGAAAGTGAGATCAATGGTGGTAATAATATTCATGAAATAAAACATTAGATAGAGATTGGAAAATTCCAACATACAATGTCTTTGAAGGAGGATTTTGTGCATATACAATCCAAGTTTAGTCATAAGGTGTTAAGGTATGCAAAAAAGGTATAAGCTTCTTGTGATATGAATGATGAAAATGTTTGAGTGATTTATATATATATATTTTGATTATGTGGATGGATTATAAACATATAATATTCAGTCTACAAAGAACAAATTTTTTTCAAATAAAGTAACCTTGCACATATAGTGGAAACCCAGTTATGGAGAATTGAAGGGTAGGTTCACATATTTGATGAAGGAATAGACTTGTGATTAGTGTATTATTTTCATGAATAGAGTGAAGATTCAAACATTTAATGAATTATTCAAAAGACACTTGTTTTTAAGGTGGTCATTGTATAGACCCTTGTTGCCTGTGTATTATTTGTTGTTTTAAGACTATGTGTGCTATTTTGAGAGAAAGGTATATATATATATATATATATATATATATATATATATATATATATATATATATATATATATATATATATATAGTGATTCCTTGGAATTATATGATGTTGATACATTTTAAAGTAATGTAAAAAATCTTATATAATCCATTCATAGCATTGGAATGTGGTAAAAAATTTGTGACTTCATGATAGACTTGTACCAATCTAGATTACTTGCACAGTCAAGGGGCTTCTTGATTGGAAAAGAGAAACAATGAAATGGAAGTGACTTTATAAAAATTGGATCAGATGTAAAATGTCAAAACAGACCTATAAAAGGTGATTTGGGTCTTTTAAACCCTACACAATGGAAGATATGTAATTTTAGAGTCTCTCGGCCTATATAGAGGACAAAAAGCCTTAAAACTAGGGTTTAGGATATTTTGAGAGATGTAACCATTAGAATAGGCTAAAAATTTGAAATATTGCATAATTATATGTTTTATAACTTATGAAAATGTTTTGGGAATGAAAATTTATGGATAGGTACGGTTTTGAGGATTGTAGAGTGACAATATGGCTAATTAAGGCTATTTGAGTGGGAGTTAAAGAAGGAAGTGCTAGATAGAGAAGGAATTAGGTTAGGAAAATTTACATACATGTCAAATGGGATAAATTAAGCCTATAAATGTCATTATACTTTTGGAAAAGATCTTGGATTGATGGAATAAAGAGAAATTGCTTAAACTTGGCTACTAGCCTATACAAGCCATGGAGAGTGAACTATGTGAAAAGTACCAATGAAAGGTGAGTTTATAGTTAGAAAAGGTCTCACAGGTATGTTGTGAAATTTTAATACTATTCAAGTATTGGGATTGGTCTCTTAATCTTAAATCAAGATTTAATGCTTGATACCTAAAAGGGTTGTGTCAAGTCAAAGCTAAAGAAGAGATTACAAGCAAGCTTGTCAAAAAAATGAATGTAATGAGGTATGGAATAAATGTTTGAGTAATGTGAAAGGTAAAATAATATTAAGAGTGCCTCAAATCACCCAAGGAAAAACAAATAAGCAAGGAGACCATCAAACACAATGAAAGGAAGAGGGAAACTAGTTAGAAACAAGGACAATTAAGAACAAACCAGAGCCAGTGATTGTGATTAGCGAAGATTGGAATCAGACAATGAATGTTTTGAGTACTTCTCCCCCATGCCTCTGCATCATGGTTGCACCTCATTTGATACCCCAAAAATTATGATAATTTTTTCCTCCTAGTTTGCCTTGTCAAACTTACGTTGTTGATCAACATCAAAGGCATGTTAGGTGAATGAGTCACTAAAAATAGGCCAAATGTCCTCAAATTCTAGATGTGTTTTGATATTGGTTTTCCAAATAGTATAGTTGTCACCACATAGAACTGAGCTTGGCATAAATAATTTTTGGCCAGTTGTGACCATTGTGAATATTCTGACAATGGAGATGGATTGGTTCCTTATAAATCTAATAAGTTGCCTTTTCTATATACTATGATTATGATATACCATACATCTTGATATACACACCTTTCTTATATACTCATCAGTTCATGGAAGAAAATCATCTTTTTGATGTACCCAATAGTATGTGAAAGAGTTGTTTACGTACGTGAGAGCAAAGTGGTACATGGTACTGAGACAATACATGAAAAGGATTTGTTTGATCAATGGAACCTATTTAGATGGAATTCCACATATATGGGTGTAATTTACATGTATACTTGAAATTTCCACATGTTAGGATTTATGCCTGATGATCGTGGTAAATGGGTAACAAAGGGATGGTTTAATGAAAATGTGTACCCATTTATCCCTATAGATTTATAGGGATGATGCCAAATGTTTTTGTTTCAAATATTTTAGGATATGTATGTTATAGATCAAAGCGTGATAACATTACCAGTAAACATGAGCTAGAGGCATCGAATGCACCGAACCTACAAGTTGTACAAAATGCACTATTTTATGTTTTTATTTTAATTGAAGTAAATACAATGCTTTTCTCAAATACAATGATTTTTTCAATTTACAATTGTAAAATATTTGGAAATTAATATTCCGCTAAGGGAAATAAAATACCCCCATTTTTATAATTTTCAAAAAAAATTGCCTCCTATTTGTACAAATGTTTTGAAAGAATAAACACAATCCTCTTTTTGATTTTACAAATAAAATTTCAACCTCTTTTTGAAAAATAATACCCCTTATATACTCCCCCATTTTAAGGCTTCTTCACTTTGTACGTGGTGGGTCTTAAACTTGGGAGCTTCTTTTATGGATTTTTTTTACCAAAATACTTAAATCAATTGAGCTATAAAGCACTTTGGGAATATTTAATAGCAAATTTATATTTGAAGCTTGATAAATGCAATTTTGAAATTTAAAAAAAAATGGAAAGTCCACACCTCGGATTATGCTTTCACTGCCCTTGAGACATTCATGGTCTTAGTTGTTGAGGCGATCTTGGGAGAAGTTGGGAAACACAATCTACGAAATGAATGTTATATGTTCAAATGATATTTATTTATGACATTCAATGAATAATGTTTTAAGATTAGATAGATATCGGTGCAACTAAAAATGAAGACTATACACACACATGTCGTTTTGATAAATATGTAGGTCTCAATGTATGTATTCAACTTCATGTAATCTGATAGAATGTTATCAATGGAGATGTAAATATTATAATGATTCCAATGCAAGCTCTAAGACAAATCCATATTTAAGCCAACAAAATAATTAATCCAACATTTATTATCTTATGATAGTTGGTTGTGCCACTATATAATGTCAAAACTTGTTGATGTAGTATATTTGAACAGAATTTGAACACATATATAACATAATAACAACATTTGAACATCATGGCCATCCATGATAATAGTGTGGGTAAGGCACTGAATAATGGGTCATTACACTTAGTGGTCTGAGCCTCAGCCTTGCAACTATGTATCTAGGTAGTTTATTTTAGTATAACCAGTAGATATTCTTGTTGTCCCACCCATTAGGTGAGGCATTTGAAAGATCCATAGGGGACGGGAGGATGAGGCATCCTCACTGATGTGACATTTATGAGACCACGGCATGCCCCATTTGTGGGAGATAATGATGACATTGCACAATTAGAGAGAAAGAATAGGGAAGGCCTACTCCTAATGTATAGTTGGTAGAGGGGAACACACCACAGTAGGATCAATGGGTCATTTGAGGGCCAAGAAGGTCATCAGGGAGGTGAGTATTTGTTGTCTAGAGAAAGAGGCAGGTTAGTTCTCGACCCATCCTGAGTCAATATAATGACACTATCTTAGGAGTTAGAGTAGATGAGGAGAGCATCATGGAGTAGTGCCCTGTGATAGGTAAAAATAAAGTATGCATTAATTTTTTTCTATCACTTTACTTTTCTAGGATTAGAGTAGTTTAAATTAAAATTTTACTATATATCAAGATTTAAGAACTGGGTATTAGTGATAGTTTTACCATATGCTAGGTACTAGTGATAGTTTTACTTACAGTTTTGATATATATTGAGATCTAATTTCAAATTCAGTTTATGTTTTGTAAATACAATAGTGGATATGATGTGGTTGGGGACCATGGTAGAGATTGTGCATCATGATATTGTAGATGATTTCCTACTAGAGCATGATACCACTCAAATGATGGATCTAATGGTACCTGTATCTAGTCAATATGTTTGTTATTTTAGATTAGTTGGCACTATTTCATAGGAGTTGCGATGATGGGATCAAGAAACTATACCATTGGTGGTCCCATTAGGACGAGATGGTGCAAGATGGAAATATGTGGCTATGACACAAATAGCTATGACTAAGGAGATTAATGCTCACATGGATACTATGGATTGAGTGTACCAGGTAGAGATATATTTATCTGATGCACAAGGAGAGCTCTAAGGATTACAATATCAGACCCACACTAGAGAGGTTTCTATAGGAAGTGATAGTTCCAATCTCTTTAGGGAGCAGAGCTCCTTTTCCACCATCAAGTGGGGTTTGAATGTAGACCAGTAAGCTATCTGTGTATATATATTTATATATTTGATGTAAAAACTGAACACACACACACATGCTTTTTTTTAAAAATCTACATGGATTTGTGATTATGGTTTTTCATTTCTAGCATGTACTATGGTTCAAATATCATGCTATGGTATTTCTAGCAGAGCTCTAAGGATTACAATATCAGACCCGCACTAGAGAGGTTTTTATAGGAAGTGATAGTTCCAATCTCTTTAGGGAGCAGAGCTCCTTTTCCACCATCAAGTGGGGTTTGAATGTAGACCAGTAAGCTATCTGTGTATATATATTTATATATTTGATGTAAAAACTGAACACACACACACATGCTTTTTTTTTTAAATCTACATGGATTTGTAATTATGGTTTTTCATTTCTAGCATGTACTATGGTTCAAATATCATGCTATGGTATATGTTAATATGTGATGTATGTTTTATTATTTTCTAGCAAATGTGAGAAAATGCATGGTTAAAAATAACAAAACTAAGTATAAAAAATGACATCTTAAGTAATTAGATAGAAAAATCAACAAACAAAAGATATGTAAGAATGTGTAAAGAATGATGTGAAACATACTTAATGTAAGTAAGATGAAAATATTAAGATATATAAAAAATTTTGAGAAAAAATCATAAATCACATTAAAATGTAAGTCAATCTAATCATAAGATGCAAAAAATAATTGTAGAAAGAGATGTTTAATGTAAGAAGATGTGAAAGATAATCAAACAAGGATATGTGAAAAATGTTTGAGAATGTCATCCAATTTAAGATAAGTATAATAACTTGAATCAAACATAGGGAAAAATAAGAAAGTGATTATAAGGTATATCCAATGTAAGATAGGTAAAAACTCAAATTAAACATGGACATGTAACAAAATATAAAAATACCTCAGTGATTGAGAACTTGAAATCAATGCTTGTACTAAAGCAATGTGTAGGAAAACACAACCATCTAGAGACATAAATATGGTGACAAATATGGTGTGGATATAAATGCTGATTTTTGTTTGTGAGGAAGTCTTAGTTGTATTCTCAAAGGTCTTAAATTGCAAATCACAAACTGAAAAGCTAAGAGGCATGATAAATGGAAGCTAAAAGTCAAATCTGAAGTAAATATATAAAAAATGACAAATTTAAGAAGAGGGACGTGATCAACTAGAAAAAAAATCCATCATGGGGATATAGAGAAGATATAATGGATAAAAATGAGTGCAAAACACAAAAAATTTGATGTTAAAATATTATGCAAAGACAAGACACTCTAATCAAGTGGGTAAGGTTAAGAATTGTCTACATCAAGGACCTAAAGAACCCCACATAACAAGTGTATGATTTAGATAACAAGTGAAGTATATATATAATCTAATGAAGGATAAATTCATGAAAAATAAAATGGATCCTACCTTACCACAACATATTCCCTGCTCCTCATGACCCCTGATAGAGTTGTTGGTGTACTGTGAAGATTGAGTACCAGCATGAGAAAGTAGGTGACACTAGTATGTAAGAAGATAATGATAATATAATGATATAAACCTAATACTCAACCTTCTAAAGGGATTTTATGCCCATATATATGTTAATAAAATACTTAACATATAAATTTAGAGTAATACCCATCCCAATGGTATTAAATTACTTAACATGGGCTTAGTTTTTATTATCCCAAGTCAATTAATGTACAAGTGTGGGTTTCCTTCTCTCAAGGATTATCTTTCAATACATAAAGGTATTTGTTATCCAATTTTTGGCTACTATTGGAGGGGTTCACAAAAATATTTGTCAACCAAGTCTCCACATTGAGTGATAACCTTTAAAACCCCCTTTGCAATGCATGTTCACATAGTTTATGGTAAAGTTTATCTTGATTTTATGCTTGTCTAAGTCACTTTATGTCATGTTTTAATATGGTTCAAGTGGTGCAATGGGTTTAAGGTGTCTTTTTAAGTCATAAGTAATGTGTCAAAGTCATGTCATACTCCCTCTAGTCCAATCAAGTGCCAAAATGGGTTTCATGTTATGTTCAAGGTCAATAAATCATGTTTCAAACTCTTTTATGGGTCTCTAGCATGTGTAAAAGTGTCAAAAATCATTTTTAGCCCTTAAAAGGTTGAAAACCATGTAGATAGATGTTTTGAAATGATTTATAAAGAATGATATAATGTGAAGTTGGAAGGTATATGATGATAAGTTAGTTTTAAGTGATGATAAGCAGTTACAATTGAGTTTCAATGCTCAGAAGAGGCTTGCCACCCACTTATACAAACCAAGAAGACTTGTCTATAGGTAAAAATAGTTCAAAAGTGTATATTTATCTTCCATAGGTTAAATCCATGCTTAGAATTTATGTACAAATCTCAAAAAGGCAAAAAACACACACTCTCTCCCATCGCTCCCTTGGCAAGCTCATAAAGGCAAACTTCAGATGCTTGGTCCATACAATAAAATTAGAGTTTGGACCTAAGATTTATACTAGAGGAGGGGATCCTAATGGCATTAAAATCCATGGCCATATTTGTGAAACTGGTGGCCCCTCCTTTATGAATAATCGTTAAGACCAGGAGTTGGTCTTAAACCCTACTTAAAACCCATATGCTCAATTTTCTCCTTGAAATGACAATTTGAGATTGGTTGGAGGCATGAGAGATATTAAATAGGATGTAGAGGGTTTACATAGCCATCTCACATGTTTTTAAAAGTCCCACTTGGCACGTGTGAGCTCAAGTTGATAAGAAATCTCTATTTGTGCATCATTTACAAATTTAAGATCATGGTTTTCTGATTGATTTAAGGTGTTCAAAGTATATTTTATGATTGGTGGAGATATAAAATCACATATTAACTCCTCCCAATTCTCTACAAGTCCATTAATGGATCCATTTCCCACTCCAACACTACCTTCTCCAAGTAACGTGCAATGGTCTTGATTTTTGGATTTTGTATATGACTCCAAGCATAGAAGTGAATTGAAAGGTATGAATGTTGCATTTTTAGTGTAGTACAAGGGTCATGACCTCATGAAATATGTCATGAAACAATGGATTTGAAATTACATCTAATTAGGAAGTCATTCATTGAATTTGGATTGATGAAACCTAAGCCTAAAGGCACTAACAGCCCTGTCATGAGACTAAAAAAGAAAAGAAACCCTTGTGGTAGTTGGAAGTGGTGAGAAATCTTATAGAAAGGTTAATAGGAACATGGTAAAAATATCAACACTATACCAAATGCCATTGAAATGCTCAAAGCATCCATTCTCAAGTACAAAGATCCCTAACCTTGAGGCTTTGCACATAAGTGAGACCAATTTGCACATATAGGTCTGATCTCTAAAGCATGTCTTTAATGGGAAGAATTAATGAAACCAGTATTGAAGATGGTATTATAAATACTAAAGGATCATATCAAACCTCTAGATGGACCCTAGTAAGTTTGACCCTATCATCACCAACTCATCAAGGTAAGTTTACTGTCATAAAGTGTTTGAGACTGTGTATAGGCATGCCTTCACAGAGTTGAATTAAATAGGTGATAAGCATTGCATTATAAGTGTTGTATAAAGGTTAAAACCTCATGATCAGGGTATGAGGTAATGGAAGGCAGTATTCAATGCTAAGATGACCCAAAATGCAATGTTAAAAAGGCCTAAAATGGTAAAAGGCAGATCTATAGGTTTACAGATTTGTAGGTCTCCTTTTTCACATAAAATGTAACAAATTTTGCATTAGAGATGATGTTTTAGGGGATAAATTAAAGGTAGAATTCATGTGCAGATACTATGGAGATATATACAAGGATATGGAGGATAAACTATGTCACTAAAGACCTTTTTTGAGCTATAGTAATCAACATGCCCAAGCAGTCCTAAAATGAGTACATCCAGGCCTGTTAGAGAGCATGATAAGGAAGATGCAATGTGTGCATTGGAGTTGAGGTCTAAATGAAGAAGAAAGGTGTATGGAGTTTCTAGAGATTAAGGAGGAATTAAAAGAAGATTAGAAAATGTAATGAAAACAAATCTACCTTAAAACCTACATCATACAGTCCTAAGCATATACAGGCTTAATGAAGATTTCAAGTTTGCCTTCAAATGAGAAAGTCTAAATGTAATTGTTATAGCATGGAATTTCACCCTTGTGGGAGAGTTTTTTAGGCTCTCCCACTTATGGCTATAAGCGTGGGAATAACCTCAGGATGTGGGTGTCCTATGGTGAGGTTGAGCCTCTAGGATTTTTAAAGAGGCTAGTTCCTCTTGGTGGATCACCTAAACTACTGTTGACGCAATGGATTCCACCCTGGATAGGAGGTTGAGCTCTTGCCTTCCACACGTCAAAATGGAAACTCCCCTCTTGCCTGTGGGCCTAAAAAAATTGGGGGGAGAGTCTCTAGATAAGGGCTAGTTCCCTTTGATGCATCTGAGTTATTTCAGTGAATTGGTAATACATATATATATATATATAATGGGGGGGTTTGAAAAGGGAGAAGGATTATAAGAAAACAAAACCTAATCTAAGAGAGTTATGCACCAAATATGTTTGATCCACTCACATTCACACTCTGATCCACAAGAACACATATATACACTCTAACTGGTAAAAGGACCAGACTGCAGAGAGCTTGATAGGGAGGCTTTAATGGAAACACACAGTAAAAGAACTCACCATAGGTGTTGTAAGAAGAGCACACTATCTAGTAATCTCCTTCTACTTCTGCATTCTAGGAATGGCTCTTCTTATCACCTACAAAAATGGTGCTTCGTATATACCAGGTACGTTGGTGTCAACCCTATGAAAGCATTAGGAAGTAATGACTGGACACTAGACAAACACTCAGACACAATCAGAGATATATGCAACCAGAATAGAGGTAGAAAAATGTGTATTCTATTGATTCTAGGTGAAAAATAGTAGGGCTTCACCTTACAATGTGAGATATCCCTCTAAAAATTAGAAGTCTACAATATATAGAGGAAGAAAAGAGACCTGTTAGCGCCCTTTTTACAAGTGACCCATGTGCATTCTGATCATCGAGAAGAGGAAGCCGCTTAAACATCATATGCAAATTTATGGGCCGTGCCATTTGTCTGCAAACAAGACCACTCCTTCAAAGCAATTGCGCGGCTTGTCTGCTCATCAATGCAAAGTGAAGAAAATGGGTCACACTGTTCACCGTTCACGCCTCTTGATGATTAATTCATGGACACTGTGTCAACCACTGGAGTAAATCCTTGAGTCGACACCTTCCTTTACCACTTGGACTTTTTTGTCTGTTTCTGCACTTGGTTCTTTTGCCCCTTCCTAGCTTTGTCTTTCTTATGGCCTTAAGCCTTTGAATTCCTTCGTGTTCACGCTTAGGTCTGCGAATATCAACAGCTACTTCATTGCCACAAATTTGACATCCTCAGGTCCATTGTCCTCCTTAGCAATTCGTTCATGTCCTTCCTACTTGCTTTGGCTACTTTCCACTAATTTTAATAAGTGACACATGGCATGTTACACTATGAAACAGGCGAGGACACGTGGTGGCATCCACTGCTTATAGAAACCTTAGGCGCCTTTTGAGAGTCCTATAGAAGATGGCATGTGGCAGCTTCCACTGAGCTTTAGAAACAATATAGAAACATTCAAGACTCATTCGGATTCACACGGATGATGACACTTGGCAGCTTCCACTCTCTTTAGCAATATGTCTGGGGCCCACCACAGTCTTTACGAAACAAAAGGGAGAGACCATAGATGTTGACACTTGTCGACTTCTGTCGAGCTTTGCAAGGGACACATGGCACATTCCACTGCTCTTAGAAAAATATGTCAAAACCTTCCACATTTGCCACTTGGTGCCCTCCGCGGAACTTTGAGGGAAGCTTGTTGAAAGGAGCTTTAGGACTTGGATGCAGACAATTATCTTGCTCCACTGGGTTTTGTAAGGGACACATGGCACATTCCACTACTTTTAGAGGTAAATTATCATGTATCCCGACAAATGACACTTAACAACGTCCGCTCTCAGGCTTTTTTGGTGTAAAATTGATGTTTGCGGGCCCGTCATTGTTTGAAAACCAACGGCTAGTCCATTTCCCTAAAATTGATGACCTCGGAGATGTCATTATCCTTGGCAAATCCTTCAGTTCTTTTCCTTTAGGTTTTTTTCCTGTGGCCTTTTCTCAAATTTCTTAAAACTTTTTGTTTGAAGGAATTCCTTCAGACAAAAATTTTGAAAGAAATCAATTTATGCCTTTGCCTTTAGTCCTTTTTGCGAGATTTTCCTCTGAAGAATTTCTTCAGACAAAATGTCTGAAGGAATTCCTTCGGACATTTTGTCTGAATAAATTCTCGTGTTTCTTGCCTTGAAAAATTATGAAAGAATTCCGACTTGCCTTTTGCATTTTCCAAAGGAATTCCAACCCTTTCGACTTTCTCTTTGGTCCCTTTGAAAATGTTCCCTGCCCTCCGCAAGGGCACTTGGGTCAGGAATTGCCCTCTGCAAGGGCACTTATTCTTCGGGAGACCTTCTTGAATCTTCTTATTGAGCTGTCCCTTTGAAATAACCCATTGAACTGTCCCTTTGAAATAACCCATTGAACCGATCGTTGAACCAACACTTTGAACCATTTCTATTGAATCGGTTCAAAGTTTGTTGAACCAAGGAATTGAATGTTTGAAAAAACTGAGTGAACCAAGTGATTGAGCCAGTTGTTGAACTTTGCCATTGAACCAAGGCATTGAACCAGCGCTTTGAAATGAGCACTTGAACCAAAATGAATTGAACCAACTGAAACTAAATGGTTCAATGGTCTGAAGAAACTTTTGTAGAAGCTCGCACTCTTTGAACTGGTTCTTCATCTACCAAAAGGCACGCCTGCAGAGTCCGTAGAAATGCTTGCAAAGTCCGTAGAAATGCCTGCAGAGTCCGTAGAAATGCCTAGACTTGTGCAAAATTCAAAAAATGAACTGGCTCAAAAATAACAGGGAAAGAAGGGAACCGATTTTGGCCTGTCAGACCAAAAATGGTCAACAAATTGGTGAGTCCTAGGGGAAGCATGCCTGCTATGCTTAGAAGCCAGTCGCCTTAAAATCCATTGGGCATGGAGTCAGAACGCAACTTGAAAAAGGTCAGCAACAGCCTCGATAGATCCAAGAATCAATCACGAAGGTTTGCCTCAAAAGGAAACAAAAAACACACACAAAACTAAGGAAACTACTAACATGTGCAAAAGCACTTAGGAAAAATAGGGAAAAAGCAAGGAAAATATATACACGATGGGAAAAGGGCTCAGTGATAATGCTTAAGATGTATCCCATTAACTGGGATATACAGTTCTTCACCATCCAACCTAGATAGTTGGAATGCATTATGCTGCTTACACTGAGTGATGACGTATGGACCACTCCATAGGGCGTCAAACTTCACATGCTTTCCAGGCTTAGCTCAGTCCTCATCCCATTTCAAGGTGATGTCTCCTTTAGAGAAACCTTTTGATGAATATTTCTTGTTGAAGTGTCTCTTGATCTACTATTGGCAGCTGGTCATAGAAGCCATAGCCTGGTCTCTTATCTCTTGTAGCTCCATCAGCTCGCATAGCTTAACCTCCATGCTATTGCCTGCTTCTAATTGCAGTTGGTGAGCGAGGTCCAAGGCTGGCAACTCAAGTGAAATGGGAAGCCTAGATTCCATTCCACATACGAGCGTGTACGGTGAGTTACCAATTGCCCTCTTTGGGGTGACCCTATCCGCCCACAGGGTTGTTTTCAACTTGGCTTGCCAAGTCCTTTGATTCTCCTCCATTGTTTGCTTGATGATTCTGATCAGATTCTTATTGGTAGATTCAGCCAACCCATTCCCTTGTGGGTAGTAATTAGATGAAATGCTAAGATAGATACCATATCTTAGTGCCCATTCACTCGTTTTAGTTCCCAAAAAAGCTAATGCATTATCTGAGATTATGGTTGCTAGAACCCCAAACCTTGCCACCAAGTCTTCATAAAAATCTAGGACTGCCCTTTCATTGGCTTACTTTAGAGCAATAGCCTCTACCCATCTTGTGAAATAATCTATGGTGGTTAGGACCCACTTGTGTCTAGCACTAGAGGGAGGGTTAATCATCCCTATGAAGTCAAGGCCCCATTGCATGAATGGTTGCTCTACCTGAATAGGCTGTAAAGGCATGGCAACCAACCATTGTTTCCCATCAAAAAGTGCACATTTTTGGCACTTTCATACCCAGGCATGGGTGTCTCTGGATAGAGTAGGCCAGAAGTAACCAGCTCTCAACTTACTTCTTGAACCATCAAAGAACAGCGGCCATAGACCTAAGCTTTCTTGGCTCATTTTAATCAAATTTGGTACAAAATTACCCTCTTCATGTATGCAATAAATTCCAAGTCTTGCCTCCTCTACGCATTTTTAAGGATCATGCTAGAATTTGTCACTTCCCCATTTGTCTAAGAGCAGGTCTGCAACTCCTTCAAGGGTAGAGGATGGAGATTGATCTACTTGGAACTCTTCTTGGTCAATAATGTCGTAGCTGACATTTGCCGCCTTGAGCGAGTATGGTTCCAGATGATCTCTGTGGAGTGGCTCAGATTTAATCTTAACTTTAGTCCCATACTTGGTTCTAAAAACTAGATAAGACTAGTTCGTTGCTAGGTAGCTGCCTATCTTGGATGTAAAATCCCTGGATAAGCAGATAGCAAAGTAAGGAGGGACATCTGCCACTACCACATCATGAGGAATTAAGAAGGTCGGGCGAGCATGTAATGTCAAGCTCAAACCTTTCACCACCCCAACTATCTTTGTTGGTGTTCCATCCAGCTGCAAGACTCCCTTAGTCATTTCTTCATATTTCAACCTTAGCTTGTTGGCTATGCATTTGGGCATTACTGAGGTGCTTGATCCACTGTCAATGATGCAATTGTGCACCAAAAAATCTCATATGACCAAGGACAAATAAAAAGGGGGAACCTTTTCTTCTTTCCTAACTTGGCCTGAGGTCGAAGGCTGTCCATTCATCATCAAAACATTATTAGCTCTTGTTGGGACAACTTATTCATTCAACTCATGCAATTCCTTTTGCAGCATGTCCTTTTGCCCCAGTATTGACAATGAATCCCACAAGGAGATGTTCATGTGCAACTTCTTCATCTGGTCAACCACATGGACATGAGGGCTGTCTTCCTTCAAATTTTCTTTGGGATTATTTACAGCCTGAGGTGTAGGCCGAGGAGCTGAAGATACAACCAGCGGTCTGAAGCTTGGGACCTTTTGATTTATATGTGATGAAGAAGGTATTACTAACATTTGGGCAGCAGCCTGAGCTTCTTCCATTGCTCTCCTTTTAAATCTTGTGTTGGCTACGATATAGTTGCCTTGATTATCTGTAGTACCCATGTAATTGACTGAATAGAACTCACCTTCTAGGTGATTCATGAGAATATAATCAGGCTGAGTTTGACTGTTGCTCGTGCCGGGTTGCATTGAAGCCTCAAAACCTTGGAATTGGGTGGCTTCCTGATTGTCTTGTACATTTCGGTAGTGACCCATCATTTCATTTGTATAAACAATCTTCTCTTGACCATATCCCATGGTTGAGCAACTGGGTTGTTCTTGTACCAGATTGTTTTAAGCGGGCACCATAGCCTTGGTTGATGAAGGGGCACCTAGATTGTAGCCTTGAAAAAGTCTGGTCTGTGCAAGCTAACCCTATCATTGATGGTAATTTTAGAATGGGGGTCTATTTTTTTGACCATACTGTTGATATCCTTGGTTTGGTCGATTGTTTTGAGCTTGCTATCTTTTAATAGCCACTAGTTCATTTGTCACATTTTGCAACAGACTCTTGACTTCATGGAGTTCATTGGATGGAGTAGCAACTAAATTTTCTATGCTAGGTAGAACAGCTAAGGTGGGAGCAGCGGTCTGAATTAGAGGCAACATTTCAAGGAAAAGTGGCATATGGGGTTTAGGAGCTATTTTCCCAGCCTACACTAGGCAATTTTCAGTCGCTATAGCTATGTCATAGGCAGCAGGCAGCACAATTCCTCCCATGGACTGTATCATAACAGCGATATCATTGTTCAATGCTCTTAAGTAATATATGCAAGCATAGCTAGGAGTTGGCTTTACCAAAATGGGGATTCTATCCCATGTCTTCTAAAAATGAGTGTTGAAATCTTGCATGTATTCGTGTGGAGCTCTTTTCATTGTAGTCAGTTGCTTGGCAAGTGAGATGTGGTCACTCTTCTCCCCAAATTGGTTCATCAAGAGAGTGCCCAATTCATTCCTAGAACTGACTAAATTTATGGGTAAAGTCCCATACCAGTCCAAAGCTTTGCCCTTGAGAGACAATGCCAGCAATCTGATTACAATATTCTCCTCAGTGACATTGTGAATATTGCAGAGGTTAGCAATATTTTTGATGTGTTTAATAACTATAATGGGCCCCTCTCCATCAAAGGGAGGAACACTTTTGAGGATTGCTTTAGAATTGGGGCATAACGCTAGAGATTCAAAGGACTCTAACCACGAAAGGTCACAAAGGGTAATGCCATAGCTATGACAGGATGTAACCGCGGCCTTCTTGCTTAGGTGTACTTTATAGTAAGTTTTGGAAAGTGGTTTGTTGAATAAAGATGGATCCTTTCAAACCTCAGTCGCTTTGCTAAGTTCAAAGGCAATTCGATGAACTCAAAAGGGACACCCTTAGTAGTAGACCATGTGGTGATTTTAGGCATAGGAAGTCAGACTGGTCTTTGATTAGAAACTGAAGCTCTTACTAGTGGAGTCACCAGATGCTGAAAATAGTTGATTTTATTGTAACATGACTAGCATCAATCCTGAAACTTTACTAAGTGTAAAAACTAAGTCCCACCAGGTGTGCCAAAAACTGTTGACGCAGTGGATTGCACCCTGGACAGGAGGCTAAGCTCCTGCCTTCCACACATCAAAATGGAAACTCTCCTCTTGTCTGCAGGCCTGGCAAAATTGGGGGGAGAGTCTCTAGATAAGGGCTAGCTCCCTTTGATGCATCTGAGTTATTTTAGTGAATTGGTAATAAATACATATATATATATATATATATATATATATATATATATATATGTATATATATATATAATGGGGGGTTGAAAAGGGAGAAGGATTACAGGAAAACAAAACCTAATCTAAGAGGGTGATGCACCAAATAAGTTTGATCCACTCACATTCACACTCTGATCCACAAGAACACATATATACACTCTAACTGGTAAAAGGACCAGACTGTAGAGAGCTTGATAGGGAGGCTTTAATGGAAACACACAGTAAAAGAACTCACCATAGGTGTTGTAGGAAGAGCACACTATCTAGTAATCTCCTTTTGCTTCTGCATTCCAGGAATGGCTCTTCCTATCACCTGCAAAAATGGTGCTTCATAGATCCCAGGTACGTTGGTGTCAACCCTGTGAAAGCATTAGGAAGCAATGACTGGACACTAGACTAACACTCAGACGCACTCAAAGATATATGCAACTAGAATAGAGGTAAAAAAATGTGTATTTTATTGATTCCAGGTGAAAAATAGCAGGGCTTCACCTTACAATGTGAGAGATCCCTCTAAAAATCAAAAGTCTACAATATATAGAGGTAGAAAAGAGGCCTTTTGGTGCCCTTTTTACAAGTGACCCATGTGCATTCCAATCATCGAGAAGAGGAAGCCGCTTAAACATCATATGCAAATTTATGGGCCATGCCATTTGTCTGCAAACAAGACCGCTCCTTCAAAGCAATTATGCGGCTTGTCTGCTCATCAATGCAAAGTGAATAAAATGGGTCACGTTGTTTGTGCCTCTTGATGATCAATTCATGGACACTATGTCAACCACTGGAGTAACTCCTTGAGTTGATACCTTCCTTTGCCACTTGGACTATTTTGTCTGTTTCTGCACTTGGTTCTTTTGCCCCTTCCTGGCTTTGTCTTTCTTCTGGCCTTAAGCCTTTGAATTACTTCATTACCACAAATTTGACATCCTCAGGTCTGTCGTCCTCCTTAGCAATTCATTCATGTCCTTCCCACTTGCTTTGGCTGCTTTCCACTGATTTCAATAAGTGACACATGGCGTGTTCCACTGTGAAACAGGTGAGGACACGTGGCAGCATTCGCTACTTATAGAAACCTTAGGCACCTTTTGAGAGTCCTGCAAAAGATGACACGTGGCAGATTTCGATGAGCTTTAGAAACAATATAGAAACATTCAAGACTCATTGGGATTCACATAGATGATGACACTTGGCAGCTTTTGCTCTCTTTAGCAATAAATCTGGGGCCCACCATAGTCTTTATAGAACAAAAGGGAGAGACCGTAGATGTTAACACTTGTCAGCTTCCATCGAGCTTTGCAAGGGACACATGGCACGTTTCGCTGCTCTTAGAAAAATATGTCAAAACCTTCTACATTTGCCACTTGGCACCCTCTATGAAACTCTGAGGGAAGCTTGTTGGAAGGAGCTTTGGGACTTGGATGTAGACACTTGTCGCACTTCACTGGGTTTTGCAAGGGACACGTGGCACATTCTGCTACTTTTAGAGGCAAATTATCATGTATCTTAGCAGATGACACTTGACAGCGTTCACTCTTGAGCTTTTCTGGTGTAAAATTGATGTTCACGGGCCTATCACTATTTGAAAACCAATGGCTAGTCCATTTCCCTGAAATTGAAGGCCTCGGAGACGTCACTGTCCTTGGCAAATCCTTCGGTTCTTTTCCTTCAGGTTTTTTTCCCGCGGCCTTTTCCTAAATTTCTTTGGACTTTTTGTTTGAAGGAATTCCTTTAAACAAAAAGTCCGAAAGAAATCAATTTATGCCTTTGCCTTTAGTCCTTTTTGTGGGATTTTCCTTCAAAGAATTTCTTCAAACAAAATGTCTGAAGGAATTCCTTCGGACATTTTGTCCAAAGAAATTCTTGTGTTTCTTGCCTTAAATTTTTTTGAAAGAATTCTGACTTGCCTTTTGCATTTTTTGAAGGAATTCCAACCCTTTCAGCTTTCTCTTTGGTCCCTTTGAAAATGTTCCTTGCCCTCCGCAAGGGCACTTGGGTCAGGAACTGCCCTCAACAAGGGCACTTGTTCTTCGGGAGACCTTCTTGAATCTTCTTATTGAACTGTCCCTTTGAAACAACCCATTGAACCGATCGTTGAACCAACACTTTGAACCATTTCTATTGAACCGGTTCAATGGTTCAATGTTTGTTGAACCAAGGCATTGAACCAAGTGATTGAACTAGTTGTTGAACTTTGCCGTTGAACCAAGGCATTGAACCAACCCTTTGAAACAAGCACTTGAACCAAAATGAACTGAACCAATTGAACTGAACTAACTAAAACTGAAAGGTTCAATGGTCTGAAGAAACTTTTGTAGAAGCTCGCACTCTTTGAACTAGTTCTTCATCTGCCAAAAGGCATGCCTGCAAAATCCGTAGAAATGCCCAGACCTGTGCAAAATTCAACAAATGAACTACCTCAAAAACAACAGGGAAAGAAGGGGATCGATTTTGGCCTGTCAGACCAAAAATGGTCAACAACTACTATTGAAATAAAAATTTCATGGGGAAAAGGGTTAGAAGGGGAAAAGGGATCTTAAGAAGTCTAAATAGGCGATGCACCAATTTAAAATGGGAAACTCCCATAAGCTTGAACCCACACTAATTCTACAGAGGACAATACTGGATTACACAACCTCAAGATCAAGCTAGTTGCATAAATATTTCATGGAGGAGGTTCAGGGAAGTAATGAATGCAACTAGAGAGTAATTATAAGACTCACTAAAATTTCACATTAATGGTAGAAAGAACACTCAACCAGACCTGTAAACAACATCAAAATTTCCTTAAACAAGGTCAGAAATGAGGAGCATGGATGAGGAAGACTCTCCTTCATGTGATGTCATAGTACACATCTTAATAGACACAAGTCCAAGGCAAAAGATAGGCAAAGAAAAATCATTTATTGCATAAGAGGTGGTTCTTACAAATTCTTGGCAGGGTCAAGCCTAACCAACTAAGCATATCTTGTGATATCTCTAAGAGCGTCCTATCTCCCAAGAAGATAAAAAAAAGGTCTAAAAACTGGGAACCATTACAATGACAAGTCGCATGATATTTATAGAGAACATGGAGAGAGAGAGAGAGAGAATTGCATGGCAGAAAGGAGAGAGGGGAAGTCATTGAATTAGGACTGCTACTATCTCCACTACCTTGACCATGAAATGTGCCACCTAGGATCATTGTCAAATCTCCTCGAGCCATTCCCGTATTCAATTCCTTTCCTTTTGAACTGACAGGGCCATACCAGAGGTAGCTGCATGTTCCTACCAAGCATGTGTGATTTAACCTTCACATTTAAGTATCAGCATGTTCTTTATGACAAATTTGACTATCCCAGTTGGTATTTTGCATTTGACCCCTTCGAAATTTATGTAAATCCCTTTGGATTTCTTGATTGTCCCCTTTTAGCTGAGAAAAGGCCCTTCGGCCTTATGAATTGGTACCTTTGGATTTTCCTAAAAAGTGTCTTTGGTATTGTGAGTGCCCTTCAGAGAAAGGTACTGACCCTTCAAAAATGTGCAAAAGGTCCTTCAGGTTTTTTGAAGAGGACCAATTCTGTTTATGAAAGAGTCTTTCGAGATTGGTGCTTGGACCTCCTTCTTTCATAAATGACCCTTGGAGAAGACTTTTCCTTTTGAGAACCTAAGAAGCACTTCTAAGACCAAATTGGGATTTTGATGTCTCATTACTTATTTTGGGTTTCTGATTGCTTACAACTTATGAAGTAATTAAGTAGTGCACCCCAAGAAACCCAAAATACACTACCTAGACCAAATTGAGCTTTCCAAACCTTCTTACTTGCTTTGGGGTTTTGACTACTGATTACTTATAAAGTTTTTAAGTAGTGCTCCTCTGGAAACCTGAAGAATTCTCCTTCCAAAAATTGAAGTTGTCTGAACTTGCCACTTTTGCTTGAATGTCTACCTTCTCACACTTGGGCAAAATTTGGCATGTGGGCCAAAAATGGCCAATAGTAATATTACATAGAAAATTGGAGTCCAGAGGTTTGGAAAGAGTGAGAAACTCTTGAAAGATGAATCATATAGAATAAAAAGGAAGCTTTTGTCCCATACAGGGCTATAAGTGGATAGAGAGGGAAAACTCAGGTCTAAAGGTAGATAGAGACCTAAAGGTCTGTGTTAAGACTATGACAAAAATATGCATTTTTATGCTGGAATTGGGTGTGTGATGATCAAGAGGGATGTATAAAACCTAAGTATTAATTTACATGAGGTTTAGACTCAATGTATGAAGAGGAAAACTAAGAAAATAGACTTTTGGGGTCAAGGAGCTCAAGCTGCTATCAAACCCTAATGAGGAGACTGTGTGTGTGTTATAAGCTAGTTAAGGTGTCAAGATGTTTGACAAGTGTTAGATAACATCACATGAGGTGTTACATACTTAAATTAACCATTTTAAACTTAAAACAAACTTCAATACAACTGATCAAGCCTAAATTTCTCTCTCAACCTCACTAAACAGTGTCTGCCTAACCCGATAGGATCTTTCGTGTACTCATTTGTACGTTAAAATTTTGCATGGGAGAAAATTCAATTAAGATATGATAGAGGGGTATTGATACTTGAAATTTTTGGAATTATTTCATCCTAAGAAGGCCTCATTTTTATGAACCATCCTTAAGAGTGCAAGGCACTCATAGGGTGCCAAAAAGCCTTCAAATGACCTGATTGAGGAGAATATTCTTCTAAGTGCTAAGGTGGATTGAAATGAACTCCAAACTACTTATATGGCCTCTATGATCCTCATAAACACCTGATTGAACCATTGGTTGGCACATGTGAAGGTACATTGTATGGAATTGACTCTAAATACTTGGTTGTAGGCCTATTGGTGAGTATGCAGGGCAAGGAATGGTATTAAAATCAAGTTCAGACGCCTAGAAACCCTAGTCATAGGTTCCATGATCATCTCCACACATTCATAGGTCTCTCAACGTGATATATAAGACATCTAAGCTACCAAGTGGGGTCAAAAAGGGATAAACACACTATTTCACTAACCAAGAAGCCTATCTACAAACCTGAGAGTATTCTTGGGGAACTTTATTTTATCATATTGAGTTGTCCTATGATATTAAAATCCTCAAAAAACCATTTTAAAGCATCATAACCTATAAAATTCTTGATAAACCACTCCAATTGCCTCTTGAGCATGAACAAGCCCATAAACTGGAGTTTTAACCATTTCTTGGTTCACTATCTGTACAAGGTTTCAGAACCAAAAATTTGGCATGGATCATGGTCAAGGGATAGGGAAAGTGAATCAAACACTTATTTGGAGTTTCACTTGTGTGGTCATGGATTAAATCCAAAATCCAATTTAAAGCCCTAGAGGCCTAATTGAGGCCTAATTAGAGAGAGAAAATAGGTGTATAAGTGTACTTGTACTTGATTTCATGTCATGAAATTTTTCAGAAAGATGTAAAGGGATATTGGGTACTCAAAACTATTCTTATTTTTCCAATATCATTTGTGGATTGTTATACACAAGGAGATTTGTGTGTTTTTAGGGCTACAATGAATTGAAGGCAAGTATAGGCTTTAGGTGCAAAATGATATGTTTGTGAGTGTTTGATGCATCCAAAGGGGTTGATATAAGTTGGTTAGGACTGAGAGAGGACTTCCATGGAGAGAAATTCCAGTCATGAGGATGAAATCAAGATTTGAGCTATTTGGGCAAGAGAGACGTAGTAAGACCAATTGGGTTTTAAGACACCTAAAGAGATATGTGATGATCACCACTGAAATGTCAGTATAAGAGAGCTCTCAAAGGTATGAAAGGTGTCAAAGAGGAAGGTATAAGGTAGTCAAGGTGAGTTTATGACCAAGAATGTAATTTGTCATTCCTCACAAGCCAAGATGGGCAATGTTTGAATGGCTGATGAATCATGGAAAAAATGAAGACTCCTACACCAACTCTCTAGAAGAACATGATTGTACAAATCAACACATGTTAAGGAGTTTTTAGGACTATTCTCTAATAGATCCTTGATTTTAACTTGCTTTCTCATACTTGAAACTTGTTAATTGCTCTCTTCTACGCCCCTTTCTCTCTCTCATCCTCTCATTATCTATAAATATAGCCTTGTTTGGCTTTGTATGGATCCTTTTGCTAAGTATAGTGAAACCCTACTCAAATGAACACTTTTACTATGCCTTGGAATAATGAATGGAATTGATTCTTACCTCCCCACATGCTTGCAACTAGTGTACTTGTGTGATTATTGAAGAATGCTAGTAGTAGTGATTGTACTCTCTCTCATTTGTCCTCTCCTACCTATTTACAAATGGATTGTCTTCTTGCAGGTCACATGGTGAGTTTGATGTAATTTTACAAAGCTTGAAAGAGGATTTTTATTCATTAGTGCCTTGTTTATACCTCTTGACTAACCCTCTCATTCAATGCATTCTCAAAGACCTCTATGTTGAAACACTATAGCTTGAAGGTCCTTGTTTGAGAAGTGTAATTAGATTCAAGCGTAATATTTATTCTTAGTGAATGATATTCAAGTGGAGGGTGTTTGATTTGGTGTATCACCTCCTTAGATAAGTTTATTTCATGTCATTTCTCTCTCGTTACCTTTGCAAGAAAGTAGTATAGTGAACTTAATTGATACATCAAAGAAAGCTAGCCCTATAATCTAGAGGTTTGGTCCACCTAAAAGTCACCCACAACCTAGGATCAATCCCATTGCATAGCTCAAGTTGAGAGCATTTGAAACACGCTCTCAAGGGTGCAAATTTGAGTTATAATAGTATTGATTGATCATCTTCCACAGTTTTTCAGTTTTGTAGTTAACTAATCTAACATACAATTTCCTCAAATGTCAAATTAAGATTTTCCATTTAAAGGCAAAATGTCATTTTTCCAGGGATACAATATTTATCAATTAAATAGGAATAAGTCATGCCTAAATCTAACTTGTAACTTGTAACTTCTAGATTTATTTTATTACCCTTGTCATCCTAATGAAAATCCATTACTATTAAAACATTTAAATTAACCCATTCCATGATTTTTTAGTTGGTAGATGTCTCAAAATTATAGATGTGGGGTTAATACCCAACAAGATTTAATAATCTCCCAAATGCATTTACGATGCCCAATTCTTATTATAAATGTATTGAATTCTTTAAGATCAAAACTAAGGTTCTCATAACTTGGGATTAACTTAGATAAATAACCAAAAAAAGTATCTTTTATTTAAGTGATAACATCATATGTAAGTGTTTCAGATTATTTACGAAGGTGAAACTTTTGAATTACTAGCATAAGGATGGGTCACACAATTTAACAAGATTTCAAAAGCTTGCAAAGAACATTAATAAATCATAACCTTATGCTTGCTCAATAATTCAAAAAATGGTGACAGAGTTCAACAATGAACTTGTTTTCTGTACCCATGACCTTTACTTTATGATTCCAATTCTACTTAGGATCTATAGATTATCGTGATCAAGATCTAGGAGCTTCCTTAGTCCTAGTTGAAAGAAACATTTTCAAATGTGACAAGGCTCTTGGTGATGAAGTAGAAATACTATGCAAAGATCATCTATAAACCATCCAGAGAAGATAATTTAAGCAATTACAGGGTATATGATTTCAACAACTATGAATAATAAGTGTTTCCTAGTAAGAACCTGATCATAAATAATTCCATAAAGTTGCATCTTCCCATTTGGAATAGTTTCCAAGAATAGATATGATACCATTATCTGATTTATGAAAACAAACAAATAATGATACTATCCATATGTGAGACATCATAAGGAGGAACCTTAAAGGAATCTCATCCGTTTACATTAATCATTTCAAACTCAAAGGATTTTATTGCATAGATGAAATAGTATTTTTAACTCCTTGATTCAATAAATAATAAGAGGTATACCATATGGTTTTATATTCATGGTCACATTTATAATCTACCAGTATATGGATATAACTATACCAAAACATAGGCGAAATCTAGGTTAGCATGATCACTTCTTTATATGTTGAATACTTGTGTATCAAAGGTAATAGTTCTTGCTTTTCATTATTGACCACTAAGTTCATGGTTCACAAACCTTTTTGTGGAAACGTTACCACTTGGACATGTGATTGGTTTCAATAATTACGTGTGGTTGAATTCATAGGTCAAGAAGTGAATCTTTAATGTACTTGAACTCATCACATGGAAGTCCATTCCAATTTGTCTTCTTCCACAAGATGTTTGAAGATGAGTAATCTTCTTGTTTTCCATAAGCTATACTTAAAAATTCATATGATCTACAATGTGCATATTTTTACTTTTGCAACTTTTGTAGTAGAAAAATGAGTTACAAAACCTTTGTGATTGAATCTATGTGTGTAGATGTATAGCAATGACTCCCTTGCTTCCTTGGCACTTTCCTTGAAAGAAGAAAAGCATTTACCCTAGTAGTACCCTTTCCCCTTCAAAATCACTCATATAAAACTTATTCAAATTTGAAACACTAAATTCTTTTGTAGAGGTGTAAAAACACTTTGGTCATGTACCATAAAATGTACCCCATATATATATATATATATATATATATATATATATATATATATATATATATATATATATATATATATATATATATATATATATCCTCGAAGGGTTTCTTACTCATTCAATAACTTAATAAATAATTATGTAAAAAAGTTTGTGATAAATTAATCATATATGATAACTAAATTAAACTAACTTTGTAATTCCATTTGCACAAAAGTTATTACGTCAACCATAGTCTTGGTTTTCATCACTGTAATTTTATTGTTTTATACCTTCAATTCAGATTTCATACTCAATACTAAAATCAAAGTTTTCAAAATGAAATATACTACCATTCTCAGTGTACAACTAAAGATAACCTCATAATGTAGTTTTGCATTTATTTCTAGTAATTGAACCATCATAACAAATGACTAAGGATGCATCTTTACAAGTACAATGCAACAATATCTAAGTAGTCAAAACAACATTCATGTTTTAGAAATTTAATAGATTAATTCCAATAGACAATACAAATAAAAAATAAATAATTTTCAATTGCTTACAACATAATTTCAATATTTCCATATAACAATATAAGATTCAATAATATAATCACCAATCGATCATAAGAGAAAGTATTCAAAATGAAGTTCTCTAGAATTATGTAGTCCATCACAATCACTAATGACCAAATAAAAAGAAGAAGAATATCATTAGAGGACTTTTCCTCCTACCATAAAGCCTTTTGGATTTCCCACACTCCTCTCATCCACTGAGTGGCCCTTCTCTTCCATGAAGGTGCTAGATGCATACGATCAATAAAGCAAAGAAAATCTTAGAAGGTAGAAACAATTTAGCATACTGCTCCACGTAGTAAACTAGTTGAGCATATTGCACCACGCAATAATGAGTTTGGCTTACTGCTTCTCATAGTAGAATCGTTTGACTTACACAGTAAAATAGTTTGACATACTGCTCCACACAATAAATTTGTTTGATTTTCTACTCCCCGCAGTGGGATATGTTTGACATAATTCAAATCATATTTACCTGTACATTAAAAAATTACTATTTTAATAATTATGAGTCCAAACTAAGACCTATCGTTAATTTCAATAGCGAGGTTTATGTACAACAAGTATAACCGTCTGACTAATCCATGGTGTTTTCCCCAAAAATATGATCAAAATCATGTTTTAATAGAAGACCAACCTTCTAAAGGGATTTGATGCCCATATAAATTCTAATAAAAGACTTAACATCTAAATTTATAGTAATTGTTGACCAATTTTTGGTCCTACAGGCCAAAATTGGGCACCCCCTCCTTTTTCTTTGCAACGAGTCTTTCACATCCATGATTTGGCTAAGTCATCCCTTAGCTACCTTATGCAAAATACCCCCTATCAGACTTGTTCCATGAAAAAACCAAGTGTTTTGTCATTTTGCTTAGCCAAGTGCATTTCGAGTTTGTCAAGTGTAGTTATTTCACCTACAACAGTGCATTTTGGGTTTTACAAACAACTTAACGTATGAAATTTTCATAAGCTAAGTCACTTGCAAAACCCGATGTGGTCTTCATAGACCAAATCGGGTTTTCCAAATGACTTGTGATATTTTCATAAGTTGAGTTGCTTAATAAACCCAATTTGGTCATTGTAGTGTTAATTAGGTTTTCCAAGTGTCTTTACTTATTTGCCTTATCAACTGAAGTCGATGTGAAACCCGAAGTAGAATCTCCTAGGAAGTCCAAAATGGTCTATCAAGAAGGAATCGGGTTTTCAAAGTGCTTTTACTTGAAAGCTTCATGAGTTGTTTACGTTGAAGAACCTGGTTTGGTCTAGCACGCTCGTCAAGGCAACTTTGGACTCAAAGTGTCCTTGCGGAGGGCACCTTGGTCGGTGGTAGGACCAAATCAAAATTTCCAAAGGGGCATTTTGAGGCACAAAGTGCCCTTGTGGAGGGCACCTTGAGAAAGATGAAGACCATTTCAAAAAGCCTAAAGGGCACTTTTGGATCAAAGAAACCCTTGCGAAGGGCACTTGGGCAGGAAAAGAGACCATTGTAATTTCCTTGAAGGGTAATTTGGGAAGTAAAGTGACCTTGCGTAGGGCACCTTAAGAAGTGAAGAATGAAGACAAAAGGGCCGAGGGGCACGTGCCCTTTGGGAAAAGAAACAATTAAAAGAAAGAATTCCTTCAGATAAAATGTCTGAAGGAAAGCATAGTAAAAATCTTGAGACAAAGAAGGCCCGATAAGTCAAAGAGTGAGCAAAGAAAAGGCCAAGGCAAAGGAGAAGTTGAAGGAAGGAGATAAAACATGGGCAAAGACAAAGTGAAAAAGATAAAACAAGGAACAGTTTCAGCTACTGACAAAGACAAAGGATATAATCAATGACCACTCAGACCAAGACAAGTGGCATAGATGACTCAACAAGGATAATTAATACATTTGTTGAAATGTATCTACCGAAAACCAATAAAATAGATTGGTTTCCAAACTATAGAGACCAATGTCCCATGTTTTCATGCTCCACCATTAATGTGCATCCAAGTCGCGCCTAGGTATTGAAGAGAACATAGTCAGTCAAAACAACTCGGAATGGCCTTGTAAGTTGTTGGGGATGGTCTCACATGCTTTTACAGCCTAAGGACAATAGAAACAGTGGTTTGGATAGCCTATAACATGGCTCCCATAAGCAGTTCAAAGAAAGTGACAGTAGCATGGCCTTTTAATCTTTGCAGAAGTGTTTAACTCAGCATGGGTTTCCATTCCTTGATTTTTCAACTATCTTGTTTCCAGTTCTCTATATATTTGTAAATTCTCATTTGATAAAAGATATCTCAACTTGTATGGTGAAGCCCTAAAGGAATTTACCTTGAATCAGAAGAAGCATTTTTTATCTCCATTTGAGCTTACACTTTTGCATATGTCTATGGTTTTATCTTGTGTTAAGTCATTTTATTTTCATGCTTTCATAAGTTTATGCCAACATATCTAGTGTATTGTGAGTTCTTCTCTTACAGGTCAACAAGAAGAGTCCAGCTCAGAGTATAGGCACATGTGAACAGGCTGTCCATAGTGTATCTTAGAACACCTCTGGTTGTCCTTATATCTCCATAGGATCCCCTATTGAACCACTGATGTAGGAAAGTTTCTCATTTGAATGAAGTGTATGATTGCTTCTCTTTGGTGTAAAGTGTGCATCAAAGCTGAGTAGAACAACCATTTTGGTACATCACCACATTAGTTTAGGTTTTGAATTCAGTATTTCTCTCCCTTTTCATCCCCCCCATTGTTAGCAGTAGGAAATCTAGGGCCTCAAGGTGCATCAAGGGGAGATAGCCCCTAATTTAGAGATTCATCCCTCACATTTGTAACCCATAGCAAGAGGAATGTCTCCATTGTGCCATGTGGAGGAAGAGAGCTGAGCCACTACGTCAATAGTAATAACCATCCCAATGGTATTCAATTACTTGGCATGGAATTAGTTTTTATTATCCAAAGTAAATTAATGTATAAGTGTGGGTTTTCTACTCTCAAGGAATTATCTTTCAATACATAAAGGTATTGATTGATCATCTTCCAAAGTTTTTCAATTTTGTAGTTAACTAGTCTAACATACAATTTTCACAAATTTCAAATTAGAATTTTCCATTTAAAGGCAAAATGTCATTTTGCAAAGGATACAATATTTATGAATTAAGTAGGGATAAGTCATGCCTAAATCCAACTTGTAACCTCTAGATTTCTTTTATTACCCTTGTCATCCTAACAAAAATCCATGACTATTAAAACATTTAAATAAACCCATTCCATGATTTGCTAGTTGGTCAACATCTCAAAATTATAGATGTGATGTTAATACCCAACAAGATTTAATAATCTCCCAAATGCATTTACGATGCCCAAATATTATTATAAACACATGAAATTATTTAAGATAAAAACTAAGGTTCTCATAGCTTGGGATTAACTTAGATAAATAACCAAAAAAGGTATCATTTAATCAAGTGATAACATCATATGTAAGTGTTTCACACTATTAATGAAAGTGAGATTTCTGAATTATTAGCACAAGGATGGGTCACAAAATTTAACAAGATTTCAAAAGCTTGTGAAGAGCATTAATAAATCATAACCTTATGTTTGCTCAATAATTCAAAAAATGGTGATAGAGTTTAGCAATGAACTTGTTTTCTATACCCATCACCTTTAGTTTATGATTCCAATTCTACTTAGGACCTATAGATTATCCTGATCAAGATCTAGGAGCTTCCCTACTCCTGGTTGAAAGAAATGTTTTCAAATGTGACAAGGCTCTTGGTGATGAAGTAGACATACAATGCAAATACCATCTCTAAACCATCCAGAAAAGATAATTCAAGCAATTACAGGTTACTACTTTCAACACCTATGAGTAATAAGGGTTTCTTAGTGAGAACTTGATCATAAATAATTCTGCAAAGTTGCATATTCCCATTTCAAACATTTTCCAAGAATACATATGATACCAATTTCTGATTTATGAAAACAAACAAACAATTATACTATACATATGTGAGACACCATAAGGAGGTACTAGGAATCTCATCCACTCGCATTAATCATTTCAAACTCAAAGGATTTTATTGCATAAACACACTATTTGCGATAGTGAGAAGTTGATCAAATAGTATTTTTAACTCCTTGCTTCAATAAATAATAGAAGGTATACCATATGGTTCTATATTCACGATCACATTTATAATCTACCAGTATATGGATATAAGTATATCGAAGCATAGGCGAAATCTAGGTTAGCATGATCACTTCTTTATATGTTGAATACATGTGTATCAAAGGTGATAGTTCTTACTTTTAATTATTGACCGCTAAGTTCATGGTTCACAACCTTTTTTTGGCAATGTTACCACTTAGACATGTGATTGGTTTCAATAATTACACACCCCTAAATTCATAGGTTAAGAATTGAATCTTTAATGTACTCGAACTCATCACATGGAAGTCCATTCCAATTTGCCTTCTTCCACAATATGTTTGAAGATGAGTAATTTGCTTGTTTTCCATAAGCTACACCTAAAAATTCCCATGATTTGCAGTGTGCATCCTTCTACTTTTGCAACTTATGTAGTAGAAAAATGGGTTGCAAAGCCATTGTGATTGAAGCCATACGTGTAGCTGTATAACAATGACTCCCTTGCTTCATTGGGACTTTCCTTGAAAGAAGCAAAGCATTTACCCCAGCAGTACCCTTTGCCATTCAGAATCACTCATATAAAATTTATTCAAATTTGAAACACTAAATTCCCTGGTAGAGGTGTAAAAACTCTTTTGTCATGTACCGGAAAATGTACTCCATATATATTATATATATCTTGGAAGGATTTCTTACTCATTCAATATCTTAATAAATAATTATGTAAACAAGTTTTTCATAAATCAATCATATATGATAACTAAACTAACTTCATAATTCCATTTACACAAAAGTTATCAAGTCAACCATAGTCATGGTTTTCATCACGGTAATTTAATTGTTTTATACCTTCCATTCAAAATTCATACTCAATACTAAAATCAATGTTTGCTAAATGAAATAAACTACCATTCTCAGTGTACAACTAAAGATAGCCTCATAATGTAGTTTTGGATTTATTTCTAGTAATTGAAATAATCATCACAACAAATGACTAAAGATACATCTTTACAAGTACAATGCAACAATATATATGTAGTCAATACAACATTCATGTTTTAGAAATTAAATAGATTAATTCCAATATACAATACATACCAAAAACAAATAATTTTCAATTGCTTACAACATAATTTCAATATTTCCATATAACAATATAACATTCACTAATATAATCATCAATCGATCATAAGACAAAGTATTTAAAATGAATTCCTCCAGAATTCTATAATCCATATCGCTATTGCTGATGACCAAATAAAAATAAGAAGGATAACATCATTGAAGGACTTTTCCTCCAACCACAAAGCCTTTCGGATTCCCCACACTCCTCCCATCCACTAAGAGTGGCCCTTCTCTTCCACGAAGGTGCTAGATTCATACAATCAATAAAGCAAAGATAATCCTAGAAGGAAGAAATAATTTAGCATACTGCTCCACATAGTAAAATGGTGAGCATATTGCTCCACACAATAATTAGTTTGGCTTACTTCTCCTCACAGTAGAATAGTTTGCCCTATGTAGTGAAATAATTTAACATACTGCTCCACACAATAAAAAATATTTGGTTTACTACTCCCTACAGTAGGATAGGTTTGACATACTTCAAATCTTATTTATCTGTAAATAGAAAAAAAATACTATTTTAGTAATTACGAGTCCAAACTAGGACCTACCATTAATTTAAATAACGAGGTTTATGTACAACAAGTATAATTGTCTCACCAATCCATAATGTTTTCCACAAGAATATGATCAAAACCATGTTTTAATAAAAGACCAACCTTCTAAAGGGATTTGATGCACATAGAAATGTTAATAAAAGACTTAACATCTAAATTTGGAGTAATACCCATCCCAATGGTATTCAATTACTTAACATGGGCTTAGTTTTTATTATCCCAAGTCAATTAACGTACAAGTGTGGGTTTCCTACTCTCAGGGCATTATCTTTCAATACATAAAGGTATTGATTGATCATCTTCCACAATTTTTCAATTTTGTAGTTGACTAATCTAACATACAAGTATTCCAAATTTCAAATTAGGATTTTTCATTTAAAGGCAAAATGTTATTTTGCCAAGGATACAATATTTATGAATTAAGCAGGAATAAGTCATGCTTAAATTCAACTTGTAACTTCTCGATTTCTTTTATCACCCTTGTCATCCTAACGAAAATCCATGACTATTAAAACATTTAAATCAACCCATTCCATGATTTGCTAGTTGGTTGACATCTCAAAATTATAGATGCGGTGTTAATACCCAACAAGATTTAATAATCCCCTGAATGCATTTACGATGCTCAGTTCTTATTATAAATACATTGAATTCTTTAAGATCAAAACTAAGGTTCTCATAGCTTGGGATTGACTTAGATAACTAACCAAAAAAAGGTATATTTTAATCAAGTGATAACATCATACGTAAGTGTTTCACACTATTTATGAAAGTGAAATTTCTGAATTACTAGCACAAGGATGGGTTACACAATGTAACAAGATTTCAAAAGCTTGAGAAGAGCATTAATAAATCATAGCTTATGTTTGCTCAATAATTCAAAAAAAGGTGACAGAGTTCAGTAATGAACTTGTTTTCTATACCCAACACCTTTAGTTTATGATTTCAATTCTACTTAGGACCTTTAGATTATCCTAATCAAGATCTATGAGCTTCCCTACTCCTGGTTGAAAGAAATGTTTTCAAATGTGACAAGGCTCTTGGTGATGAAGTAGACATACAATGCAAATACCATCTCTAAACCATCCAGAAAAGATAATTCAAGCAATTACAGGTTACTATTTTCAACACCTATGAGTAATAAGGGTTTCTTAGTGAGAACTTGATCATAAATAATTCAACAAAGTTGCATATTCCCATTTCGAACATTTTCCAAGAATACATATGATACCATTTTCTGATTTATGAAAACAAACAAACAATTATACTATCCATATGTGGGACACCATAAGGAGGTACCAAGAATCCCATCCACTCGCATTAATCATTTCAAACTCAAAGGATTTTATTGCATAAACACACTATTTGCGATAGTGAGAAGTTGATCAAATAGTATTTTTAACTCTTTGCTTCAATAAATAATAGAAGGTATACCATATGGTTCTATATTCATGGTCACATTTATAATCTACCAGTATATGGATATAAGTATATGGAAGCATAGGCAAAATCTAGGTTAGCATGATCACTTCTTTATATGTTGAATACATGTGTATCAAAGGTGATAGTTCTTACTTTTAATTATTGACCGCTAAGTTCATGGTTCACAAACCTTTTTTGGGCAATGTTACCACTTAGACATGTGATTGGTTTCAATAATTACACACCCCTAAATTCATAGGTTAAGAATTGAATCTTTAATGTACTCGAACTCATCACATGACAGTCTATTCCAATTTGCCTTCTTCCACAAGATGTTTGAAGATGAGTAATTTGCTTTTTTTCCATAAGCTACACCTAAAAATTCCCATGATTTGCAGTGTGCATCCTTCTTCTTTCGCAACTTCTATAGTAGAAAAATGGGTTGCAAAGCCATTGAGATTGAAGCCATGTGTGTAGTTGTAAGAAAATGACTCCCTTGCTTCATTGACACTTTCCTTGAAAGAAGCATATCATTTACCCTAGAAGTACCCTTTCCCCTTCAAAATCACTCACATAAAATTTATTCAAATATGAAACACTAAATTCTCTGGTAGAGGTTTAAAAACTCTAGTCATGTACAAGAAAACATATGTATTATATATATCTTGGAAGGGTTTATTACTCATGCAATATCTTAATAAACAATTACGTAAACAAGTTTGTTATAAATTAATAATATATGATAACTAAACTAAACTAACTTTGTAATTCCATTTACACAAAAGTTTTCAAGTCAACCATAGTCTTGGTTTTCATCATGGTAATTTAATTGTTTTATACCTTCAATTCATAATTCATACTCAATACTAAAATCAAAGTTTGTAATATGAAGTATACTACCATTCTCAATGTACAACTAAAGATAGCCTCATAATGTAGTTTTGCATTTATTTCTAGTAATTAAAGTAAGCATCAGAACAAATGACTAAAGATACATCTTTGCAAGTACAGTGCAACAATATCTAAGTAGTCAAAACAACATTCATGTTTTAGAAATTTAATAGATTAATCCCAATATACAATACAACCCAAAAATAAATAATTTTCAATTGCTTACAACATAATTTCAATATTTCCATATAACAATATAACCAATCCAATAATAGAATCACCAATCGATCATCAGAGAAAGTCTTCAAAATGAAGTCCTCTAGAATTTTGTAGTCCATTGTTGTTGCTGATGACCAAATAAAAAGGAGAACATCATTGAAGGACTTTTCCTCTAGCCACAGAGCCTTTTGGATTCCCCACACTCCCCTCATCCACTAAGAGTGACCCTTCTCTTCCACGAAGGTGATAGATGCATACGATCAATAAAACAAAGAGAAATTTAGAAGGTAGAAACTATTTAGCATACTGCTCCACATAGTAAAATGTTGAGCATATTGCTCCACACGATAATTAGTTTGGCTTATTGCTCCTCATAATAGAATATTTTGACCTACATAGTAAAATAGTTTGACATATTGCTCAATGTAACATAATATGTTTGACTTACTACTCACTGCAGTAGGATAGGTTTGACATACTTCAAATCTTATTCATCCATACATAAGAAAAATTACTATTTTAGTAATTACGAGTCCAAACTAGGACCTATCGTTAATTCCAATAGTGAGGTTTATCTATGACTAAGATAACCATCTCACCAATCCACAGTGTTTTTCCCAAGAATATGATCAAAACCATGTTTTAACAAAAGACCAACCTTCTAAAGGGATTTGATGCCCATAGAAATGTTATTAAAAGACTTAATATCTAAATTTAGCATAATAGCTATCCCATTGGTATTCAATTACTTAACATGGGCTTAGTTTTTATTATCCCATGTCAATTAACATACAAGTGTGGGTTTCCTACTCGCAAGGGATTATCTTTCAATATGTAAAGGTATTGATTGATCATCTTCCACAGTTTTCAATTTTGTAGTTAACTAATCTAACATACAATTTCCTCAAATGTCAATTAAGATTTTCCATTTAAAGGCAAAATGTCATTTCACAAAGGATCAATATTTATGAATTAAGCAAGGATAAGTCATGCCTAAATCCAACGGGTAACTTGTAGATTTATTTTATTACCCTTGTCATCCTAATGAAAATCCATGACTATTAAAACATTTAAATCAACCCATTCCATGATTTGTTAGTTGGACGATGTCTCAAAATTATAGATGCGGGGTCAATACCCAACAAGATTTAATAATCTCCTAAATGCATTTACGATGCCCAATTTTTAATATAAATGCATTGAATTCTTTAAGATCAAAACTAGAGTTCCTGTAGCTTGGGATTAGCTTAGATAAATAACCAAAAAAGGTATCTTTTAATCAAGTTATAACATTGTATGTAAGTGTTTCACACTATTTAAAAAACTGAAAATTTTGAATTACAAGCACAAGGATGGGTCACACACTTTAACAAGATTTCAAAAGCTTGTGAAGAGCATTAATAAATCATAACCTTATGTTTGCTCAATAATTCAAAAAATGGTGACAGAGTTTAGTAATGAACTTGTTTTTTGTACCCATGACCTTTAGTTTATGATTCCAATTCTACTTAGGACCTTTAGATTATCGTGATGAAGATCTAGGAACTTCCCTAACCTTGGTTGAAAGAAACATTTTCAAATGTGACAAGGTTCTTGGTGATGAAGTAGACATGCAATGCAAAGATCATCTCTAAACCATCCAAAGAAGATATTCAAGTAATTACAGGTTATATGTTTTCAACACTTATGAGTAATAAGTGTTTCCTAGTGTGAACTTGATCATAAATAATTTCGTAAAGTTGCATCTTCTCATTTGGACATTTTCCAAGAATATATATGATACCATTATCCGATTTACGAAAATAACAATGATACTATCCATATGTGAGACATCATAAGGAGGAACCTTAAAGGAATCTCATCCATTCGCATTAATCATTTCAAACTCAAAGTATTTTATTACATAAACACATTATTTGCAATAATGAGAAGTTGATCAATAGTATTTTTAACTATGGCTTCAATAAATAATAAAAGGTATATCATATGGTTTTATATTCACAGTCACATTTGTAATCTACCGGTATATGTATATAACTTATAAATATACCAAAGCATAGGTGAAATCTAGGTTAGCATGATCACTTATTTATATGTTGAATACCTATGTATCAAAGGTAATAATTCTTGATTTTAATTACTGACCGCTGAGTTCATAGTTCACAAACATTTTTGTGTCAATGTTACCACTTAGACATGTGATTGGTTTCAATAATTATGTGCCCTTGGATTCATATGTCAAGAATTAAATATTTAACGTACTTGAGCTGATCACATGGAAATCCATTCCAATTTGACCACTTCGAAGGTCATGCGAGTTACGAATAGAAGAGGATTAGAATTATCCTAATAATCATTGGTGATATGCTCCAATTCACTTATTGTTTATTCACTCCTTAAAGAACAAAAGTCTGAGAGCGGAAAGAAAGGAATACATTATTCGTTAGGTTTATATTGCTTTTGACATCCTAACATCGCACTTAGATTTAAATTTAAAATACTTAGTTCAAATATCCTGAATGTAATAGATCGTGTCGTATTTAATGTAGAGCTCTAAACTATAATTTCAAAGCTATAGCACCCTTCTAAATCTAGTGTATCAACATTAGGTGTATCAATATATTTATTGATACAATAGTGACATAACCATTATCAATTAAAGGTATATTGATTTTAGAAAATTCATATAATCAATTTTTGAAAGTTAAATTGAATTAATCATTTAAGTCATAAATTTAACTAGTAAAACTATCGATTATAGTTTATATTATTCAATTTAACTAGAAAGAAAGGAATACATTATTCGTTAGGTTTATATTGTTTCTGACATCCTAACATCGCACTTAGATTTAAATTTAAAATACTTAGTTCAAATATCCTGAATGTAATAGATCGTGTCGTATTTAATGTAGAGCTCTAAACTATAATTTCAAAGCTTTAGCACCCTTCTAAATCTAGTGTATCAACATTAGGTGTATCAATATATTTATTGATACAATAGTGACATAACCATTATCAATTAAAGGTATATTGATATTAGAAAACTCATATAATCAATTTTTTAAAGTTAAATTGAATTAATCATTTTAAGCTATAAATTTAACTAGTAAAACTACCGATTACAATTTATAAAACATGATTTTCGCAAAATGGTCTAAGACGTTATATCGTCTTCGTTAATTTCTTATATTTAACGTGGCAAAATCTTGATGACGATAATTAATAATACAATTGTCACTTAAGTTCAAAATCCAAGCGAACATGACAAAAGTATGTGTATAGGTCCACTCTTACATCCTTAGGGTCAGTATGCAATTTTGATGACTACATGACTGTATTTAAACAAGATGCGCTTAATTTTTTTCTGCAAAATATAAAGACTTATAACAAATATATATATTTCTTCTTATTAATTTACTTGGGTAATTATGAATTATATTAGCATTTTTCGAAGTGAAAATTAGACCGTGATCTATCCAACTACATTACTATGTAACTTTCTGTATTATATTTTATTTTTTAATATAATATGAATCATTCCAATAATAAGAATAAACAATTGTCATCAAAGAAATTTATGACAAAACTTAGCTTTAGAATAAGGCATATGAAATTTAAAAGATAAAGAACATAATTTATAAAAGTTTCCCTCTATAGCGCAATGATCAGGTCAAACACTACTAAATATACATAATTGAAAGGCCCAATGGAATCTAAAATAACAATATACTGTATAAGACAAAAAAAATGCAGATATAGGAGTAAGGCACGAAGATCAGGTCATATACAGCGATTCCAATACATATACAGATTAGACGTAAATCTTACCTGATTCTTCGTCTTTTTGCCTGCAATAAAGGTGTACACCTACGGCTGAACGTCCTTTAATTCTGCTTTCTATCTAAAAAAAATGCGTCTTCCTTCTTCATGACTCCTCTCTCTCTAGAATTGCGTCACCACTTGTTAATGGTTTTCAACAATGCAATATATGCTCCTCCATGGCATGTTATTCCTCTTTCCCCTCAAGCAAAGCTTCATTCTCCTTCCTCAGGCCCCTTGATCAAAGAGAAGCTTCTTTATTAATAGCTTTTCAATCCCCCACAAAAGACCTAATCGGTTGGCAGAGTTTAAACTAGTAGTTGCCTCAATGGTGCAAGGAATGTCTGGAGAGTTTTGTTTTTATATTTTATTATTTTGTATTTTATTAAGTGTTTATTTGTTATGATGTATCAATATATTAGTAATACGGATGAACGATAGCAAAAGATATATTATGAGATCTTAATGTCTTTTCTTTAGATTAATGATATTGTATTATTGATTTTAGTTGTATCTCAGACATAGAGTCTTATTACAATCAAATCAGTTCTCATGACATCTTCGTCTACTCTCAATGATAGAAAACGACGATTCAAAGATGTCTTCACCCTATAAGCTATGGACCCCTTTGCAATGGGTGATGCAGAGCATGTAAATCAAAGCACTACCTTGAATTTGAGTTTGGTGTATAATATGGGGCCCTTAGCATATGGGATCACCTACAATGCCCTATCATTGTTATTGACAGTCACTACCTAACACACATTGAAATATTCGTGCATAAAAGGTGTTACAAATCAATCGCCACGAGGTATGACTACCAATTTACACTCTTATACTTTACAAAACTCTGCTTTACCAAGACAAAAAAATACATCCCTTCTTGTGAAACAAAACATTTCATCCCCACACAATTAATTGCTACATCGTATGAATGAACACATCCTCATTTTTTACCATCACCTCCACTAAAAATATCATATTATCGTCTATTAATTATGTGTACAAAACATGAGACTGGGTTAGCAGTGATGAGTTTCAACTGCAATACGACTGCCAATTTACACTTTCACTTTACAAAACCCCACTTGATCAAAACATGAAACCATATCGCTTCTCACGTAACTTGTCCCTTTAAAACAACTACTAATTTATTTGTATGTCTATATACACTATATAATAATTGTATATATTATATAACAATATACATGTTTGTATTATAATTATATTATATATTATAGTATTATATTAACCTTGTTGAAATAGTGTAGTTAATATTAAATTTTGCTTATCAACAAATTATTATTTTAATTTTTGACGACTATTTCAACAACGATGAGGTATGTTCATCAATTTACATTCTTCTGCTTTACAAAATTCCGCTTTACCAAAACATAAAAATTACATCTCTTCTAGAGAAACAAAACGTCTCCTCCTTGCACAACTCATTGCCACACTGTATGAATGAACACATATCTTCTTTTTTTACCATCACCTCAACAAAAAAACATATCATATTATTGTTTCTTAATGCTTTGTGCACAAAAGATGAGACACGGTCAATGGTCATGAGTTTCAAGTACAATACGACTGTGAATTTACACTTTTGCTTTACAAAACCCACTTCACTGAAATGTTAAATCATAACCCTTCTCACATAATTTGTACCTTTAGAACAATTGTTAATTTGTTTGTGGGTATATGCACTAGTATATAATAGCTAATTTATTTGTGTGTATATACAATATTATTTAATAATAATATATAATAATATTTAATTTGATATTATAAATATAAAAATTCTATAATAATTTTATTATATATATATATATATATATATATATATATATATGGGGTTATATTATAGTATAATATATATTAAAATTACAAATATAAAATAATATATTGATATTATTATTTAAACCTAAAAGTATCGAAGTACATATTTAAATGTAGCTCCACTATGTAACTTAGGTAAAAAATTTTATTTATAATCTTTCACTCTTTATGGTTCTTGGTCTCTTACACTGTTTGGTCTCGTGGACGATATTAAAATCTCTCATTCATTCATTCATTCACTCGAGTGTAGTCTAACTCACAATGCATTTCCCCATGTGGCTCCACAACAAAGAAATAAGGGATGCACTTTCGGTTGCACTTGCCTTGTGTTGTAGTTAACCATTGATGTTATTCAATGGTTGGAAAAAGACATTTTGTTATTATAATATCTTAAAAATTGTTTAAATTGTTTGGAAAACAATATTAAAAGACATTGATGTTGCTGCAGATTCGGAGATTACTGCGTCGTAACAGAGCTAAAGTGGAAGTGGAGACGTCAAACAAGAGAAAAGAAAGAAAGCCATTTAGAAATGGGGACGGTGATTCCACAAAAATCAACAATCTTTTAGCGTGTGCCACATTGATTGCAACCGTCACATTTCAAGCAATATTTGTCTTACTTGGAGGAACACAATCCTTGGAGCATGGTAAGAATATAACCTTCCCAGGAGGAACTCAACCCTACGAGCATGGTAAAAATTTATTATTCTCGCCACAATGTCCTCTTGGTAAGAAAAAAGTGTTCGTCACGTATTAGCACGTGATTATTTTTGTTTCGCTAGGTGAGTTCTGTGGCAATGAATTTTGTATTTGTAAACTTGTGTATGCAATGGAGTCCCTGCAACATTTTATATTTTTCCATGCAAGCCTATATTGGCCATCAAGTGAAACATTTGGATATATTTTTCTAAGGTCGTAGATAGTGTTTTATAGATTTTACTCATGTTTGCAGTTGGGAGTTAATGGACTGTAAATTTTATTCAAAATTCATCTATGCAGTCAGGTAGATTACTTAGATTGTATCTGTACATGCGTCAGTGTTTAATTGGGAGATAAAACTTTCGAAAAGTAGGGTTTATCTGTAGTGTGGATCCCATGGTAGTCACAATTGTCAATATGAAGTGAACGACATCAAAAGATCCGTGGATGAATCTCGATGATGGTTCTCTCAATAGAAACACCTCCGGCGTAATAAACAACAAATTCGTGCCATGTGGCAAGACTAAGTGAAAGAGATCTGATCCTATGCAAACTCTCCTATGATTGCATCCATGTGCCAATTAATTATTTTTTGAAGAGTTTTAAAAGGGCGTTTTAATCAAATCTAACTCTGTTTTGAAAACACGTGGCTTTAAATGCAATTTTCCTTTTTCTAAGCTTGGACATGGAATGGTCAAATAAAGAGATTGATTTTAATGCATTTTGGTGGAAGAAAATTGAATAAGAACCCCCATTTCCAATGCTTCTATTAAAGGCAAAGCCACAGCATGAATAAACCCATCTCAAATTTTTATTCAAACTTTGAAATTCATAATTCATTATTATTAAGTCCATCTTGTTTAAGGGGTTATTTAAAACCGCATAGTTTGATATACCAAAAGCTATGATCAAGAGGTTACACAACCAACACACCGCAAAGCATTTTTAGTCCCGAACAATGCTAATTGGTCATAGGAAAACCTCAACAAGAGGTTTCAAATGTTTCACTATGCATCAATGGCTAATCAACATCTCTTTGCTAGATGTCATGTCACAAGTCATCCCAAAAACTGGACCCTACAACCTTGATTTGCAACTAGGTCGAACAATTGCATGATGACTAGAAAGGATCGTTTAATTTTGATGGTTCATAGTGTTGCGGGCCCAATGATCTATAGTGCAAGGATTCCTCAGTAATAAAATGTGACGAAGCACATCGATGAGACTTGGTCAACCAAAAACATATACCTGAGGCTGATATGGCTCCTAGGAATCCTCAAATAATGCATCTATAATTGCGACCTAAAATAGAAGAAAAAACAAAGCTAAAAAAAACAAAAGAACCATCAAACAAGATGATCACCACTTGCACCAAGACGTGAAGTATAGGTCTTTCTTTGTCATGATTACATCTCATTCTATGGGATTATATCTATGTTGCCCATACTCTGCATCTAGCTCTACTTCTCTGGTGATGTTCTCCCTCACACCAAGCATTGTGCCTGCATCACAAACAAGTGAACAAATGATAGTTATCCAGGTCATGATATCAAAATTAGATGATAGTAAAAGCATGATACTAACAATTATTCCACATACCTATATAACAAAACATGATAATAACAATGAACCAAATCATATAAAGCAAATCAATCCCCGATTGCATAAAAACCAAATATTATTAATTATGCTTTGCGATGCTAATGACCGATAAGTGCCCTAAATACCGACACGAGAAAATGGGATGTTACGAGGGAAATGTTCAATTTGGCAAAAAAGGATCTATTTAGGTACAAATTAGTCTTTTCATAAGCATTGTTCCTTTCAGCAGTTTCCAAAAACAACTGTGTTCCAAGCAAATTTCACCATTCATATTTTGCATGTCTTCCCTTCACTCTTTCTGGGCCCTTTTGAGCCTGAAGCCATGACCTCTCCTTTCCCAAAATTACCTACCATAATTGAATAAACAAGAATGGATGCATCCAATGCAACAAAGTATGGACTTAGAAATAAGGACTATGTAATTATAATAATCCTTGCAACCTATAGCCTTCTCATACTAAACAAAAATTTGGTTTTGAAAATCACCAAATCAAACTAAATCTCAAATAGACAAAGAAAAATAATTAGCAAGATGAGATGGGCTTTGGAGACTTGCCCCTGGAAGGGCAATTATATCATTTTGCATCAAAGTCTGGGGTTGACTATCTTCAGCCCCTAAGGAATGGTTGGTTAAATTGGATCTAGTTGGTATCAACAAATTGACTAATTTATTTTCAAGATAATCTACCACTTTGTTTCCACATTTTCTTGTATGTGATATATTTTGCACTTTGCACATCTTTAGTAAATCCATTACTTCACGGATTATATTTCTGAGTTACCGGTTATTAGTCGAGCCATTTTTAGCACATTGATGACAATCATTGGATCACCCTCTATTTCAAAATTGGACCATCCATTTGATAGAGCCAGTCATAGATCTTTTAGAAGAGTTGTATACTTTACTTGATTATTTGTCATGGACCCAAGATCCTAGCAAAAATCTGATAGTGCATTACCTTGATCATCTCTAAAGACACCCCAAGCCCAGCCCGAGCTTGATTTCCTTTCCTAGCACCATAAAATTTGAACTTGACGCATGGATCATTTGGTAGGAACCACCTAGGTAAAATTGTTAAGGTAAACGTTGGGCAAAGCTCATAGAGAAGATGGGGGTGGGCTTGAGTTCTTAAAGTCCTTATTTTGATACAAAGAGTGATAATTTTTTTTTAAGTCTCTCAATAATGGCATGGCAAACCTATGTGGAAATTCTTAACTATCAATATAGCCTTTTATTTATTAAAAAGAAAAATAATCTGTCAAACTACCCTCAAATGCCATTATTTTCTCTTTCAATTTTTTGGTTAGTGTTGACAAAATAAAAGACACAGACTTGTGCCTTGTATATTTAACAATACACCCTTTACTCATGCTTGGTTTTAAACGACTATACCCTTCTTAGGATCTTCGTGAATCCTAGCTTCAATGCGCCATATATTTTCTTGAATCTTCCGAAGGGCTTTCATTCTAATTTTAGCTTTAGCTTTACCGATATCTCTCAAGAAAGATCTAACTGTTTCAATAGGGTCCTGCCACATCAGAGTAGCAGAAGCAAAATTGCTCATTTGCTTCACTAGCTTTCAGGCACAATTGATTCCGTCCAAGCAGCGATGATCCTTGAGATAAGATACATTTAATTTATACAAGCCTTTAAACTTTATAGTATCGTGAATCTCCCCTGAACTAGGCTTGAAGTTATTCAAAAAAATGGCAGAATCACACCTTCCTTACTTCCATGCAAAAAACATATTACTCCAGATGTAGTTTAGAATCAATCTACGCTTACAAATTGTTTCTTTTACTTCCTACAAAATTAAAATTTCCATATCAAGCCTGGAATTCCTACATTCACGTGATCATCTTCCTATCCTAACCCTCAAAACATCTAAAATTCCAGTTAGCTCTCTTCATGTTTTTATGATAACATTTTTTGATTTGTAAAGCCTCGAGTCTTAACATAACTAGGAGGCTTCCTATCCTTGCCTTTTTAAGCTTTTTGCTTCTAGAGGGTTCCTTTTTCTAGGAAAAAGTATTAGTAGATATACATTTTCTGGAAACCTATTCAATTAGAGCACATAATCAGTAGCTAGGTAGAAAAAGAGGCTAAAAAGGCAAAAGGTCAAGCAGGATTTAGGCCGAAGCACAAAACAACTTTGTTACAGCCCTTGGTCCCATAGACTGCTTGGTCTCGTGGACATTATTAAAATCTTTCATTCATTCAATCTTTATGCCACTGTGATGGACATTAAGCTTTCACAACACTTAGATCATGGAAATCTCAGAGAAAGGGATCAAGCGTGCTTTAGAAAAGACTTTCAGACTATCTATCACATATTTACTCTTTGGGTTATTATTGAGGAAACTCGTCAACAATCTTCCAAAGTCTTTTTCTACTTTATATACTTTAGGAATGCCTTTGATTTAATTTTGAGATGTGCTTTTTGATAGGGTATATATTAGAGGTGTTTTGGAGACCTTTATCACTGCAATCATGAAACTCTATGAGACAATTGTTGGTTGATTTTGAACTCCTTAAGAATTCTTTTTGTCATGAGAATTATTGGTGTCAAATAGGGTTTCGCTCTTTCTATTGAAGTCTTTTTGGGATTTACATTGAAGAGCTACCATGTTTTTGTCTCCATTCTTCTTTTTGTTGATGACCTGGTTCTCCTCTCTCATTCTCCTCTTGGCCTATAAAGACAATTGGATGCCCTTTCTCATTTTTGTGAACTTCACCATCTTGTAGACAATCTTAGTTTGACGAAATTTATGATTTTCAATACCTCCATGGATGCTCTTTCTAGGTTTTTTAATTCTCCTATAAGGGGAATATGGTTGACAACACGACAAATTATACATACCTAGGATTTCAGTTTATTGGCTTATGCCTCGACTTGCAGCTTGCTTCCCAGTTATGTATTTATTTGCTAGGGATATGCCTCACCCTATCCTAGAGTGTCAATGCTTCCATACTTCCAAAACATCCTTTCAAAGATGCAACTCTTCAACATACTTATCAAACTCATGGGTTTATATGGGCCAAAGGTTTGGGGAATAGTTTACGTAACTGACAAGTACTCATTGGTTACTCGCTGGAAAAAATTTGCAACGATTACTCGCTTCTCAAACTTGCCATTTTTTGTTTGACTATAGGTTTTTGATTGCAGGCGAGTACTCGTGAGTACTCGACGAGTACTCACCTGCAAGCCTGTATGCGGCCAAACTTTTCCAGCACGCATCCAGGTTAATAAAACACAAAACATTGCTAAAATGTAGAATAAACAAGGAGGTTTGGTCTTATAAATTGAAACAAACCCCACATTGCATTCACACAATATTTGGAGCTTTCAAGAGCGAATTGGAAGGAGAATTTAGAATTTAGCAAACATATTTTCACGTTAGTACATTTTTATTTTATTTTTTTTAAATTTCCTAACATGTAAATGAATGTTAATTTAATTATAAACATATTTGATAAACATTCTTGCATCCGTTCAATTTGGTGGAATGCTATTTAAAATTTATGCATAATTTTTAATAGTTTTTATTTAAAAATATTGTTTTTAACTGTTATAGTTTCCGTTTATTATTATAATATATTTATTTTATAGAATCATTCTCAATGTTTTCAATATTTTGTGAAAGATCCCAAACTCAATTTGGAAACACAAAATATACAGGTTCTTACAAGACAAAGATATAACTCTGATTATTTGCCTTTAGAGAATGCAGATACAAAAATATATTACCCAGATTTGCTTCAATAGTGAATAAACAAAAATTACAGTACACAGCGATATTATGAAGGGTATAATGAAGCCCAAAATAAGCAAGAACCTGGAAGTGTGCACAAATCTGGACGCTGTGTAAAAACACAGTCGCCGACGTCGGTTATTATGATGCCGACGTTGGTCGATACACTGCCGCCGTCGGTCGTCTCTGCCTGCCTGTGAATGCCGGCGTCGGTCGCTGATTGGCCGATGTTGGTCTATGTGCCGATGTCGGTCTCTGTAATACCCTGCGGCCCACAACTGCGAACTGTGCCCTTCCCTTCTCTGAACCTGCTGGTACGGCCTGGTGCCGATCTGTACGGATTCCGTACCGGACCTGATCTGACTATAAAAATATATAAATCTTAAATCAAAACTAAGGAATAAATACTTGGAAACTTCGGCATATGCTGAACCCCTGATATTCTCAATAAATGGCCTCTGAAGCTCCAGATCTGATTAATATGCACAATCTGAATTCCGTCACGAATCCACCTCTGAAAAGGGCTGGGTTTTCGTCCAACTCTTCTCCAATCTACTGAAGGTTTGCGTCCTCAGAGATTTCAGCTGAATCACAGATTCAAGCTTCTCAGAATAATTTTTGCAATAGAAGATATTAGATGATCCAAATGCTTTGCTTTCCCCTTCTTTTAAAGGCCTTCCAGGAAACTTCTAGAAGAAGTCAACTTTATTTCCATAATAATCTAATTAATTAATTAAACCATTTTAATAGAAAATTGGGGACATTACAGTCCTCCCTTCCTGGAGATTGCTTGTCCTCAAGCAATTCTTTCCAACACCAACTTCCTGGATCCCATATTATTCTCAAAAACTTGCAAACTCTTCTGTCAGAAACACCATGCTAGAAAATATCTGTGACTACATTCACCTTATTTCTCCTAGAGAGTAGTGTGATAGTCCTCAATATGTAATTAGCAAATTCACCATCACATACCTTAGACTTAGAAAAAGGCCGCTGCGCTACTCTGATTATCAAACTCTTACAATCTCCATAAGGCTGTTGACTTATAATTGGAAAGGAAAATGCCCTGCAACAAATAGAATTATTTACCACATCAGTTATAAAATGAGACTCCATCCTATGAGATGACCTCTCCTTAGGTCCTCCATCTTGTGCTGCCTTCAAGATAATCTTCCTGTAGTAAAGTTCTGTATCCTTACGGTCAAACCGTGCAATAAGTCTCTCAGTGAACTCAGCATAGGAGTGAACTAAAGCATGATCCTGGGTGACCAATCCATGGTGCCACCAATCATATGCAATCCCCTCTAGATGTAATACCGCAAACTGAATAGCCTCACGCTCAGGCATGGGCCTCAAAGAAAGATATATGTCCAGCTTGTGGACCCAAGATCTTGCACTAGTCTCTCCAGAGCCATTATATGAAGCCAATGTAATCTTCCCCGTAGCTCTATTGAGGTCATGATTATGCTGCTGCTGTGGTGGTCTATTACCCCGATCTCCCCTGAGTCTGGTTGTGTCTCTACGCTGTGCACAATACTGGGGTAAAGGAAAAACCTCCCTAACCTCTGGGGGTAAAGCTCTCCACTCTGCTGTCGCTGCCAAAACGGACTCTTGGAACCCCATCTCTAGTAGTTCCACCTGTACTGGTTGTCCACCTGGTACAAACTGAGGCAGTAATGGTCTATTTGGAGTAGGTGTATGATGATGATTTCGCCTAGAGGAATGATGGGAGCTCCCCACTGAAGAACGGGAATGGTGACTATGCTGACTGGAGTGATGGGTATGATCACTACTAGTCACTGAAACTGATCTATTCCTCCTACCTCTGTGTCTATCCACCTCTAAACGCTCCATGGTATCCTGTAATCGGTCTAGAGCCTGAACAATCCTGGGCTGGGTAGTGATGAGGGTCCTCATCATCTCTCTTTCTTCCTCATCCTGGTTTCTATGGGCATTCCTCTGTTCTTCGGCCATGATAGGTGGCTGTCCTAAACTCAACTCTCGCTCGTACTGAGCTCTACTACATGTAAAATATCTATGGCTTCTATCAAATCTTCCAGGATGCATAGAAATAAAATATTTTTACCCCTACAGGCTGGCAAGATGCCTGGCTCTGATACCACTGAAAGATCCCAAACTTAATTTGGAAACACAAAATATACAGGTTCTTACAAAACAAAGATATAACTCTGATTATTTGCCTTTAGAGAATGCAGATACAAAAATATATTACCCAGATTTACTTCAATAGTGAATAAACAAAAATTACAGTACACAGCGATATTATGAAGGGTATAATGAAGCCCAAAATAAGCAAGAACCTGGAAGTGTGCACAAATCTGGACGCTGTGTAAAAACACAGTCGCCGACGTCGGTTATTATGATGCCGACGTCGGTCGATACACTGCCGCCATCGGTCGTCTCTGCCTGCCTGTGACTGCCGGCGTCGGTCGCTGATCGGCCGATGTCGGTCTATGTGCCGATGCCGGTCTCTGTAATACCCTGCGGCCCACAACTGCGAACTGTGCCCTTCCCTTCTCTGAACCTGCTGGTACGGCCTGGTGCCGATCTGTACAGATTCCGTACCGGACCTGATCTGACAATAAAAATATATAAATCTTAAATCAAAACTAAGGAATAAATACCTGAAAACTTCTGCATATGCTGAACCCCTGATATTTTCAATAAATGGCCTCTGAAGCTCCAGATCTGATCAATATGCACAATCTGAATTCCGTCACGAATCCACCTCTGAAAAGCGCTGGGTTTTCGTCCAACTCTTCTCCAATCTACTGAAGGTTTGCGTCCTCAGAGATTTCAGCTGAATCACAGATTCAAGCTTCTCAGAATAATTTTTGCAATAGAAGATATTAGATGATCCAAATGCTTTGCTTTCCCCTTCTTTTAAAGGCCTTCCAGGTAACTTCTAGAAGAAGTCAACTTTATTTCCATAATAATCTAATTAATTAATTAAACCATTTTAATAGAAAATTGGGGACATTACATTTTGTCCTAGCCTCTACGGTTACATCAAAATGTTTAAAATTAAATTTACAAGTTTACGATGTAAGGGTTTTTTTTTAAAATGTTGTATTTTAATTTGTGTTAAATATTTTTATATTTTATTTTTTTAATGTTGTTTTGAACATGCTTGTAGGGATACCATTAGTAAACAATGGCATCCACCAGTGCATCAGGGTTAGATTTAGTCAGTGGTGGCCAAATGGCTCCCCCTAATTCTCGTAGTGCTGCTTGAAAGTATGTCATGCGGGTTGGATTGTCCTAAATGATTTTAGTTTGTTCATTTTGCACAAAGCTGTCAGGGAGCATCAATCACCTCAAGAACCACTTTTCATGCATTTCTTGCTGTGATGTCATGCCTTGTCCCAATTTTATGGAAGAGGCAAAATGAGATATAATAGCAGAGCTTACATTGTTGGAGGAAAATAAATTAAATAGGGCAAGGATGCAAGCAGCCATAACAATAGCCATTGCTCCTATATCGACAGAGGAAGCAGAGACAACTATGATAGAAATTGTGGGCTCTTCTTGTGGACTATGCAAGTGCCATGGCTTCATCGAATTTGAGCCAAACACACTCATTTTTTGTGCCTAGAAACACACTAGGGCACAACCTTTGTTGCAAAGTACAAGATAGAACAAGGAGGCACATGTAGAAGCAGATAAAGCATGTGTAAATTTTTGGTACTTCAACAACCTTCCCTTCAACATGGCGATGAGCTTGTATTGAAAATATTTGGTGACAACATTGATATTTGCAAGAAAAAGGTACAAGACACCCTCTCCAAGAGACTTGAGTGGGAGGTTCCTCCGAAATACAGTTGAAGATGCAAAGGTAATTGTAGAAGATCAGAAGAGGTTGTGGCATAAGTTTGGATACACCATTCTTTTCAATGGATGGACAGATAGAAAGAATCACACCTTTATCAACTTTTTGGCATCTTCAAATGGTGAGCTGGTTTTTTTGAAATCCATTGATGCATCTAACAAGATAAAGAATACAAAAACTTTGAGTTTGATGCTCAAACAGTTTGTTTTAGAAGTGGGCATCGAGAATGTTGTCCAAGTTGTCATAGACAATGCAACAACATATGTGGTGGTTGAGAGACTTCTCAAGGAGAAACATCCATTAGTCTTTTAGACCCTTTGCGCAACCCATTACCTTGACCTTTTTTTGGAGGACATAGGCAAACTTGATTGAGTGTAACCGGTTGTAGAAGCTAGAGGGATCACAAAATATAAATACAACACCCTTAGGTTTTCAACTTGATGAGAGAGCACACTAAGGGGAAAGAGCTTGTTCGAGTAAGTGTCAAAAGTTTTGCAACACATTTTCTTGTATTGCAAAGTATTCACAGTTTGTTGACATCTTTGAAGTAGATGTTTGTGAGTCGAACTTGGATGGACTTCACATATTTCAAGAAAGTTGACAGAGTCAAGGTTGGGAAGACAATTTTTAGCGAGACCTTCAAAAAAAGAGTTACAGAGATTGTCAAAGTAACTTGAAATTTCAATATAAATTTTAAGTCGATTCTCTTATTTTCAATTTTTTAAACTTAGTATTTATTTTATTTATAAATTTATAACTTTAATTTATTTATAACTTTATAAGTGTTGTAGCCTTTGGTGAAGGTTTTGCGCTTGGTGGATGGAGAGCAAAACACAATGAATTATTATTTATGAGGCCAAAGAGGCCATCTAAAACTATTATAGTGGGGATCATATCATATTTGATCCCATTTGAGAATTGATTGATCATAAGTGGAACAATCAACTCCACCAACCCATCCATGCATCGAGGTACGACCTTAACCTCAGGTTTTTCTACTCCAATGGCTTCACAGACGTTACTAGGGAGGTTATGGAGGGGCTCTCAACATGCATTGAGAGTATGACATCTAACATTTAGGTGAGGGATGCCATTATTTCAGAGTTGCAAAACTACAAGAAAGTTGGGGGGAGGCTTTTTTCTTCAACCCTGGCTATTCGAGGGAGAGCCACATAGTCACCAGATAATAGAAAATGAAGTCTTGTACCTTACCAGTTACAAATTTACAATTATTAATTACTTACAAAGTTTTGAATATTTTGTTTGCAGGGTCATGGTGGGAAGATTGGGGTGGGAATACCCCAAATCTTTAAAGGCTATCCCTCCACATTTTATTTCAGCCTTGTAGCACTTATGGATGTGAGCGCAACTAGAGTTTGTTTGATGCCATTCGCATAAAGAAGTGCAACAAGTTGAACCAACACCTCAATGACCTAGTTTTTGTGTAATACAACCTTTGCTTTCGCACAAAGAAGTTGAAGAACATATTACAATAGCCTATCGATCTAGATGAGATCGATCCCTACAATGATTGGACTGCACAAGAGGAGGCCTTCATGTTCACAAAGGACGAGATTCTTGATTTTGAAAGGCAAGATATGGAGGGTGCAACTGCAATAGAAGGTGGAGACATTAGATTAGAGGGCATCTTTGAAGATGAGGCAGAGGCAAACGCAAAGACAAAGACAAAGGTGGAGCCACAACATTTTAGGCAGAGTGAGGAGGGTCAACCGAGTGGGAGGACTAGACTTTCTCAGAGTCCCTTAGTTTTCAAGAGAGATGAGAAGAGAAAGTTATAGGTTCTTGTAATTTGTACTTGTAGTCTTGCAGATTTTTTTATATATCATTGTATTAGTTTGTTGTTGATAACTTGACAATGTCATAGTTGTATTTACATGATTATGTGATTTTGTACTTTATTTGTGCTCAAATCTAATAGAAAACACTTTTTCAATGTTTTACAAACTCATTTGATATCCATATTGCAACTGTAATATGTATAAAATTTATGTTTTTTTGATAAAGTATTTTTTTCCTTTGTTAGTTATTCCCAGTTATTCAACCCACTTATCGGTTACTCTCCGGTTAAAAAAAAATCCCATGGGGAGTACTTGCCAGTTACAATTATGTATATTATGGTTTGGAGACCTCATCTGGGGATTATGGACTAGGCTTGCATCGAGAAGGTCAAGACCATCATGGTTCACTATATGATTCATTAAAAACATATGGTTCAATAGAGCATCAATAGGATGAATTCGTGGCCTAGCCCCTTTACCTTGAAAACACCTCCAGGATCACTTTCTTTCTCCACAAACTAATCTCTTAAGGTGATTCAACGTCTAGTCAAGGGAGATACTATTATTTCTCACTTTGCTTGTTAAAAAAGATTTCCTCCTTGGGCCTCACCAAGTGTAAATGATATTGGTATTCTTAAACTACTTTGTTTCTTCAGTCTGTTAGAATCTCAATTGGTCGTCTTCCACCATTTATATATTCTTTGGATGCTCCTCATCGCCATCTTCCCGTGAAGGATGTGCTAAATAATTCTGTCAGGGGGTATATTTACTTGCATTACATTCATGTGACTTGGACCACACCCTACAACATGTCAACCCCAAGATGGGTTTCTAATCTGAGCACTTCTTACATAATATGAATCGCTTCATCATCCGTCCTGACTACCTTCAACACTAGTGATGACACATGAATTGTGGCTCCCACTAGGATAGTTGAGGGTGGTTTCCCACCAATTACGAGTAAATTAATACCAACATATCCCTCATGGAGATAGGATATCATGTTTGTTCTCTCTAGGAGGTCGAAACTAGAGATCACTTAGCATTTAGATGCTACATCTACAAAGATTAGGGGGCTTATTTATCCACATTCTATCAGAAATGCAACCAAAGTTGCTTGGCTTGTTACCTTATAATGCCAAGGCATTATAGAGATGTACTTAGTATACTAGGTTGATTACTTGCTTGCAACCTATTTCAAATGTTGGGGGGCTAAGGTCTTTATTTATACTACTGGTCTAAAATCTAGTGTGGGAAATTGTAATGTCCCCATTTTTTGCGAGCATCAGAGTTCGGTGGATTTAGCCTATTCTTAGCCCTCGTAGGTTAATATGCATGGTTAGAGGGTCTCTTGATGGAGCTTGGCTCAGCTTCAGTTTGTCAGTACTTGATCAGTTGGCTTTCGTTCAGGCTCATTCGAACACTTCTAGCCTGAGTTGCTATTTTTAGCAGTATTCAGCACTCAGCGTGGGACCCCTGCTATTTTTGGCAGTATGGATTGATAGCATTCAGAATCACTTCCTCAGTCGACAGCTTCAGACGGCTCGTGCATCGGATGAATGATGAGAGAGATATTAAAGTTTAAGTGACTTAAGTGATTTATTTAATATTTTAATATTATTATAAAGTTATAAAGTAACTTTATAATAATAAAGTCACTTTAACATAATAAAGTGCGTTAAGTGAATAATTTAATGTGGGAATAAATCTTTTATCCCACATTGGCCAGGAAGGTGATTCAGCTCTCTTAAGAAAAGAATAAAAGGAAAGGCAAGAGCTCATTCTCGGCATCCAGTTGAATGAATAATATTTTGATTGATTCATCTTGTGGAGCCTAGGGTTTCTGCAGAATAGCCATTGGAGACGAAAACCTCCATTGGAAGCATAACTGAGGGTGTGAAATAACATCTGAAGGGTTGCACTTTGAGGAGGAAGCATTCAGCTTCTTCATTTGGGCATCATCGACAAGCTTTGGTCAAGGGTTTACATTGCATAATCTGAAGACTTTCATGGCAGCTATGGCAATGAATTCTAATCTTTCATTCTAGGTGTTTGTTGAAGCAACAAGAACATCCAATTGAAGCGCCCTAGCTGGGAGAACATTCTCAAGACAAGGGAGGTCTATTTTGGTGAGTATGCATATATTTAGGGGTGACTGTAATTTTGTTTCAGTCCCATTGGAATGGTTCGATTTCAATATTTAAGGGAGTGTTTGCAAGTGATAGTGTTACCAAAGGGATTCCCCTTCCTTGGGGAAGTTTTTGTGACTAGTTTGGAGACCTTTGGAAGGTCATTACAGCTGTCAATAAGGAGGAATATATGACTGTAATTTTTGAGGACAGCCACACTTCCAATTTCGTTTTGGTCACCTAAGAGGGTTTTCAACATCAAGCATACTGCCATTTGGAGTGCCCAAGTCCAAGGAACATTTTGTTTATGACAAAGAATCCAAAGGTTGTGGAGATTATTTCAGATTTGAAGGTTTATCCATGGCAGGTCTGCAACTTTGAAGTGGGGCGATTTTGCATTAAAGGAGTCCAAAAAAATATCAAATATCATCCAAAAGGGGCGCCCAACATTTCCTAACACTTTGGCATTGACATATATTCATTTGGAGGTGGAATTTGGAAGATATGCAAGTCTGATCTGAAGTATACCAGTCTGAAGACAACTCAGAAATTCATATCATTTGAAGGCGTCTCCAATCAGGTTCATTTTGAAATTGTTAGCATTGAGTCTTGGCCATATTTCATGAGCATTGTATTAGAAATTTCATTGCAATTAAGGAGATAATAATTGCTGGTGTCATTTGAGAATTTCGATATCATTTATTGTCAGCTAGTTAGTTTGCATACCAACTGTTTGTAAAAATGTCAGTTGGCTGTAGGTGTTCATTTCTCAGGCTTAGATCATATATATGCATGGAATATTGCCAAAATTAGTTGCACATTCGTGCTAAGTCATTGTTTAGACAATCTAGAGTCTTCTTGCAAGCATTCTTATTGATGTTAAGTAAAGGAAAGAGCCATTAAAGCAAACTAAAATGTTATATCAGTCATATGACCCTTGTATGTGAAGTGTTTGATAAAATTTCCAAGACCAAAAATCAAAAGTTTTCAACCAGATTTGAGCAGGGTCAGTACAGAAATCCAACTAGGCCTTGTCTTCCTTTGTGTCCAATTAAGAGGGCATTTAAATTGTATTGTTCACACATTAGGATTTGCGCTTCTACCTCTTCTCACCCTCGAGGGAATTCTAATATTTCAAATTGACATCACAAGGATCAGAGGTAGGTTCATATTGTTAGTTACCTCCCTACTTTAGGCAATTCCTCAGCCTTAGATGTTAGTAGAGGCTCTAGGGGAGGTATCCTACTTCCTCCTAAGACTCCACCACCTACCCTCCTATCCCAAGGCACTCTCCTATGAAGATTATTAGATCTTGAATCAGCCCATTTGAGGCGATCGATGATGGAAGATATTCATTATCTTTGTGTGTTGATTGTGATGAGTAACAATGGTGGTCTCCTAACCACCAATTTATAGTTCAATTTTTCAACATTTATTTCTTTCTTTTATGGGTCTCTCTTACTCATAGCTATCTTCATGTGTAGGTTCTTGGGCATATGTTTTTGCATATATTAACATTGGCTTCCCCCTTATAACCTAGGGAACTTATGTCCTTGACAGTTGTCTATCATACTTGGATGCATTCGGATGTCCCACTAACCTATTTTTGGTTAGTGAAATAACCCACTAAATTGAAAGTTGACAAATAAATATTGAAACCTTGAATTTCTAAATTTATTTATTTATTCTGAAAGATTGACAATTTGATTGAGCATAAAACATTACATGCAACAACAAATACAATTATTTATTGTTGAATATAATCAATTGGTTCAAACCCTAATGAAAATTGCATAAATACCAATGTCTACAAATTATAAATACCAATTACTTCTCCTATTTGTTGTACTAGATTAATTATTACAGGTACGACAGTTGATAAATGTAATGTTAGACTGCTGGATGGTTATCTGGCCCTATTGGCTATTCCCAACTGCTGCGATCTACCCTTGGAGGGCTATGATAGCCTCAGAATGTGTGACACCTTGCCTAAAGGGTTGAAAATAGAACCCTAATGAAGTTGCCCAACCTTGGGGATCCTCTATACATGCAAAATTGCCCTTGAAACCCTCACGCCAAACCTGGAAATGTGGCACCCTAGCTGTTTGGACCTTCAAATCTGTTAAATCTTGAAACTGGAAGCATAGTTGTAATTCCTCGATGAGATTACCAAATGGGTATGAAGGTTTTTGTCTTTGTACTTGTAAATTCAAGGGTTTTCATCCTCTAAATATTTACAAAAGCTGCAAGTTTTTCCTCTATAAGAAGGGTTTGCATTTTTGTTCGAATGATTTCAATAATAATTTTTTTTACTCCAATCTTCTATTATGCACTTTTCCAATCCAAACTTAAAAGAAATAAGTATTTCTTGTAATTTAATATTCACTTTTTTTCTAATTAATAAATAATAATTACTTTTGACCATGTATGTATTAATTACTTTTAGCCCCACTCAATAATAATTAATAAGTGACCTTTTTCAAAGTTATAACTTAAAGTACCTTTTTGGACAACTTAATAAATTATTATTAGATTATTAATTATTTTGAAAAGGGAAAATTGCTTGTCCTCAAGTAATCCCTAAACTGTCCTGCCAACACCAGGATCCCAAACTAATCTTGTTATTTCTACCATTCCTTCTGGGGATATAGATGGATTCTCTTGCACTACTCTGGTAAAATTAAGAATTAGAAGCCCTAAACCCATTGATGCTTCTCTAACAAACTCTATGAGAGAATCCATGATAGCAGAATTATATGAGTTGTGATCTAGGGAGAGTACTACCAACAGTGACACCCTATATTTTGTTTGTTGTAACAATTGTAGGGGCTTCATTGACCATACCAGGAAGCACAACCATTTTCCCATCAGATTCAAATTTTAGCTCCATGGTTTGCTAATTCTGTGTAAATTCCCCAAGGAAATGTAACCACTAGACCCCTAAAACCAAACCTTTTTCTCCTATGCTCACAACATAGAAGTCATCAACACCTTGTGATTATCAAGTGTGATCTACAATTGTTGAATCCTTCTGGTGCAAGGAATAGTAGAACTACTAGCTCCAATCACATTAAAACCCTAAAAAAATTCAGATTTCAGCCCTCTTTGGGCTACCAAACCCTCATCAATGAAGTTATGGGTTTTTGCACTATCAATCAAAACTGTTCTCAAGCAATCCCTGAACTGTCCTACCAACAACGGGATCCCAAACTAATCTTGTTGTTTCTACCATTCCTTATGGTGATGTAGATGGCTTCTGTTGCACTACTTTGGTAAAAATAAGAATTGGAAGCCCTAAACCCATTATGCTTCTCTAACAAACTCTATGAGAGAATCCATGATTTATGAGTTGTGATCTAGAGAGAGTACTACCAACAATGACACCTTATATTTTGTTTGTTGTAACAAGTGTAGGGGCTTCATCGACCATATACCATGAAGCACAACCGTTCTCTCATCAAATTCAAATTTTAGCTCCATGGTCTGCTAATTTTGTGTAAATTCGCCAAGGAAATGTAACCACTGGACCCCTAAAACCAAACCTATTTCTCCTATGCTCACAACATAGAAGTCATCAACACCTTGTGATTATCAAGTGTGATCTCCAATTGTTGAATCCTTCTGGTGAAAGGAATAGTAGAACTACTAGCTACAATCACATTAAAACCCTAAAAAAACTCAGATTTCAGTCCTCTTTGGGCTACCAAACCCTCATCAATGAATTTGTGGGTTTTCGCACTATCAATCAAAACTGTGAGTTTATGTCCCTGCATAACTCCATGAATTCTAATAGGGTAATACCAAGGTGCTCCATAAAGTGCAACACAGGTGCCTATTGAAATAAAGGTGGCAAGGGTGCCCCCTGAACTATCTCCTCCTCTTTCAGGGTCTGGTACTTCTAACTCCTCATTAGACATAACCTCAATGTAGTGCACCTGTCCTTTTGGAAGACACCTATGACTTGGTTCCCATGGATCCTTGCATGTGAAGCATTTTTTTTCCTTCTGAGTTCATTTCATGTTTCTATCTCAGTACGTGGCTTCTGTGGCAGCTCTTTTTGGAGAGAAACCCCTTACTAAAATGGCTTTTTTTCTTGCTCAAAACTGATGACATTGGCTGCCCATAAGATGTTGTCCTTTGCTGCATATAAGATGTCATTGGCTATTCATAGAGCAGAATTTTACCTTTAGGTACTGATGTCTCCAAATTTAAAGCCTTTTTTATGGCTTCTTGAAGAGAGATAGGGTTGAAAGTATTCACCAAACCCTTGAGTGGTTCAACTAAACCCCCAACAAACAAAACAAGTCCCATTTCAATCACATCAAGTACCATAACTAAAAGCTTCTGAAATCAACAATAAATTCCTCTACTGAATTAGATTGTTTGAGTTGAGCTAACTCCCAAAAATGGATTTCTGGATCGACTCAATCAAATACCTATATTAACCTAGTATTGAACTCCACATAAGTGGATGTGATTGTGCCCCTATGTGATCAATCCATGGTACCACCACTCATGTGCTACACATTCCAGGTGAAGGGTGGCAAATTTGATGGCTTCTTCTTCCATCATCGGCCTCGATGATAAAAATATATCCAATTTTTGTATCCATGAGCATGTTGTGCACTTACTAGAGCTATCATATATAGGAAGTGTTAACTTCCCTAACACCCGTTGGAGGTCCCTCTGATTTGTTTGTGGCCTAGTTTCAACACTTTGATCACCTTTATTCTTTTTTAGATTTATAAAATTAGTGAAAGAGATAGCTTCCCTAATTTCACCTAGTAGGACCCTGTATTCTTCATAGCTGGCAACAATTTCATCCACCACAGTGGGCTGAATTTTCACTTTTGGAACTACTACTTCCTCCCTATGAAGGAATGTTGGTTGGAAAGGCCTAACAAAGGAATTAATGGCTGCCCTCTACATGTGCTAGTTGTTGTTCACCCTTAAAGAACTTTCTTCACCATTTTGAGCTCTTTGCACATTCACATTCTGCATGGTGTGGATTAATTGAGTCATCATATTTGCTAAACGCTCTTGTCCTTGCACAAGCTTGTCATAACAAATTTCATCTGCATCTCTATTACCCATGGATTCCTTTCCTTTTCCTGCAACAAATTTTGGATCTCGCTACTCTAACCCTTCCTCTGGTTGTTCTAGACCTTTTTTTTCTTTCCCTCTGGGAATCCCTGACTTCTCTATCACTGCCTTGCATGAAGTTGACACTAGAAGTTATTTATTCCCACAAGCTGGTAGGAAAATTAGCTCTGTACCACTAAAATAACCCACGAAATTGAAAAATTGACAAATAAATATTGAAACCCTATATTTTTTATTTTATTTATTTATTTTAAACGATTGACAATTTGATTGAGCATAAAACATTACATGCAACGACAAATACAAATGCTCACTGCTGAATATAATCAACTGGTTCAAATCCTAATGAAAATTATACAAATAACGTCTACAAATGATAAATACCAATTATTTCTCTTATTTGTTGTGTTGGATTAATTATTGTAGGTACGATAGCTGGTAAATGTGACGGACTGCCAAATGGTTATTTGGGTCTGTTGGCTATTCCCAACTGCTATGATCTGCCCTTGGAGGGCTATGACAGCCTCAAAATGCATGATGCCCTATCCATAGGGATGCAAATAGACCACTAATGAAGTCGCCCAGCCTTGGGAATCCTCTATGCATGCAAATCTGCCCTTGAAACCCTCTCGCCAAACCTGGAAATGTGGTGCCCTAACTGTTTGGGCCTTCAAATTTATTAAATCCTAAAATTAAAAGCACAATTGTAATCCTTGGATGGGATTGCCAAATGGGTATGAAGGGTTTCATCTTCGTCCTTGTAAATTCAAGGGTTTTCGTTCTCTGAATATTTGTAGAAGCTACAAGTTTTTCCTCTATAAAAAGGGTTGTGTTTTTGTTCGAATGATTTCAATAATAATTCTTGTTTACTCCAATCTTTTATTATGCACTTTTCCAATCCAACTCTAAAAGAATAAATATTTATTGTAATTTAATATTCACTTTTTTCTAATCAATGAATATTAATTATTTTTGGTCATGTATGCATTAATTACTTTTGGCCTCGTTCAATAATAATTAATAAGTGTCATTTTCCAAAGTTATAACTTAAAGTACATTTTTGGACAACTTAATAAATTATTATTAGATTATTAATTATTTTGAAAATGGGACATGAAAGTTAGTCATGGACATTGATAAAATATATTACTTTCTTTTCTAGATTCAATCCACTACTTTACTACGACTTCTTCAATTGATCCAAGAGGATATATAACTTTGATCAGCTCGCAGTATCATGGAAGTACTCCAATAATAGCTTCTTCTTCACCACTAGCTTCATCACCATCTCAAGTACACAGTCAAAATTGTAAAACCTAATTTGCCTTATTTTATACCACCCAACTCCAATAGTGCAAACCCCACCCTGCACACTTGTTCTATAGTGTCTTTCAAAAAATGACATAATGGATAATATGAACCAGCAAAATGAAGGCATTAGCTTTTTTTTGTAACTAACAAGCCTTCCCTTCGTTTCCTCCTTTGTATGTTAAAGTAAAATAGCTATTCATAGAATAGTGTGTTTGTTAGTTTAATTTTGGTTGATAAATCTGATCTCTAGGAGCATTGTACAAAACTTGATTCTGAGTTTAAACATTCACACGTTACAATTCTAGCATCGTGTTCTATTGTTCTTTCATTCTCTTTGTTTAAGCATTTTGATTGTTGTTGTTTTCCTCTAAGTTTTACAAACCATTTCCACTCATAACACATTGGAACCTCTTTTTTATTTGTCGTCTACCAAATCACCCATGGACATTGGATTACTAGTATCAAATGCTTGAATTTCTCATCTCAATCACTCTTTGCATTTGTATGGCCACTCACAAAAGGTTTGGTCAGAGGAAGGTTGGTCTTGAGACATGTGATCCTTCATCTTATCTTGCTAGTTGTTTCATATGGCCCCAAATAATTACCAAAGATGTTGGACCCAATTTGGTAATAAAATATGATAAGAGGATGCTTTGCAAGGACAAAGAGATGATTTGAAACAAAACTATGCATGGGAAATAGCCAGAATAATTGATCGCTTTGTAGAACCTTTGTAGCAGGTGTAGTCTTCCTTAGACGTGTCATCTCCATCAAACAAGAACTTGTTTGGAGGTTAAACACCATATGAGGTACAAATAAATCTAGATATTTCGCTCTTTGAAGGCAACATAGATGTTGATGCTTTAGCTATCTGATTTCATCCATTAGTCTCCTAATTTTCCGTGATTCCTTTTCTAACTTGGAAATAATTACTTTTTCCCTTTTGAGAGTTTCCTTGTCTATGAAAAAAGGCAGAAAAACTATTGTTCATTCCATGTGCATGATATTACCCTAGTATAAACTTGGTCACATTATGTTGATGCCTTGAAAGAAACCTATTACCCTATTGGAAATTCTGATTATCAATTCATTAAGGTTTCTTAGTTTTGCCAAACTCATGATCATTTTGTTCAAGGATATACTAACACTCTTCATACCTTAGCTTCCAAGCTTAATGTCCAAGATATAGAGAAAATTTTAATCTTGAATTATAGGTTGATCCTATGACATATTCAGACCAACAAATATTTCATTCACAACTCTTCCTTAGGAGAAGCCTATATGTATGCATGCAAACTGGAATTAAAATATAAACATAAATCTATGAGTGATGTTTCTAAATCGTGTGATAAGTCCATAGAACAATCTCTAAGCAAGCATTCCAAGTTTGGAATGAAGTAAAATTCCAAATAACAAGGAAAAGGACCATCACATCATTTCTAGAAGAACACTCCACTTGAAGAACAAAATAAGCAATCCAAGACTAACAAGTGGTGTAACACACATAATACTAGTGGTCACCTTGACGATGAATGTTGCACTTGAAAATCCTTACATGCATAGATGCAAGCATTACATTTTATGCAATGACACTAGACAAAGGAAAACATATCATGGACTCTGAGCCTGCTGCCATTGCAACAATTACACAAGTAGCATCATCTTCCAATTAAGATCCAGAAGTAGAAAGATTGTTCCATTCTTAGATGCAGGTCAATGGACAACTAGTACACTTCATTGTTGATAGAGGGATTCAAAAGAACCTTATTTCATCTTAATCAGTTTAGAGATTGAACCTTCTATGGATTCCTCACCCTCAACCATACAACATTGGATGGTTCAATTAAAGTGTTGAGAAGCATAAAACATCAATGTCACTTGGTGAATAACCAAGCCTTTTCAAGAAGAAGTCCTTTGTGACGTTGGAATATTATAGGCATGTGAAGTTTTACTTGGGAAATCATATCTTTACCAACTTCATGGAATCCATGATTCAAATCCCAGGAGTGTTGTCATAGATGTTGGTGATAATAGATACCACATACCAAAAGTACTCCCTAAAGTTTCACCCATCAATGCCAAACAATGCAAGAAGTTGGTAAGTTGTTAAAAAAATGTGCTATTAATGGTTAAACTTGAACATAAGAAAAGCATCATTGGGGTACAAGCTGACACCACGAATCCTTTAGTAGAAAAACAACAATTGAACCAAGTAATGTAGGATTACAAGGATCTTTTTCAAGCCCCAAATGGATTGCCAAAGAATTGCTCAGTAGCACATACTATCAACCTAACACCTGAACTACCTCTTCCTCATGCACCCCTCTTCTGTCATTTATTCGTGGAGAAAGAAGAGTTCAAACAACAAATTTAGGAACCTATGACTAAATACATATCAGGCCCATCTCTTTGCCTTGCAACAACCCAATAGTGCCTATGCCAAAGAAGGATGGCACATGAAGGTTGTGAATCTATTTGAGAGCCTTGAACAAGATTACTATGAAGAACTGCTCTCCACTTCCAATGATAGAAGACCTACTGGACCAGCTCCATAATGCAAAATGTCATATCCCATTTTGTTAGACCTGTTGATTATCATTAAATAAATTATGTTAATGAAGTTATGACTCTATATTGATTATAGATATGGCTATTTGATTATAATTTCAAGATTGTTTAGCATTAGTGGTGAATTGTTATGTTCCACAATTACTTTAATCATGGATGGATTTATGTTGTTTTGTGTAGTTAATTAATCATGTATGTAATTATTCCAATTAAAGTTAATTAGCAACTATTATGTTGATTTATACTAGCATAACGTTATGATTAATAAACATTTAATTATGTTTAATGTTCCATTTTTTTAAGTGCTAATGATTTGGATTAATCATTTGTTTTGGTGCTCCTATTTGCCAGGGGCACCCTGACGACTTGACCAAGGGAGAGCATCATAGTGGAGAGAGACATTAGGTGCAGATGCTGACAGATATGATAACCACTCTACATATATAACATGATTGTTCGTTATTGAATCATTGGTCACAGCCTCATTAATGCATTTGCATGGCTTGTTGATGCAAGAGCATCAAGATAACGCTGGAAATATTGTATCACCAAAAACATATTAGTCAATTCAATAAGTAGTGGTCTTGATGTGGTGGCTGAATATGTCTTTGAATTCCAAAAAGGTTCCCATTCTTGGAATAAGGCCTATGAGTCACGATGAAGGTCAAGGAATTCGAGGAACATCCTTACCAAAGGCACTTCTGATATGGGTTTTTACTTGCGAACATATGTGAATCCTCAAATTTCATGATTATATATATTAATGAAAAAAATCTGTTTTTGTCCATTCTAAGCCATTTTTGGAGCAACATGCTCATTGGGATCTTTGGCAATGTTTCAAAAAGAGTCGTAAGGCTCTATAGGGACGTCATGATGCATATAATAAGGCCCAAGCCAATTTTTTTGAAAAGACAACTTCTTAGAGGTAAAAATCATTTTATGCTCTTGTTGGACGTTTGTCTTAGAGAAGTTAAGGCTTGAAACGAGAGAAAAAACATGGCAGACATTAGGAAGAGATCAAAAACTCATTTGGAATGCAAATATATATCCGTAAATGCACAAAAAAAGAGGAAGGGAGAGAATAGTGGGGAAGATAAATGGAAAATGTCCCTAATGGACCCATGAAGACCTCACATAATTGATCTTGATTATTGACATAAACAGGAAGAAGAAAAATGTGATGTCCCCATTTTCACATCATGTGTGAGTAGGTATTGAAGACCTTTAGTCTACTTCTCCATAGACTAAAGGATTCCTTTTGGGGTTGTATTTTATTAGTTAATTATTAATTGTAAAATAATGATTTTAATCATTTGCTCGTATAAAACAATTATTAGTTGACTAATAAAATATTTTATAAAAGTGGTTTTTACCACTAAAATATTTAATTGAAATATTTATTAAATTATTACCTAAAAGTATTTTTAATTACTATTTACTATTAAGGCAATTAATTTGGTATTATATTTAAAAAAGAGGAGTGTCGGCTTGGGAGTTAAGCAAAGACAAGAAAAAGATATCCTAAAAGTTGACAAGAGAGGACTATGAGGTATTTTACCTCCCCAAGGTGGTTTGCCCTCTTTTGGAAGATACAAATACAATGCAAAGATCTCAATTGAAAACATACTGAAAATTGATATTGCTTCTTCATGTTTGAAGAAAATATTGGGATGTAGGCCCAACAAGTGTTTGCAGATTTAGAGCTGATTATTCTACAAAAGGTGTCTTTTGACACCACCTATTGCTAAGGTGGATTTATTACCTACCATAGAGTGGGGTGATTTGATTTGTGTGCTTGTTGAGAGGGATTGGTGGACAATTTGATGTCCAACTTAAGCATAATAACTTTGATTATTATTTACATTAATTTTGCAAGTGGGATGACTTGGTTTGGAGGCTCTTGGGAGTGTTTTGAGATCCCTTTTGGGGTTTAGTTGATCAATTTAATATTCTAGAATTTATTGATAATTTTTTTGAATATTGGCATTGAGTTTTGTGAATATTTGATGAAGTTTTGAGGCTCTAATTTTTTATGATATTAAATAATAATTTTTAGAATTATTATTTAATTTATTGATAGGGTTTTTTGATTAAATTGACTTGTGAAAGGTGGAATTTTGTCCAATAAATATTTTGCAATTTATTCTACAACTTAGCGACTTGGATGACTTGCTTGGGAGGATTTTTGGGCCACTTTGGATGCCCTTGGGGATCATTGGAAAATTTCCCTTATTTTTGGCACATGTGGCGTGTTATTAGCAAGGGTTTGAAGCAGAAAATAAGCAAGGAACAAAAGTTGTATTTGGTATAAAAAAATTGTATTTTTTCAGCTATCATAAAATAGTAATTGATTCTCAAAAATTGGCAAAAAGGTACATGTAATGTCCCCTTCTAACTAGTATTTAGACATTGTTGGAGTTTGGCCTATCATTGGACCCTCGTAGGCCAAGGAATTGATGAGAGGGTCGTTTAGGCAGTTGCTTGTGGCTTCACATTTGATTTTTTATGGTTTTGGGTTGAGATAATGTATTTCTCATGTTATAATGTTTATTTGCACTTTATATTATAATAATATTTTAACATTATTAAAATGCAATTAAATATTATTTTAAAAGGAAGAATCTTTTAGAAGGGGCCAACCCCTCTTGGTGAAAAAGAATAAATAGAGGGCTTGGCTCATTGTTTCACATCCAGTACATGGTATTTGCTTTGATGAATTACTTGTGGAGCTTAGGGTTTCTGCAGATTTCTACTTCAGTCATTGAGAACGGTCACTCTCTTAAATTGGCATAACTAAGGTGGTGAAAGATCCTTCGAAAGGTTCATAATTTGCGTGAAAGATACTTTAGTCTTTCACATTGTGGTTTATTGCTTCAGCATTCATGGAGGTCGATTGGGTGTGGAGTCTTCAGCTTTGTGCCTTTTGACTTCTATTTTAGCATCATATTTGTTGAGGAGAGAAGGGTGTTCCATTTGAGAGTATTTGGAGTGAATTTTGGAGAGACTGAAGGTGACATGAACAATGCCATGAATAGTAACATGAACATTGCATGCTACAGTGCATGAATAGTGTTGACAACAATTAAGCATCATTTCAGACTCATTCCAACAACATAGGCGATCAAGTTTGAAGGCAAATAATATCAATTTGAAGGAGTATCGATGCATTTTGTGGTCTACATCTACAACAACAATTTAAGTACAAATTGTGGGCTCATTGGGTCAACCAGGTTCTCCTCATTGCTACTTAAAGTCTCTCATTATATTGTTGTCATAGGTTGCATTGTTTCAATCATTAGCTCACTGTCCTATCAACATATGTCATGCCAAAAATTATAGTCAAAACTCTGAAGTATAATCGATGTCATTAATGTTGCATTGCTATGTAAATGTTCTTGAATGCCAAATCATTGTAATCAGATTATTGAGCATTGCAATCAGTTGTAAGCAAATCAGAATTCCAGTTATGAATATCAAGATGAAGTTGAAAGGTTGCATAGCATATGTTTGACAAAATGCCTTTTAGTTGTAGCTTCATATTTGCATAAGTTTTAGTCTTAATAGAGTTGGGAGTTCGCATGCCAATTGTTTGATATATTGTCATATGGCTATAGCTATACATGCATTTCATTTTTAGTCACTTGGAGTTGTGAAGTTTGCATGTTAAGTGTTGTAAAAATACCTCTTAGCTATAGATGTTCATTCATATCGCTGCATATCATTTCCAGCCATCATATAGTTTGAGAAAGTCAAAAAATTACCTTGCATTACATTTCAATTCATTTGCAGTCATTTGGCAAACTAGTAAGTTATTTTATGCATCTTATCATCACTCAAAAAGCGGGAAGCCAAACAAGAAAACATTTACCAGCTGGAAAGAGATTGTTTGCCAACTATTTGACAAAATTCCTAGGTGTTCAAATGAAAAATTAAAGGCCAAAATTGCAAGGGTCTTTACAGTACATCTTTTCCATTTTCAGTTTGTTGTTGATATTTGCAAGTATTAAGGTGAATTTTGGACGAATTGGTTGCTGAAAATCGTCTAGATATCTCCTTAATATTGGCGCTAAGGCTTATTGGGATTTGGCAAGGCTTTTGGATCATTTCTTGCATGTTAGGATTTGCTGATTTCTAATTTCAAAAATTCATAATTTTATGGATTTTAGGGGAATCCCCTTTTTAGTTAAATCATCCCAATTGAGGACATTACAAAAACAACATAAGTTGGAAAAGACACTTTATTGGCTTATGAGCAAGGGTGTGAAGTTGGGGATTTTGGGAAAGTTTAAGAGGGCACTCGAGGTACTTGTGGACGCAGTGGATTGCACCCAGGGCAGGACGCCTAGCTCCCACCCGTCCACACGCAACAATGGAAACTCCCCTCGCCTGTGGGACCGGCGAAGCTGGAGGGAAGAGTCTCTAGATAAGGGCTAGCTCCATCTAATGTATCTTTTAGGCCCTGGTTTCTTCTATTGCTAACAAACAAATGTAAAAAAAGGGGGGGGAATGAAAAAGGAGAGATGCTGAAAACAGAACCTAAGCCTAAAAATGAAAAGGTGATACACTAGAAAATGTTGACCCACTCATCCCGAACATACACTTTTCACTAGGAAGAAGCGCCCATACACTTCATCTGACGTGGAAAAATCTTCTGTTTCAGTGAGTCAAGGGTCCGTAGAGATACAAAGAGGAAGGAACTACCAAAGGTGCTCTGCGACACACTTGGGCAGCCTATTCACATGCGCGCCTATATTCCTGTTGTAGACACTTCTGGCAGACTTGCTAAAAAGAGACTTCACAATGCACTAAACATGTTGTAATCGATCTGTGACAAGCATGAAAGACAATGACTTAACACAAAAGAACACAGACATATACTTTAAAGTGCAAGTCCAGATAGAGGTAAAAATGCTAAGTCCAGATTCAAGGTAAAATTTGGCAGAGCTCTGCCTTACAAGCCCGAGAGATTTTTGGGCAGAGTTTTGCCTTAAGGCTGAGAGATTGGATCCTTCTCAAATGAGAATTTTTACAATATATAGAAAGAGAAAGAGAACTTGGCGCTTTCTGGGAAAGACTTTGGCGCTCTTTTTTCAAGTGGCCCATGTGCGCTCTGAGCCTTGGGAAGAGGGAGCCGTTTGATTGTCGGCTCCTGCTTTGACTTTGGCGTCTCAACATTAAAGAGGAAGCATAGACCGCGCCTTTTTTCTGCGAACAGACTGCTCCCTTCAAGGCATTTGCGCGGCTTATCCACTTATAAATGCAAATTGGAGAAAACAAGCCGCACCACTTACTGTTTGTGCCATTTGGTGACCACCTGGCAAGCGTCGTTCCAACTACAGGAATAAATCCCTGAGTTGACACCTCCTTTCGCCACTTGGATGCTTTGTCCATTTCTTGCCTTGTCTCATCCTCGTTTTGTCTCTTTCTGGCTACTTCGGCCCTCAGGGCTATCTTCTGGTGGGTCGTTGTGTTCCTTGGGCTCTTTTCTGCTTGCCTTGGCCACTTTCCGCCGATTTCAAATAAGTGACATGTGGCGCGTTCCGCTGTGAAATGGGCAGGACATGTGGCAGCATCCGCTTGACTCATGGAAGCTTTAGGCACCCTTTGAAGGTCCTACGGAAGAGGACATGTGTCGGCTTCCGCTCTCTTTAGCAATTCGTCCGGGGCCCACCACAGTTTTCACAAGACAAAAGAGAGAGACTGCAAGTGCTGACACTTGTCGGCTTCCGCCGAGCCTTGCAGGGGACACGTGGCACATTCCGCTGCTCCTAGAAAAACATGTCAAAGCCTTCCGCGATTGCCACTTGGCGCCTTCCGTGCTCTGGATCTCCTGGTGTAAAATTTAACGTTCGCGGGCCCGTCACAGTTTGAAAATCAACGGCTAGTTCGCCGTGGTTGACTTTAACGTCTTCGGGCCCGTCACCCCTTGGACTTCTTCGGCTTTCTTGCTTCGGCCTTTTTTGCGGACTTCTTTCTTTGCACCTTCCCTTCGGCTTTTGGAAAGCGTCCATTTGGCAAGAGCCCCCCGCAAGGGCACATACCCTTCGGGCGGTCTTCTTTCTCCTCGGGTTTCTCGCTTCGGGCTTTTCCTGAGGGGACATTTTCTGCGGACAATTTTCCCACGGACAAAAAGTCCGCAAGAATTGGCCGCTTTGATTTCTTTCAAGGTTTTCCCTGGGTCCTTTTCTCCCGCGGCCTTTCTCCGAATTTCTTCGGACTTTTTGTCTGAAGGAATTCATTTGGACAAAAACTCTGAAAGAATTCATTTAATGCCTTAGTCCTTTTTCAAGATTTTTGCTTTCCTTCGGCTGCCTTCAAAGTGCCCTTCGGGTTTATTGAAAACGACCCTTCCGAAGGGTGCTTTTGCCGACCAAGTGCCCTCCGCAAGGGCACTTGTCCTTCAGGAGGCTCTCTTGACTTTTCGCATTGAACTGCTCCTTTGAACCAATTGATTGAACCGGTTCAATGGTTCAAACGGTTGTTGAACCAAGGCATCGAACTGAATGTTTGAACCAAGCTCATTGAATCGTCCGATTGAACCAAGCTTTGAACCGAGCCGATGAACCCTTTGATTGAACCAAAAGCCGTTGAACTGACGAATGAACCGACTGAGTGACCCGAAGCGTTGAACCAAAACGTTGAACCAATGAATTGAACCAAAGCGATGAACTTTGCCGATTGAACTAAAGCGTTGAACCGAAGCGTTGAACCAAGGCATTGAACTGAAGCGTTGAACCAGTTCAACGGTTCAAAGGTGCTAACTCTTGGAAAGATTATGTCGTTGAACCACTCTTCCAACCTTAAGAAAAAGTGTCTTTGAACCATTTTAGCTCTCTTTCCTTATGAATTTCTGTAGACAAGAAATGGAAGCTTTGTAAAACCTTGCACTCTCTGAATTGGTTCTTTATCTGCCAAAAGACTACACCTGTAGAGTCCGTAGAAAACCAAGCTCTGCAGAGTCCGTAGAAATGGACCTGCAGAGTCCGTAGAAATTGCAAGACTCATGCAAAATCAAAAGTACTGGCTCAGAACAGTATAAAAAGAGGGGGACCGAATTTTTGGCCTGTTAGGCCAAAATTGGTCAACAATACTGTTGACGCTGTGGATTGCACCCTTGAGAGAAGACAAAGCTTCTCTCTTCCACGCGGCACAATGGAAACTCCTCTCTTGCCTATGGGTCTAGCAAAACTGAGGGGAGAGTCTCTAGATAAGGGCTAGCTCCCTTTGATGCATCTCTGAGTTATTCCAATAATATTACTAATACATATATATAATGGGGGGGTTGAAAAGAGAGAAGGATTACTGAAAAATAGAACCTAACCTAAGCTGATGATGCACCAAACAAGTTCGATCTACTCATACTCACACTTTGAACCATAAGAACACATACATACACTTTATCTGATGAAAGGGCCAGACTGAAAGGAGCTTAACAGGGAGGCTTTAATGGAAACACACAGAAAAAGAACTTACCATAGGTGCTGTAAGAAAAACACACTGTTTGGTAACCTTCTTCTGTCTCTGCGCTCCAGATACAGCGCTTCTTATTACCTACAGGAATGGTGCTTTGTCTATACCAGGGGTGTTGGTATCAAGCCTGTGAAAGCATTAGGAAAGAAGTGACTGAACACAAGGCTAACACTAAGAGATATATCCAACCAAAATAGAGGTAAAAAATGCGTATTTTATTGATTCTAGGTGAAAATTGGTAGGGCTTCGCCTTACAATATGAGAGATTATTCTCAAAATGAAAGATTACAATATATATAGAGAAAGAGGAAGCAAAGGCGCCCCTTTTTGGAAAAGACTTTGGCGCCCCTTTTTGGAAAAGACTTTGGCGCCCTTTTACAAGTGGCCCATGTGCATTGAGAACATTGGGAAGAGGAAGTCGCTTGATAGAGAATGTTGTGTCGGCTCCAGTTTTGACCTTAGGCGTTTAAAATATATTAAACGCCATATGTGAAATCATGGGCTGCGTTGTTTGTCTATAAACAAGACTGCTCCTTCAAGACATTCACGCGGTTTGTCTGCTCATCAATGCAAAGTGGAAAAAAAAATAGGTCGCGTCGTTCACTGTTTGCACTCCTTGATGACCACTTGGCGGAGACTGTTTCAACTGCAAGAATAACTCACCTCCCCTTTGCCACTTGGGCTATTTTGTCCATATTCATAATTTTGTCTCCCTGGCTTTGTCTTTTCCTGGAATTTGAGCTCTCGGGGCTATCTTATCATCCTTTGCTGGCTCCTTGGGCTCATTCATCAACAGGTCACTGAGTTCATTCTTAACTTTTGTCTTTTCCCAGCTTTGTCTTTTCCTAGTTTTGTCTTTTCCTCTCTTGACTCTTTCTGGCAATCTGAGCCCTCGGGGCTATCTTCTATCAATCTTTGGCTCTTTGGGCTCCCTTCTCAGCGGTCTCTTCCTTTTGGCCATAAGGCCTTTGAATTCCTTCAGGTTGGCGCTCAAGCATTTAAAGATCAACGGCTATTTCATTACCGTAAAGTTGATGCTCACGTGCCTGTCGCCATTTGAAAGCCAACGACTATTTTATTGTCTTGAATTTGACGTGTTCGGGGGCGTCATTTGACGTCCAGATTCTAACGGCTAGTTCATGATGCCCAATTTAACGTTTGAAGGCCCGTCACCCCCTTGAATTACTTAAGCTTTCTTTTCTTCGACCTTTCTCCCGAAGTGTTCCCTTGGACCTTCTCCCGAAGGATATCTTTCTCTTCTTTTCTTCTGTCTAGGCCTTTGTCGTTGAAACCTCCCGAAGGGAAGGTGTCCCTTCGGGGCTTGGGGAAGGTCCTCCTTTCGGCAGCCGAGAGTCCCCCGCAAGGGCACCTGCCCTTCGGGGTCCTTCGGGCGGCCTTGGTCTTCAAATCCTTCGGACAAATGTCCGAAGGAAATATTTTCTGTCTTTCCCGCTTGCTACTTTCTGTCGGGATTTTTTGTCGAGTGAATTCCTTCGAACAAAATGTCCAAAGGAATTCCTTCGGACTTTTTGTTCGAAAGAATTCGCTTCGTTCACTTTGCCGCGAGAACTTTTTCGAAAGAATTCCTTGTTCTTTACCTTGTGAATTTTTTTGGACAAAATGTCCGAAGGAATTCCTTCGGACATTTTGTTCGAAGAAATTCAACCTTGTCTTATCTTTTGCCTTAGCATTTTCGAAGAAAAAACTCACCCTTTTGATTCCTCCGCAAGGGTTCCTTGCCCTCCGCAAGGGTATTTTTGGGTCTGAATCTGCCCTCCACAACCTGCTGGATGGTCCAGTTTGTGCTTGACTGCCTTCCGTAAGGGCACTTGTCCTTCGGGCTTTGGAAGACCCCCTTTGAACCTTCTGACTTGAACCAATTGCTTGAACCAACTACTTTGAACCAAACCGACTGAACCACCCAATTGAACCAACCATTTGAACCAAAGTTCAAGTTCAAAGTGTGAGAAAGATCATGCCATTGAACCCCAATGTCGAACCACTGAACTGGTTCCTCCTTTTGCTGAAAGACTTGTGCAAACCAAATTTGAACTGGCTCAGAACAACAGTGGAAGAAGGAGACCGATTTTGCCCTGCAAGACCAAAATGGTCAACAAAACGGCAATTCCCAGGGGAAGCATGCTTGCTATGATTAGAAACCAGTAGCCTTAAAGTCCATTGGGCACGGAGTCGAGATGCAACTTTGAAAGAGTTAGCAACATCGTTGTGATATCCAAGAATCAATCACGAAGTTTTTACCCCAAAAGGAAACGAAACACACACAAGATTAAGAAAACTACTAACATGTGCAAAAGCACTTAGGAAAAATAGGAAAAAAACAAGAAAAATATGTACATGATGGAAGAAGGGCTCAGTGATAATGTTTAAGATGTATCCCATTAACTGAGATATATAGTTCTTCACCATCCAACCTGGAGAGTTGGAATGCATTATGCCACTTGCACTGAGTGATGACGTATGGACCACTCCATAGGGCGTCAAACTTTGTGTGCTTTCTTGACTTAGCTCAGTCCTCATCCCATTTCAAGACGATGTCTCCTTCAGAGAAACCTTTTGATGAGGATCTCTTGTTGAAGTGCCTCTTCGTCTATTGTTGGCGGCTGGTCATAGAAGCCATAGCTTGGTCCCTGGTCTCTTGGTGCCTCTTCGTTTGTTATTTGCATAGAGGTCAATGGCTTGACTACCTCCGCAAAATTTGGAATAAATCTCCTGATGAAATTTATTTTGCCGAAGAAGCTCTGCAGGCCCTTCTTATGTTTAGGCAAGGACAGCTCTAGGATGGAGCGAACTCTTTCTAGATCAATGGTCAAGCCTTCTTTGAAAACAAAGTGGCCAAGGAGTTTACCCTCATGGATAGCGAACATGCATTTCTTCAGATTGAGAGAAATACCGAACTCTCTACACCTCTCAAAGATTTGTCTGAGGTGTTTCATGTGTTGGTCCGCCTCTTTAGAGAAAACTGTCACGTCATCAAGATCCACCAGCACAATGTTATTTATTAGGCCTTGAAAGGCCCTGTCCATGGCTCGCTAAAAAGTGGCACCAGTGTTGGACAGTCCAAATGGCATTTTTCAATAAGCAAATGTCCCCCACTTGGTAATGAAGGTTGTCTTGCACTGGTCATAGTCTTGCACCAAAATCTAATTGTATCCTAAATACCCATCTAGGAGGGAGAAACGCTCACTGTCTGTCACCATTTGGAGGATTTGTTCCATATTTGAGAGAGGATAATGGTCCTTCAAAGAGACTCTATTGAGGCCTCTAAAAACTACACATAATCTGATCTCCCCATTCTTTTTTCGGACAGGAATAAGATTGGCCAGCCAATAAGAGTGTTTGATTGAAAATATTATCCTAGACTCAATCAACTTGGTGAGTTCCTTTCGCATGAGAGGCTCAATCTTTGGGTTGACATGCCTTTGCTTCTGCTTGATCGGCTTGGCGCCTTCCTCTAGCTCAATGGTATGTTGAGCCAAACTTGGGTCGAAACCCTTCAAATCGCTATACTCCCAGGCGAAGACATCAACAAACTCTTGGCACAACAAGGTGAAGGCCTGCCTTTCATGATTCGTGCACACTTTCCCAAGTGCAAGTAGCTTATCCTTGAATATTTCAACCTTCTCATAGTTTTCCTTCTTCGTGGTGATACTTGCTTTATCGCTTTTTAATTGGTCATCCTTGTTGAAGATACTTTCGAGGGTGACCAAGCCTTTGGGAAGTTTATTGTTCCTCAGCTAAACAATTTGGCTGCCATACTATTGCTGTAGTTTAGCCTGGTTTCTAGCAACAAACTCAGCTTTCTCTTGCAAGAAGAGTGCTATCTGCTGATCGCTGTCAAACACCTGCCAGTTGGTGATGTTGTCAGGGACGGAGGGCCTGATTACCACTTTCAAATGGTGTGGACTGCTGTTTCGGCCTATCTCCTTAGAGACATCAAATTGGGCGCCAACTGCTGCTAGCCTGTCTGCTTGCTTATTCCGCTCCCTTGGAATGGAAATAATATTGAAGGCAAAGAAACTCTCTACTAAGTCCCATACCCTGTGCTTATAAGACTTAAGCAAAGAATTTTTTGTCAGATTTTGGCCTCTCACCTGATTCACAATTAGCGCATTGTCACCAAAAACCTGTAGCTCTTTAATTCCTCTTTTCCTCGCCCACTCCAAACCATGGATGAGGGATTCGTACTCCGCAACATTGCACGTGCAAGAAAATTGGAATCTGAAGGCTGAAAAGTACCTCTCTTGTGAAGGAGAAACTAACACCACTCCACCACCAGCTCCCAACTTACTTCTTGAGCCATCAAAGAATAGCTGCCACAAACCTGAGCTCTCTTGGCTTACTTTCATCAAATTTGGTGCGAAAGTACCCTCTTCGTGCATGTAATACATCCCAAGGCTTGCCTCTTCTATGAATTTGTAAGGATCATGCTCAAAGTTGTCACTTCCTCATTCATCTAAGAGTAAGTTAGCAACTCCTTCAAGGGCAGAGGGTGGAGATTGATCTACTTGAAAATCTTCTTGATTGATAATGGCACAGCTGACATTTGCCGCCTTGAGTGAGTATGGTTCCAGATGATCTCGGTGGATTGGTTCCAACTCAATCTTGACTTTGGTCCCATATTTGGTTCTAAAAACTAGGTAAGACCAGTTTGCTGCTAGGTACCCGCCTATTTTGGATGTAAAAACTCTGGATAAGCAAATGGCAAAGTAAGGAGGAACATCCGCCACCACCACGTCATGAGGGACCGAGAAGGTGGACAGGCACGGAGTGTCAAGTTCAAGCTTCTCACCACTCTTACTGTCTTTGCTAATGTTCCATCCAATTGCAGGACTCCCTTAGTCATCTCCTCATATTTGAGCCCCAATTTATCGGCTATGCATTTAGGCATTACCGAGGTGCTTGCTCCGCTGTCAATGATGCAATTATGCACCAACAAATCTCCTATGACTAAGGACAAATAAAAAGGGGGAACCTTTTCTTCTTTCTTAACTTGGCCTGATGTGGAAGGTTGCTCATTCATCATCAGAATATTATCAGCTTTTACTGGAACAACTTGTTCATTCAACGCATGCAATTCTTTTTACAGCATGTCCTTTTGTCTCGATATTGATAATAAATCCCACAAGGAGATATTCATGTGCAGCTTCTTCATTTGGTCTACCACGTTGACCCGAGGGTTGCCTTCTTTCAAATTTTCTTTGGGGTTACTTACAGTCTGAGGCGTAGGTCAAGGAGCTGAGGGTGTAACCGGCGGTCTGAAGTTTGAAATTTTCTGGTTTACATGTGATGAAGAAGACGGTGCTGACGCTTGAGCAGTTGCTTGAGCTTCTTCCATAGCTCTCCTCTTGGGCCTTGTGTTAGCTGCGACACAATCACCTTGATTATCTGTACTGCCCACATAATTCACTGTATAAAATTCACCTTCCAGATGATTTGTGAGAGTGGAATCGGGCTGAGCCAGCCTGCTGTCCGTGCCATGTTGTAATGACGCCTCAAAGCTGAGGAATTGGGTGGCTGCGTGATTGTCCTATGCATTCATGTACTGACTCAGCATTTCATTTGTGTAAACAGCCTGATCTTGACTATATCCCATGGGTGAAAAATTTGGTTGCTCTTGTATCAGATTGTTTTGAACGGGCACCATAGCCTTGGATGATGAAGGGGCGCCTGGATTATAGCCTTGAAAAGGTCTGGCCTGTGCAAACAGACTTTGTCCTTGATTGTAACTCTAGAAAGGGGGTCTATTTGCTTGCCCATACTGTTAATATCTTTGATTTGGTCGATTGCTCTGAGCTTGCTGCCTTTTGAGAGCCACTAGTTCATTTGTTACACTTTGCAACAAGCTTTTGACTTCATAGAGGTCATTGGACGAAGTAGCATCCAACTTTTCTACGCTAGGCGGAAGAGCTAAGGTAGGTGCAGCAGTTTGGACTGGAGGTGGCAATTTAGGAAAGAGCGGCATATGAGGTCTAGGGGCTATCTTCCCAGGTTGCACCAGGCAATTTTTAGCTGCTATGGCTATGTCATAGGCAACAGACAACACATGTCCTCCTATGGACTGTATCATGACAGGAATGTTGTTGTTCAATGCTTTCAAATAATAGAGGAAAGCATAGCATGGAGTTGGCCTTACTAAAATGGGGATTCTGTCCCATGTCTTCTGAAATTGAGTATTGAAATCTTGCATGAATTCGTGTGGAGCTCTTTTCATAGTGGTCAGCTGCTCAGCAAGTGAGAGGTGGTCGCTCTTTTCCCCAAATCTGTTTGTTAAGAGGGTGCCCAACTCGTTCCAGGAATCAACTGAATTCATGGGCAAAGTCCCATACCAGTCCAGAACCTTGCCCTTGAAAGACAATGCCAGTAATCTGATCGCAATGTTTTCCTCAGTGACATTGTGAATGTTGTAGAGGTTAGCAATATTTTTTATGTATTCAATGGCAGTAATGGGCCCTTCTCCATTAAAGGGAGGCACACTTTTAAGGACTGCCCTTGGAATCGGTTCATAATGTAGGAGATTCAAAGGACTCTGACCATGAAAGGCCACAAAAGGTAAAGCCATAGCTATGGCAGGATTCAATTGAGGCCTTCTTGCGTAGGTGTATCTTATAGCAAGTCTGGGAAAACAATTTGCTGAATAAGGATGAGTTCTTGAAAACCTCAGTCGTCTCGTTGAGTTTAAAGGTAGTTCAACAAATTCGAAAGGGACACCCTTAGCAGTAGATCGTGTGGTGATTTTAGGCATAAGAGGTCAGATTGGTCTTTGGTCAGAGACTGATGTTCTTAATAGTGGAGTCCCCAGATGCTGAAAAATAGTTGATTTTGTTGTAACAAGACCAATATCAATCCTCGAACTTTGCTGAGTGTTAAAAATTGTGTTTAAAAATGGTCCCACCGGGCGTGCCAAAAAACTGTTGATGCTGTGGATTGCACTCTTGAGAGAAGACTGAGCTTCTCTCTTCCACGCGGCACAATAGAAACACCTCTCTTGCCTGTGGGTCTGACAAAACTGAGGGGAGAGTCTCTAGATAAGGGCTAGCTCCCTTTGATGCATCTCTGAGTTATTCCAAAAATATTGCTAATACATATATATAATGGGGGGGTGAAAGAGAGAAGGATTACTGAAAAATAGAACCTAACCTAAGCTGGTGATACACCAAACAAGTTCGATCTACTCATACTTACACTTTGAACCATAAGAACACATACATACACTTTATTTGATGAAAGGGCCAGACTAAAGGGAGCTTAATAAGGAGGCTTTAATGGAAACACATAGAAAAAGAACTTACCATAGGTGCTGTAGGAAAAACACTCTGTCTGGTAACCTTCTTCTACCTCTGCGCTCTAGATACATCTCTTCTTGTTACCTGCAGGAATGGCACTTTGTCTATACCAGGTGTGTTGATATCAAGCCTGTGAAAGCATTAGGAAAGAAGTGACTGAACACAAGGCTAACACTCAGACACACTCACAGATATATCCAACCAAAATAGAGGTAAAAAATGTGTATTCTATTGATTTCAGGATAAAATTGACAGGGCTTCGCCTTACAATATGAGAGATCCTTCTCAAAATAAAAAATTACAATATATATAGAGAAAGAGGAAGCAAAGGCACCCCTTTTTGGAAAAGACTTTGGCGCCCTTTTATAAGTGGCCCATGTGCATTGAGAGCATTGGAAAGAGGAAGCCGCTTGATAGAGAATGTTGTTTCGGCTCCAATTTTGACTTTAGGCGTTTAAAATATATTAAACGCCATATGTATAATCATGGGCCGTGCCATTTTTCTGTAAACAAGACCGCTCCTTCAAGACATTCACGCAGTTTGTCTGCTCATCAATGCAAAGTGAAGAAAAAAATAGGTCGCGCCGTTCACTGTTTGTGCTCCTTGATGACCACTTGGCGGAGACTGTTTCAACTGTAGGAATAACTCACCTCCCCTTTGCCACCTGGGTTGTTTTGTCCATATTCATAATTTTGTCTCTTTCTGGCTTTGTCGTTTCTTGGAATTTGAACTCTTGGGGCTATCTTATCATCCTTTGTTGGCTCCTTGGGCTCTTTCATCAGTAGGTCACTGAGTTCATTCTTAACTTTTGTCTTTTCCCAGCTTTGTCTTTTCTTGGTTTTGTCTTTTCCTCTCTTGACTCTTTCCGACAATCTGAGCCCTCGGGGTTATCTTCTATCAATCTTTGGCTCCTTGGGCTCCCTTCTCGACGGTCTCTTCCTTTTGGCTGTAAGGCCTTTGAATTCCTTCGGGTTGGTGCTCAAGCATTTAAAGATCAACGACTATTCTATTGTCCTGAATTTGACATCTTCGGGGACGTCATTTGACATCCGGATTCCAATGGCTAGTTCATGATGCCCAATTTGACGTTTGCGGGCCCGTCACCCCTTGAATTCCTTCGGCTTTCTTTTCTTCGGCCTTTCTCCCGAAGTGTTCCCTCGGACTTTCTCCCCAAGGATATCTCTCTCTTCTTTTCTTCTGTCTGGGCCTTTGTCATTGAAACCTCCCGAAGGGAAGGTGTCCCTTCGGGGCTTGGGGAAGGTCCTCCTTTCGGCAGTCGAGAGTCCCCCGCAAGGGCACCTGCCCTTTGAGGTCCTTCGGGTGGCCTTGGTCTTCAAATCCTTCAGACAAATGTTCGAAGGAATTCCTTCGGACATTTTGTCCGAAGGAAAGATTTCCTTCGGACAAAATGTCCGAAGGAATTCCTTCGGACTTTTTGTCCGAAAGAATTTGCTTTGTTCACTTTGCCGTGGGAACTTTTCCGAAAGAATTCCTTGTTCTTTACCTTGTGAATTTCTTCCGACAAAATGTCCAAAGGAACCTTCGGACTTTTTGTCCGAAAGAATTTGCTTTGTTCACTTTGCCGCGAGAACTTTTCTGAAAGAATTCCTTGTTCTTTACCTTATGAATTTATTTGGATAAAATGTTTAAAGGAATTCCTTCGGACATTTTGTCCGAAGAAATTCAACCTTGTCTTATCTTTTGCCTTAGCATTTCCGAAGAAAAAACTCAACCTTTTGATTCCTCTGCAAGGGTTCCCTGCCCTCCACAAGGGTATTTTTGGGTCTGGAACTGCTCTCCGCAGCCTGCTGGAATGGTCCAGTTTGTGCTTGACTGTCCTCCGCAAGGGCACTTGTCCTTCGGGCTTTGGAAGACCCCCTTTGAACCTTTCGACTTGAACCAATTGTTTGAACCAACTACTTTGAACCAAATCGACTGAACCACCCGATTGAACCAACTGTTTGAACCAAAGTTCAAGTTCAAAGTGTGAGAAAGATCATGCCGTTGAACCCCGACGTCGAACCATTGAACTGGTTCCTCCTTTTGCTAAAAGACTTGTGCAAACCAAATTTGAACTGGCTCAGAACAGCAGGGGAAGGAGACTGATTTTGCCCTGCAGGACCAAAATGGTCAACAGGTACTAAAGAAAGGTCTTGGCATAGAGATGGTGAATCCATAGTCAATTTTGAGGTTCAGACATCATCATATGTGTGCATACCTATTTTATCAAAATAGAGGCTTTTGGTTGAGTTGAAGTATACATAACTTGGAAAGGTTCTAGGGGAAAGAGGAATATTACTTCTGGGTTTTTCATTTTGTTGAAGAATCTATCTTCAATTTTAGAACAGAAAATTGTTTCACTAGGAGATTTTAGTGCCTGAAAATAAGCCTAACTATTTGTAAAAATGCCAATTTGTTATTTCCTATTGTAACAAGCCCAATAGACAGTTGTAAGGGTTGTTATAGGTTGTTTGGAAGCTCTTGTGCTTGGAGGGCATTAGTGGATGATGTTTAAATCTGATCAAGAAGTTTATGGTGTCATTTTCAACCTCTTTGTATGCATTGGAATGGGTAAAGCAGTCCAAGTGATTTCAAGCATCTATCATATAAGTTGAAACATGACCATTCATGGTTGTTTAACCACCTTTTATTGATCACAAGTTGATTCAAAGCATCATTGATGTCTTTGTTATTAATGTACTTCATTGAAAGCTTGCAGCAAATGTAAATTTTAATATGTGAAATTGACATTGAATGTATGTGTAGTTGAAACGAATGATTGATCGAGTTTCAAGATTTGACAGCCATTAAATTAACCCTCCTATCTTGACTACATAACTTGCATGAATTGGAGCTGGTCATATTTTGTTGTATTAATGTTTGTCATTATTATGTTTGCTTGGCATGACAAGTTAGTCATATGTGCAACTGTCTTCTAGATTGTGTCACCTTTTATCTTATTTAAAACTGCACACTGACCATTCTGTGATTTAGTGGATGTGAATAGTGTTTCTAAACATTTTTTGGTTTTGTCACTCTCTTTTGCGACCAATTGTGCCTTCTGTTTTATTTCAACACAAACATTTGACTTCTATTTAAAAGATGCTGATCTTAGGTTACCATTCAGTGTGGTGATGTGTTTGACGGATGGTTTTCATCCAAGAAAGTTTTAATTGATTTTTTGGAGCTGCTTGGCATTTATTATCTGCCTATTTTGTTATTGTTCTTCCTTTGGGTTTTGGGCTTATTATGCTAAGGACTTTAAAGATAATGTGAAAAGAGCATCATGGACTCTCAATTGGTGAACTAATAATGCCTTACCCCTGGGTTGAGTCTATGATATAGCTATAATGAAAATATTTCAAGCCCTTCTAGAGCAGATGTGACTACGTATCTTTTATGCCACACTGCTAATATTATTCTTTGGGGTTGACTTATCACTTCTCTTTATTATGATTCAAAGTCAAATGTGTTATTGTCACCTTCTTGCTAGGTTTCAATGGGAGTATAGGGCGGTTAATAGCCTAATGGCAGAGGAGAGAGGAGTGGAAAAACTTGAGAGTGACCAGTCATGGCCGACACAAGCATAATGGGGTTGGTGGTTGTCTGTAATAGCTTTAATGGCCTTGGAATGGGGTAGTGGTCAAATGGTCACCATTTTGAAGCTTTTTCGAAGGGCCTTTGGGGTGTGTGTTGAGAGAACTGTAAAGGGTAGAGGAAACAACATTTTTCTATGTGATGACTATGAGACTTTACTTTAGGAAGCAATAGAGGGCTGGAAACTCAGGCTTGGGTCATTCTTTTTTTTTGCTCGGTGTTAGCTATAAACATGTCAAGACAATGTATTACTACCTTGTTCTTTTATTTATTCATGTTAAAGCATGGAAACTTGTATGCTACGACTGCTCAATGAAATTGAATCTTGTTTGTTTTATTTGATTGTGGGATTCAATCCTGTGTGGCATGTAAAGCCATGAATGGGATCTACCTATATTCTGCTAATGAATGATTATTAAAACAAGAATATAAAATGAGAATAGGGCTCTACCCTTTTGATGGCAAAATACTCGTTGGTAATATGAGTGTGGGCTTTTCCATCGAGGTGAAATACTAGTTAGCAGATTTGATATAGGAACCTGCACTTACTATCCTTATGACAAGGTTGTATGAACTTTTTGTAATAAAGTTTTAGTACGAGTAAATACATAATCTTGTTCACCATTTTGATGACGTAGAATGGATGACAACATTATCTTGCTATGTTTGCATAAGATGTGTTAAATACTATAACATGCACTTGTTAGTTAAACTGGGGAAGCACTATGTGATAGAAATCCATGCAGGGGTAAGCCTTGAAATTTAGTATAGTATGCAGACTAAAATATGTTGATCTCAAAACTTACTATGAAGTCTCCAAAAGAGGCAGACCTATTTGGAGTGTATGAGCAAGTTTAGTTGTATAAAAATAGGGGTTTTGAGGCACAAGCTCTTCGTTCCTTTTATTATTGTCTTGATGACATTTGACCAATGAAATCATGTTCCTATTGAGCTTCGGCTAATAAGCCATATGTTATTTTATCTTATCTTAGCTCCTATGGAGCAGGGGAGGTTAAAAATGTTCAAGCTTGAAAGAGGCTTGAATCAAGCAATGTTTGTTTTATTTTGTTAGCTCTCCAATAAACACATTGAAATAGTAAAAGTGGTGTAGGGACCACTCTCTGCAGTACTACTATAGAGAGTTGTCCACTCATTGAACTTTCTCTCTCTAAAGCATTATTGTAGAGAGTGGTTGTACCCCACTTGTGTTTTGGGTATTACACACAACCAAACTTTAATGTCTCAGCAAGGAAGATGAATTGTGGCTTTCTTGGCAACAAGTGATAAGGCATGATATGCTTATTCGTTTAACCATATGGTGACTAGAAAATGTTGATATGATGTCAGTGGTAGTTGGAACACTGGACTTATGTGGGAACCTTCTTGAACTAATAATGATAATGACTTTTTAGGTCATGGTGTGGATAGTGGTTATTGATAAATTGTAATGTCCCCTTTTTGGACATTAAAATAATATTATTACTAAAACAAAAAGTATTTCTAAATACTTAAAATAAATTAATAATAGTCTAATTTGCTTTTCACTTAAGTTGTGACCTTTTGAGGGTCACGAGCTTATTTAGCTCTTAAGTGATTTTAAAAGCAAATTGTCCTTCTAATCCACTAACTCTCCCTTCATAACTAAAAGGTGGATATTTAAGAAGGTTGTGGATCTCATTTGAAAGGTATGCAAATTTGGATATTCGGATTTGATAATCAAATATGTCAAGCTTGGTTGTTGAAGGTAAATGCTTGAAGAATGTTACCCTTCAAGTTCCACTAGTTGTTCTATAAACGGTGTCTATCAACACCATTTTTTGATTGGAAATTGCACTACATCCTTTGAAGATTTCATCTAACAATTGTGGCTTCAAGGTGGGTGATTTGCTTAGAGAGATTGGGCAAATCACTCGAAGGGTTCGTGAGACCTTTGAAGAGTGGCGATTTGCATATGAGGGAAGTTGTTGGTTTTCCTCCTAAGGCGATTTGAGTTGGAGTTTAGAATCATCTTTTGAGGACCTTATTGTTGGTGGAAACCCTCTCCCAGGGTGAAGGTAATTTTTATGTATTTTTCCTAGATGGGCGAATTGTTTTTGAGGTAAGACTATATGTTTCTTGGGCTGATTTATGCTTCAAAAGTATTTAGAATTATTTCTATATTTTTTCCAAGAAAAGCAAATTGGTTTAAAGGCTTGGGAGACATTGTTGAGGGTTTATTTCAAGGGTTTGATATTAAAAAAATTATTTGCATAATTTTGAGTGAAAGACTAGGGTTATCAAAATTATGGGACATCATTTGGAGGACTTTTAATGGTTGGAAAATTCTGAAACTATTTTGTTTTGAAAGCTACTATTTTTGTGATCATTTTGAGCTATTATTTGCATTGAGATTCCAAATATTTTAAGAGATATGAATTTTCTAAGTTTCAGCATGTTGAGACCAATAATTAATTACTGAGGGCAACGATTTGACTACTTATCATTTTTTATTTTTGATGGGCATTTTTTGGCTAGTTTTTGGGTTCTAAGTGTGGGGAATAATATTATATTCTTTGATTTATGGTTTGGAATTAATTTCACCAATTTATCCATGTGTTGCGACTTTATTGGGAAATGTTTATAAGGTGTTTCAGGGGTTTGAAGCTTGTATCAGTTGGCTGCAAGTACATATAATTCAGACTTGAAAAGAACAGTGAAAAGAGGGATTTATTATTGCATTAGTGATTTGAATGGTTGCTGATTTATTTTCAGAATTATTTGGGGTTTGTGGAAAATATCTATTTTGGTCCTTTGATCCAATTTGGGGACACTACAGTGGTATCAAAGCCATATCTTAGCTAAACTGTGGGGTATAGATGGATTTGATAGAGGTATATGAGGAGTATGTGATGCTTCCACGCCATTACAAAGAGATGGTAGATATCTTGGATTATGCATTATGGAATTGGGATAGAGGCGATCATTGAATGAGTAGGAACCATTAAGAATTAAAGAAGGCCTTGGGAAAAATTGTTCTTCCAAGATTTGATGGATCTATGAATATTTTAGCTACTACATGGGTTGATAAGGTAGACTCATACCTTTCACGCTATCCCATGGAGGGAAACAAGGCCATGGACTTTGCCATAGCACATTTGGAGGGGGTTTCCTATGAGTGGTGGCACCAAAGGTTGGTAACCCAAGAATTCCACCTCATATATACCTATGATGAATTTAGTAGGTGGCTCGTTGGGAGGTTTGATTGGGTGATCTTGAACTTTACTTTGAAGAGTACACTTATGCATCAAAAAGAAGGGCAAATAAGAAACATCACAAAGGAAAAATATATCACCTTGGAGCAACCAAGCATAGAGTTTTTGGGGTCTCACAATTCAAAAAATTTGAGACAGTTAATAGAGAGTTTCCAGCTTGATAGTAGGCAGTCAATAGGAATGCAAGTTGATGATAAAAAAGAGAAAAAAATCAATGAGCATAAACTAAAGGAAGTGCAAGGTAAGGATTTTTTATTGGTAGAAGATTTCTATTTATTTTCTAATAATTGTATGCATAACAATGAAGTCACAAAGGGTGAAAACAAGGAACATGTAAAAGAAGAAAAATTAGAAGTTTGTGGGCAGCCATCATATGAGTGTGTTGGACCTAAAAAATCTGAATTTTTGGAGCAACAAAGAAGGTTGCAAGTGATAGTTCAACATAGAGAAATGCTTAGTACTTTGGGGCAGCCAACTACCCCAAATTTTGAAATTCAAAAGGAAGATTTTGAAGAAGTCAAAGAAATTGAGAGATTCATGAACGAGTCCATGAAGAGGTATGTTATGGATGAGACTATTGGCTTTGGTTCTAATAATTATTTATCTTTGTTGCATGACTCTAGATTTAATAAAAGAATTTTAAAAGAACAATTGTTGTTCACAAGTAAAAGGGAAGTGCAAGCTTTGAAAAAGTTGGTTGGCATAAAGGGGTTTCATGATACATCAATACATAATGAGATGAGGGAATGCTTGAGGAAAAAGAACACTATGATGGGCTTGCATACAATCAAAATGGATATGGAAATGGAAAAATCAGATTTATGTATAAGCAAGTGAGTGATCATATTGGTAAGTGTTCATTGTTTTCTCTTCATGATTGGTTCTTTCATTGTCTTGATGATGTACCTTGTACTACCATTGAGGTGGAAGTGAAGGGCACTCGATGGGAAAAATAAGTCTTATAAGTAAATTCAAGGGAGGGACATGACAAGTATCCATCATGGATATGGGATCCAGGTGATGTTCTTAACATTTTCAGTTTGTTCTCCTTTCACATTGGTTTTGGTTCAGTTGGTGAGCATACTTTTGAAAAGGGAAATGTGAGTTATAGGGATATTAGAGGCCTTAAATTCAATTTGGTTAAGTTTTCCATTCTATACATCCAAGAAAAAGGCATAAGGAATCATACATGGAGTATAGTGGATTCTAATAATTTGGTGAAGGGCCAACACATTCAATTAATGAGTCACTCATTGGAGCCAAATTGTAAGCTTGTTGCCATGCAAGTAGTTGTCGTATTAAGGTAAGGAATTTTCAGTTTGAAGCTACTTTTAAAAGATTTTCAATCACATGGTGTGAAATGATATTCAAGGTGGCAGGTAATGAGATTATTTTGCATAATTTAAGTGATATAGAGCCACTTTCATCTGCATCAAATAACATGGTAAGAGGAGGTTTCATAAGCATGAGAAAAGAGAAAGGGGGAATTGAAGATAATGCTGCCATAAAACATCGTGTGTAGCCAATTGTTTACAAAAAGGAACATTCTACAAGGCAAGTGGTAAGCTTGATTAATTATGATTTTTGTTTTTCATGTTGTGGAAGGGTAGACAAGGTTTTTGTTTTCCAAGGACAACCCCAAGGTTGTAATGGACAACACTTTGTTCCTAAATGCAAGGATAAGAAAGAGGCCAACATTAAGGTTAGAAGACCCCTAATGATAACACAAAGAACTTAAGGTATGTACAACAGTTTGCAAGGTTTAAATTCCAAGGGAAAAAAGTCTTCATTATTGGGAAAAATGCTTGACATTGATTTAACATATTCATGGTTACTTTTGAGGTTGAGAAACAGTTCATTCGACCTATGGCAGCCAAGAAGAAGCAGATGGAAGGACGGCATGAGATCTGATTTTGATTATTTGAAGAATTATGATTTTAAACAAAAAATATAGCAATTTAAGGATTGTGAAAATTCTGATTTTTGATATTTTATAGCCCATATTACATTCTGAAAATGGTTATCATGAGGAGCACTCTTGGCATGACAAAGAAGGAAATATACAGTTCCATCTTGTAACTTGGTTGAGGTTTTTGTTTGGCCCAATTGAAGTTCTTCCTATGCATCAAAAAATTAATGAAATGAGAGTAAAGGATATGGGCATGTTACATGATTTGGGATGCACTCATGGGATGTTGTCTCTATGTTTTATGAATGATCAAGGTATGGTTCCTAATGAAATTGTCACTCTTTCTTTAAAAACGATGAGAACATCTTATGTGGACACATGGGCTTGCATGAAGGGTGACATCAAAGGTGATTTTTGGGGCAGCTGCAAGGCTGAAAGGACTAATTAAAGTCCTCTAATCACTAAATTCAAATTTTAGTATGAAGAAAAGTGTGCTTGTATCAGATTCAGATTTAGTCAAAATGAAAAAACCAAGATATACATGCATGAACAGCTATATTTGATGAGAGTTTGGGAGCTATTGACAAGTTTTTGGAATGTCTCATGCATGCATGGGATTATTGACAAGGAGCAGCCTTTTGGAAGGTACATGGATTGCACTAAGATGTTCGTATATGGTGAGTGGTATGTTTTTGAGGCCTATTATCATAGTAAGTATTTTGCTGATTTCTTTTTGCATGATAGGAAGGTTATAGCATGGCATTTAGGAGGTCTTTATCCATGGGGCAGCAAGGTGATCATATTCTCTCATGTTTTTGGTTGCAACTTTGGATCACATAACACCCTTTTGAAGGTATGAAGAAAAAGAATTTGCTTATCTTCCATTGGGTTTTGAAAGGGATGATTGATTGGGAACATATGGAGCTTTTGGAAGGCCATGAGGGCACTTCTAACACTTGGAGGCAGCCCCCAAAATACAAGTACAACAGTATGAGGAGGCCATTTGAGGGTTCTTTTCCTTGGAAAGAAATCTTAAGTGGACATTGCATCATAAGGTATGTTGGGACACCTGTCTAGATATTGCAATTGTTTGAGGACAAACAATTTTGGATAAAAAAGACTATAATGTCTCCTTTTTGGACATTAGAGTAATATTATTACTAAAATAAAAAGTATTTTTAAATACTTAAAAATAAAGTAATAGTACTCTAATTTATTTTTCACTTAAGTTGGAACCTTTTGAGGATCACAAGCTTATTTATCTCTTAAGTGATTTTAAAAGCAAATTGTCCTTATAATCCACTAACTCTCCATTCATAACTAAAAGGTGGATATTTAAGGAGGTTGTGGATCTTATTTGAAGGGTATGCGTATTTAGATATTTGGATTTGATAATCAAGTATGTCAAGTTTGGTTCTTGAAGGTAGATGCTTGAAGAATGTTACCCTTCAAGTTCACTAATTATATAAATAGTGTCTATCAACACCACTTTTTGATTGAAAATGCTACTACATCCTTTGAAGATTTATTTAAAAATTTCATCTAACAATTGCAGCTTCAAGGTGGGTGATTTGCTTAGAGAGCTTGGGCAAATCACTTGAGGGTTCATGAGACCTTTGAAGATTGGTGATTTGCTTATGAGGGAAGTTGCTGGTTTTCCTCCTAAGACGATTTGATTTGGAGCTTGGAATCATCTTTTGAGGGCCTTATTGTTGGTGGAAACCCTCTTTTAGGGTGAAGGTAATTTTTATGTATTTTTCTTAAGAGGGGCGAATTGCTTTTGAGGTAAGATTGCATATTTTTTTGGCTGATTTATTCTTCAGAAGTATTTAGAATTATTTATATATTTTTTCCAAGAAGGGCGAATTGGTTTGAAGGCTTGAGAGGCATTGTTGAGGGTTTATTTCAAGGGTTTGATATTCAAAAAATTATTTGCATAATTTTGGGTGAAAAACTAAGGTTTTCAGATCTTTGGGACATCATTTGGAGGACTTTTAGTGATTGAAAAATTTTGAAACTATTTTTGTTTGAAAGCTATTATTTTTGTGATCATTTTGAGCTATTATTTGCATTGGGATTCCAAATATTCTAAGAGATATGAATTTTCTAAGTTTTAGCATGTTGAGGCCAATATTTAATTACTAATGGCTGCGATTTGACAACTTATCATTTCTGATTTTTTACGGATATTTTTTGGCTGATTTTTGAGTTCTAAGTGTGGGGAATAATATTATATTCTTTGATTTATGGTTTGGAATTAATTGCACTAATTTCTCCATGTGTGGTGACTTTATTGGGAAGTTTTTGTAAGGTGTTTCAGAGATTTGAAGCTTGTATCAGTTCACTGCAAGTACATATAATTCAGACTTGGAAAGAACATCGAAAAGAAGAATTTATTAATGCATTGGTGATTTGAATGGTTGCTGATTTATTTTCAAAATTATTTGGGGTTTGTGGAAAATATCTATTTTGATCCTTTGTTCCAATTTGGGGACACTACATAAATCTATTTCTTGATATAGAAAGTAAAAATCACCATATCCAAGGCACCTTGTTCTCTTAGAGAGAGCAAAGTTAGGTAGTGTAATGACATGCTCTGTCATGTCCCCTTTTCAAGGCTAGCTCACTAAGGAGACCTATGGCAATATTTGACTTCCTGGGGGCTAAAAGGGAATACAAGAGAAACTTGGTTGTTTGTTCAAGTTGCTAAAAAAGTAACTTGTCGGCAACTTCTTTCTAAATGAAGTTATAATAAATAAAATGACTTATCTAATTTGATATAAGTTAGTCCTTAATTTAGAAAGTATATTGGAGGAAAGGATATTAAAAGGAAAAAAGAGGTTCATTTGAAGGGCATGTTATGTTTATGGTTTGAAATCACAAGTTTAAGCACAATTTGTTTGATTTCATCCATTGAAGACGAAAACCTTCATTGGAGAGCTGAAGGATGGAAACCCTTACCTTTTAGTTGGGAAGCCTTATTTCAGAGGTTGCATAGGGCATCAATGATCCGTTGAGGTGTTTTAACACCATTTTTAGGTTAAACACAACAATAAGGGCATTTTGGAAGGTGGGTGTTGCAGTTGTTGGGGCAACGAGTGGGTTTTGAAAGCCCTAGAAAGGCAGCAAGCAGTTTGGGGTTGTAGTGAACCCCCCTTAGGGTTTGAAAGTTCAATATTTGAGGCTTTTTCAAGCCTAAACTCTCTATTGAAGACATAATTATATTGTTGGTCTCTTATTGTATTTTTATAGCCATTTATTTGATTAAAAAAATCAGATTTGAAGGTCCTACATTCAAGTGCAATATTTTTGAATTATTTGATAATTAAAAATTATTATTTTTGTGCCCTAAATTAGCACTTCCAAAATTCAAAAATTTACATTTGTTTAGGGTTTGAAAATAAAATCCAATAATTGCCTTTATTGTTAGGGTTTGTTGGGAAACCCTTTTGGTTCTAATTCTACCCTAGAAGGGACATTATAGTGGTATCAGAGTCATTTTCTGGCCAACTATGGATAGTGAGTTGTATGCGGACTCTTTTTCATGCAAGGCGGTGATAGAAAATTGAAGACAACTCTGGAAGCCATGGAAGAGAAGTTGCAAGCTATGCAAGAATCTTAGAGGGAATAAAGGGCATTGGGTCCCAAGGCACAGATAAAGTTTGTAGAGTTAAACCCTAAACCTTTAGAGTCTCCCTTAGAAGAAGGAAAAGGACCAACAAAAGTGATGAATACTTTATCACAACAAAAAATCAAGCTGCCCATAGAGGAATTCACCATGCAAATTGAAAATGAAGAGCCCTCCAAAGGGAAAGATATGGATTCGAATGTACAAAATGTTTGGGAAGAAGAAAAGAAAATAGAAAAGTCAAGGTCCGAATTCTCAAACCCTACAAAGGAGCAAAGGAATGAGAAAGCCAAGGAAGAAATTTTGAAAAAAGGAAATGCCATTGGCTGATTGCCCTAAGTGTTCAGCAGAAAAGAAGGGTATAAAATACATATGTGAGGCATAATTTAATGATCTTAGGGTTGAAAAGAAACCAACTACCTTGAAAGCAAGCATGGAAGATGCAAGGACCCAAAGGAAGTGTGGTGATTGGTTAAAAAGAGCGAAAGAGGCAAAGTTGATAGCCATTCAAGCAAGACAACACCTAAAGAAATTTAAAAATAAGGGTAAGCAATTTGATTATCTTCATAACAAGGATTTATTGTATCACCATCATACTATGTCCTTACAATATTTTGATCACCATGAGAATCATTTTAACAATGAGGATAAGATGAAGGGTACCAAATGGAAAGAGGACTTTTCCAAGAAGCCCCTACCCATCTTCCGAGCATTCCAAGGATTAAGCCATTGCCATATGAAATGGATTTTCACGGCAGCTATGGGAAGGTACTTGACAAAATTAGTAGTATGGAGGCAAATCTATCAAAGGCCCCTACTTCAACCAAAGGAGATGAGCATTCTAATTGCAGCCCAAGGAATGATGGTCATTCCCCATATTCATTGATCCATACTAAGACAATTCCAGATTGTTGTCTAGAGGGTAAGCACCCTTATAATTTAAGTTCAAGTTATGGTGGGGACAACAAAGAACTATTCCAGCTTTGCTATCATTCAGAGAACGGAAAAAGAATGAAGGAGACTTCTCATAGGAGGCAAGTCCCATGGGCGACACATGATGAGGTAAATCCTAAAAAATTATTTTCAAAACAGTTGTCATGTCATGAGAATTCTCAGCTCCTAAGTGATAAGAACACTCTTGAGAAAGGTCTTTCCTTGAAGACAGGTAGTAAGTTCATAAACCCAGCCACTACGGGTAAGCAAAATATATATTACCTTGTTGTTCAAGATATTATAAACCAACATAGCATGGCAGCTATGAATGTGGGCAATAAGAACTATGATATTAAGGAGTGTTGTCACGAACTTTTGGACTACTATTTTCCACTTTTCCAACCTTGCTGCTATACCTTTTGTAGTGATAGAAGAACATTTTATCTTCGGAAAGATACGCACTCTGTCCACGGACAATGGTGAGGCTTTGGCTGCCAGTACAAGATGTTTTCCAGCCACCACAACCCTAAGATTGAATGAGAGAATACAATGTTACAGCCATGGTATGTTGTTCTTTCTAAGTTCATGTTGTAGAATAATAGTACTCTCCTTGGACAGCTATAGATTGCCAAGTATGATAAAGTTTTTGATTCGTGAAAGAAGCCACTTCTTGAGAACATCATGGACAAAGGTTCTAACACCCTTGAGGATGTTTTGGAAAAAAGTAAGAGCAAAAAGTGATGACCTTCTACCTTCCAAGGAAAAGGAGTACATGATGGGGACAACTGTGCTCCAAACCTTCAGCTTGAAGGCCAAAATCATCACCATTTCCCACTGTCACATGACAACATTGGCAACTATACAAATGCTTCCATTGCATAATCTTCAATTTGTTGCTGCTAATGAAGCACTTCCAATCATTGTTTGGTTGTTTCCAGCTCCTATTTCACTAACATCAATAATCTTTATAGAAGAATTTTTAGTCATTACAATACTCACATTTTCTGTTTTTGCAAGGAGGTTTCAATTGTACAACTGCTATTCCATTTTCAAGTTGTTAACTTTGAAAAATTAGATAATTCATGTCTGTCATAATCTGTTTTCGGCTTGCATATTGTTGGGTGAATATTTTGTCACCAGCTAACTGATGGGCAAAATAGTTGCTTCAACCACAGAATAAAGAGATTGGTCGGCCAAATGTGCAGGTTTACCACATCAAAAGGAGACAAATCTCTCCTCTCATCAAGGGGAGGTTCCCTATAAATATGAGGGGCTATATACTATATATATATATATGCAGAAAATAACACTCAGGGGTAGGACAACACCATCCATCTCTCTTTTTTCAGAGATGATGTTCACAAATCAAGGGAGAAATCCTGGTGAAATCACTGGAGGCACTTCTCTTCTTTCAGAAGTGTTCTGCAGCAAACAGTAGGAATCCCTTCTGGTAGTGATAAATAACTATAACAAGGCGTTGTAACCAACAGAATGAGGTGTAGCACAAAGTCTCCACCTCGACTGCCAAAGAGTGAAATACGAAAGATAATGGGGGCACAAAGTCGTCCCAAGATCCTTTACACAGAAAGAAATTGAAAACACACACTAAAGACAATTGTGGCAGCACAAAGTCTCTCCACAGTTGGCTTCAGGACACCTTCCTGATTACTTCCATTAGTTATGTTTATTTCATTAAATGGACAAGAACGCATTCAGGAAACAGACATAAGAACAATCCTAAATAATACAAGCTATTACAACACAAAGTCTGAAAGTAACCTGCTTTCTCATTCAAATAAAGAAATATGATTAACAATTTGAGCTCAAAGTCTCAGTAATCGCCTTTCAATTTTGACAGAGTTTTGCTTCTATAACCGAGAGATCTCCCTTTGCATAAAATAAGAGATGACAATATATAGCAGCCAAGAAAGACTTGGCGTTTTGTTTCATGGAATGGCCCATGCTGCATTCAATGCCTTGAATGCATTTTCAGTTTTGTCAAAGGGCCATACTGGAACAGGGCATCGGCCTTGACTTTAGTGTGTCAATTCATCTCAAATGTCCCCTTCAAAGTATAGGCCACCTAGTCTTCTTCTTGATATTGGCGCAACTGTCCACTTTGACTTTACTCGATGGAAAAAATCAGGCCGCGTCCTTGAGGGTTTGCGTGCTCGATGTCTACTTGGTGGACTATTCCACCTATTGAAAATAACACCTGCGCAGATATTTCTGATCTTTCTTTCTTTCCTTGTTGTATTTTGCCTTTTCCCTGTGATCTGAGCTCTCAGGCTATCTCTTCCTTTTCTATTGGCTCTTTCGGCTTCATCCTTAGTTGGTCGCTGAATTTATTCTTCAAGTTCCACGTCATATTTGAAAATAAACGGGCATTTTATTACTTTGAATTTGACGTCCACAGGGACGTCACTAGTTGTTGGTCACTTGAACCATGTTGAACCTTGAACCTTTGAACCATGAGAGTTCATTGGTTCAATGGTTCAACGGTTTGAGCAGTCCATTTTGGCTCCTTGGTTCAGTCGACTCCTTGGTTCAGTCACTTTCTTGGTTCAATTGGCTCTTTGGTTCAGTCGCTTTCTTGGTTCAATCGGCTCCTTGGTTCAGTCACTTCTTTTGGTTCAATCAGCTCCTTGGTTCAGTCGCTTCTTTGGTTCAATCGGCTCCTTGGTTCAATCGCTTCCTTTTCTCTTCGGTTGAACCATCTCTTCGAACTTGTCTCTGGAATCTTCTGCTTCCTTCCTTCGCTCGAAGCTTCTCTTTGAACTTTGAAATCCCTTGAACCTTTGAACCTTTGAACTTTGAACCATTTTGGTTCAAAGTTCAACGGTTCATTCTCTTTCTTAGAATCCTTTGTACCTTCGAAGTTTCTGAATCTTTTTCTTTTCTATTGAACTCGTTGAACATTTGAACTTTGAACCATTTTGGTTCAAAGTTCAATCGATTCAATGGTTCATTCCTTGCTCTTCGAATCTTTTATTCTTTTAAGTCTCTCAAACTTTATTAAATGGTTCAAAGTTCAACGGTTCATTCTCTTTCTTAGAATCCTTTGTACCTTCGAAGTTTCTGAATCTTTTTCTTTTCTGTTGAACTCGTTGAACCTTTGAACTTTGAACCATTTTGGTTCAAAGTTCAATCGATTCAATGGTTCATTCCTTGCTCTTCGAATCTTTTATTCTTTTAAGTCTCTCGAACTTTATTGAACTCGTTGAACCTTTGAACTTTGAACTCTTTTGGTTCAAGGTTCAACAGTTCAACGGTTCAATCTTTCTTCTTTGAAGGATCTTATTGAACTCGTTGAACCTTTGAACTCGTTGAACCATTTTGGTTCAAGGTTCAATGGTTCAACCTTCACTCTTCGAAGCCTTTTTTTCATTAAGTCTTTCGAAACGGTTGAACTTTTCGAAGCGGTTGAACTTTGAACTTGCCGAAGCGCTTAACTTTTTAAATATGCCGATGTCGTTGAACCTTTGAACCCGTTGAACCTTTGAACCTTTGGAGGCGGGGTTCAATAGTTCAATGATTCAATAGTTCATTCCACTTGTTTGAAGCCCTCCGATAAGTCTTTTGATTGAACTTTGGCGTTGAACCAGCCTTGAAAATGCCTAAGTGTTGGAACTTCTTTATGAGAAACTCTGTCTGTTGAACCTGCGAGTTCTCTAGCTAAAAAAGCTTGAATAATTGAAGAAATTGAATACTCAGAACATTTTTGGAGAAGGGAAGAGAGAATTTTGACTTGCAGGACCAAAATAGTTGCTATGTTGTCCGCAAAAATGAGTGACGAAATTTAGGAACAGCTGGCTCCAGTTGGGGAACTTCCATTGATTGTAAAAACAATCAAAGGGAGTAGAATCCAGAATCTCCAGTGCCTTCAAGTATGCCATTGGGCTACAGAGTCATGCTACCCAAAAAAAAAAGCTCAAAAAAATGAAAACGAAAAGCATAAAACAGAACTAAAGACTATACAACTATACATATGTACAAGCTAATCTTATTTGATACTTCAAGAATTGAAGTGCTTCAGATGCCGTCCACTGTGAGACAATTAAAATGGTGTTCTGTCCTGATAAACCAACAAGAAACCATTTTCTCCCTAGAATTGGTGATGGGCGAATGGAACTCTCCACCAGAAATCAAATTTTTTGTGCATTCCTTTTGGTTCTCTCCTCTTGCCCCACAACAAGACTTGATTTCCAGTCTAAAAATCACGAATCTTTGTTCTCTCGCAAAAGATTTTCTTTACCTGATTTTGACGTGCAGTGGTATGGTCTATTACCATAATTCATTGTTCTTTTGGTTCAGTCCAGCACATAATTTGATTGTCCCCATCAGATACCTGCCAATGATTGGCATTGTCAAGCACACTTAGTCGCAAAACCAGCTCGGTAGTGTACTTTTGCTCTCCAAAGTCTTTATGAGAAACCAAGAGGGTCGTAGAGACAGCCAATGAATCTGCCTGACTATGAAACTCTCTGGGCATTGCATATATATTGAAAGCATCAAAACTTTCAATACAGTCCCATACCAGATTGCAGTAATAGCACAATCTTTTGTTCTTGGTTTGATACAGGTTCTTCACCTGACAAACCATCAGTTCAACATCCCCTTTGACATGAAAGAGCTTGACACCTCTATTTTGGGCAGCCTTCAACCCGAGTAACAGAGATTCATACTCAGCAGTGTTGTTAGTGTTGCTGAACTGTAACTTATATGAAGAAGGAAAAACATCTCCTTAACGAGATATTAGAACACTCCTAACTCCAAAGTCGGTAGAAGAATCGCTACCATCGAATTCTAGGATCCAAACATCATCAGAAACTTATCTTCTATCAGATTTTTCTTCATTAGGGAGGGAAGATCCTTTTTTATCTGTACTGCACCCTACCAATTCTTCTAATGTCTTGTTTGAATCAATTTTTGGATCACCACCTACAGAATTTTCATCTGCTATAACGGGAACGTCTTCAGTAGATAAAAAATAATTACACCTGCCTAAAGACTCAAACAGAATTTGAGCTTCAAGGGCCGACGTTTGGGTGACAACATATTTTGCCTCCTCAAGAAGCAGCCTCTGCATGACGCCTTTGACCAGGATCCTTGCTTCAGATAGGTCCATACTTAACTCGCCACCAACAACTTTTCAAAAATTTCACCCGAGAAGGATGCCGTATGAGGCTGGGACGTTGGCCACCAGGACTGTCATCTTAATTATTTTTTCTGAAAAGGCCACAAATGCAAACTGGGCATCTTTGATTTGTCCCAGCAGTGGCACTTGTTTGTTCTCTATGGAGAAACATCTCCCAAATGTCTTGGTCAGTGTGAGTCCAAGAGATTTTACTACATTGGCAGGCATGACATTGTCAGATGCACCTGAGTCTATTATGCAGTTGTTCAGTTGGTGTCCATTTATCAGCAGGGAGACATAAAATAGATCTGTCCTCTCGAGAGCAGTAGGAGTAATGACAAGGTTATTTCAGGTGGATGTGGGAGTCAACTTTGGAACAGCTGGTCCTGCAGGGACGATTTTATTCTTTAAACATTGGACCAACTTATCCAACTGCTCAGGGTTGAATTGCAAGAATTCAAATTCAGACATTTGAATTTTGGTTTTCTTGACATAGTCGACTATGTCAAATGTCTGAAATGAATTATGAACAGGGGAAGGGAGTTCATCTTTCTAATTTTTAGGAGGGGTGGTACTGGCCTGCGAATTTGAAGTTGAAGATGGAGTGCTTGATGTAATTACCTTTTTAGTGATCACCGGGTCCTTTGATTGAAAAGACAGAGTGGTTTCTCGCTTAGCAATTGAAATTGCTTGTTGAGAATGTTCCTCTATTTTTTTCTTATCAGCTTGCTGGGCTGACTGGTTCTGAGACCGGGTGAATACAGCGTATGATCCATCAACTGCTTCACCTTTACTTCTGGGTTCATCCTGGTAACTCAGAAAACTGATGTTGGAGTCACCAGCGAATTCTTCCTCTCCCTCTGTGAGGAGATTAGCGTCATCTTCTGGTTTCAACTCAGGCTGGAAGGAGAAATCAGATTTTGTTTCAAGATATCTAACTGCTAAATTGGTTGGAGGTGCTTCAATGACAAGCTTTTCTTGAGGGGGAGGAAGACGATTTGGTTGCCCTTGATTCCTGGTAGCATTGTCTTGGTATGACTAATTGGGGAATGTCCTCCTTGGTATATCTCTGTACAAAAGAGCAGATGACATCCCTTGCACCATTTGCTTTCTAAGAGCTAGAAATTCATTTCCCAGCTTCTACACTATTAGATCAGTGGTGCCTATAGATGGATATTCTGAGGTTGAAGAAGATTTACCTCTGTTAGGATCTCTTCTTATCTTTTCTATCAAGATAAGATCATCCTCCACCTCAATGGCCAAATCTTGAGTAGCAACAAGGTCTATGTGGCCAACACGTCTCAGCAAAAAACTCACTTTAGGTAGCTGAGAGTTGATGAAAAAATATTTAAGGTTCTCAGGTGTTGGTTGAGCAATGGTAGGAATCTTGTTACTCAGCTTGTCAAACTTGGCAAGGAAGTCCCTCATAGGTTCATGAGGTTCTTTCTTCATTTGTGTGAGCTGGGCCAGCAGGGCATGCGCATCTTTTGCAAGTTTGAACCTTGCTTCGAACTTGGCTTTGAGAGTGTTCCAGTCAGTTACTGACCGAGCTTATAGAGGGTAGAACCAGTCTGCAGCAGCACCTTGTAATGTCTCCACAAACAACCTGACTGCCATGTCCTCATACTCCACACCTATCACACCACAAGCTAGGCTAAAGGTTGCAATATGTTCATCAGGATGAACTCTCCCATCGCCAAAGAATTTGAGAAAATTCTTTCTTGAACTGTGTGGTAGCTCATGTAGAGGTGGATTTAAATTGAGTGGGCCAAAAGAATTACCCAGGGGCCTTGAACTACCATGACTTGACTATGGAAAGGGGGATAACAAATCTAGATGGAGTATGTATAGGCAAAGCTCTGCTAACAGTAGAAAAAGAAGCTCTACTTTGTATTGGTGACCTGGTATTAGTAGGAGGAAGACTCCTAGTTCGTTGAACTTGAAGTTGTGGAGGAAACAAATCAAAATTGCTGTGCTGCACCAACTCAAAAGCAGGGTCAACGACACCTTGAGCTCTCTGGCTTCTTGTATAGCGTAGAGTTGCCAGATTGTAGAATAAAAATGGAAAAGAACTGGCCCTACTTCAGCTTGAAGCTTGGGGCTTCAAACTGCATGCTCTTCCTCAGCGGAGTCACCAAAAACTATTGGCGCGAAGGTGGAAGAAAATGGTAATGAAAAATGACTTGGAACAGCGAAGAAAAATGGATAAAGAAAAAAACTGAAACTGCTCGTTCTTCCCTAGCGGAGTCGCCAAAAACTGTTGGGTGCATATTTTGTCACCAGCTAACTGATGGGCAAAATAGGTTGCTTCAACCACAACATAAGGAGACTGGTTGCCCAAATGTGCAAGTTTACCACATCAAAAGGGGACAAATCTCTCCTCTCATCAAGGGGAGGTTCCCTATAAATATGAGGGGCTATATACTATATATATATGCAAAAAATAACACTCAGGGGTAGGACAACACCATCCATCTCTCTTTTTTCAGAGATGATGTTCACAAATCAAAGAATTTTTTTTGGTGAAATCATTGGAGGCACTTCTCTTTTTTCAGAAGTGTTCTGCAGCAAATAGTAGGAATCCTTTCTGGTAGTGATAAATAACTGTAACAAGGCACTATAACCAGCAGAATGAGGTGTAGCACAAAGTCTCCACCTCGACTGCCAAAGAGTGAAATACGAAAGATAATGGGGGCACAAAGTCGTCCCAAGATCCTTTACACAGAAAGAAAATGAAAACACACACACTAAAGATAATTGTGGTAGCATAAAGTCTCTCCACAGTTGGCTTCTAGACACCTTCCTGATTACTTCCACTAATTCTGCTTATTTCATTAAATGGACAAGAACGCATTAAGGAAACAGATATAAGAACAATCCTAAATGATACAAGCTATTACAACACAAAGTCTGAAAGTAACTTGCTTTCTCATTCAAATAAAGAAATATGATTAACAATCTGAGCTCAAAGTCTCAATAATCGCCTTTCAATTTTGGCAGAGTTTTGCTTCTATAACCGAGAGATCTTCTTTTGCATAAAATAAGAGATTACAATATATAGCAGTGAAGAAAGACTTGGCACTTTTTTTCATGGAACGGCCCATGCTGCATTTAATGCCTTGAATGCATTTTTAGTTTTGTAAAAGGACCATACTGGAACAGGGCATCGGCCTTGACTTTGGTGTGTCAATTCATCTCAAATGTCCCCTCGAAAGTATAGGTCGCCTAGTCTTCTTCTTGATATTGGTGCAGTTGTCCACTTTGCCTTTACTCGATGGAGAAAATCAGGCCGCATCCTTGAGTGTTTACGCACTCAGATGTTTACTTGGTGGATTGTTCCACCTACTGGAAATAACTCATGCACAGATATTTTTGGTCTTTCTTTGTTTCCTTGTATTTTGTCTTTTCCCTGTGATCTGAGCTCTCGGGCTATCTCTTCCTTTTCTGTTGGCTCTTTCGGCTTCATCCTCAGTTGGTCGCTGAATTTGTTCTTCAAGTTCTACGCCATATTTGAAAATAAATAGGCATTTCATTACCTTGAATTTGACGTCCGCAGGGACGTCACTGGTTGCTAGTCGCTTGAACCATGTTGAACCTTGAACCTTTGAACCATGAGAGTTCATTGGTTCAATGGTTCAACGGTTCAGGCAATCTATTTTGGCTCCTTGATTCAGTCAGCTCCTTGGTTCAGTCACTTTCTTGGTTCAATCGGCTCCTTGGTTCAGTCGCTTTCTTGGTTCAATCGGCTTCTTGGTTCAGTCGCTTCTTTTGGTTCAATCAGCTCCTTGGTTCAGTCGCTTTTTTGGTTCAATCGGCTCCTTGGTTCAATTGCTTCCTTTTCTCTTCAGTTGAACCATCTCTTCGAACTTGTATCTGGAATCTTCCGCTTCCTTCCTTCACTCGAAGCTTCCCTTGAACCTTTGAACTTTGAACCATTTTGGTTCAAAGTTCACCGGTTCATTCTCTTTCTTAAAATCCTTTGTTCCTTCAAAGTTTCTGGATCTTTTTCTTTTCTGTTGAACTCATTGAACCTTTAAACTTTGAACCATTTTGGTTCAAGGTTCAATCGGTTCAATGGTTCATTCCTTGCTCTTCGAATCTTTTATTCTTCTAAGTCTCTCGAATTTTATTGAACTCGTTGAACCTTTGAACTTTGAACTCTTTTGGTTCAAGGTTCAACGGTTCAATCTTTCTTCTTTGAAGCCTTCTTTTCTTTAAGTCCTTTGATCTTATTGAACTCGTTGAACCTTTGAACTCGTTGAACCATTTTGGTTTAAGGTTCAACGGTTCAACTTTCACTCTTCAAAGCCTTCTTTTCGTTAAGTCTTTCGAAACCGTTGAACTTTCCGAAGCGGTTGAACTTTGAACTTGCCGAAGCGCTTAACTCTTTAAGTCTGCCGATGTCGTTGAACCTTTGAATCCGTTGAACCTTTGAACCTTTGGAGGCGGGGTTCAATGGTTCATTCCACTTGTTTGAAGCCCACCGATAAGTCTTTTGATTAAACTTTGGCGTTGAACCAGACTTGAAAATGCCTAAGTGTTGGGACTTCTTTCTGAGAAACCCTGTCTGTTGAACCTGCGAGTTCTCTAGCTGAAAAATCTTGAATAATTGAAGAAATTGAATACTCATAACATTTTTTGAGAAGGGAAGAGAGAATTTTGGCTTGCAGGACCAAAATAGTTGATATGTTGTCCCCAAAAATGAGTGACAGATTTTGGGAACAACACATATAAGTTGATTTATGTTCTTTCTAGAAAGGAACAACTTGCAATATCATCAATGAAGGTCATCTCAAGAATGTGTTGTGGATTATGCACACTTGATGATCGAATTATTTTTTGAGCTGCCAATAGACATCATTGTTAATGGGGCTAAGAGCTACACTTGTTCCAAATGGTTTCACATGTCAAGTAAAAGAATTGAACTTGAAGGTTGCATGGAGATTTTCAGACCTTGGGAAGAGGACATCATTGGATTTTAAGTCAAGAAGGAATAGATGAAATGTTTGCTTATATTTTCGGTTCCAAGATGGAAAGCTTGTACTTGTGGTATGGTGAGATATACACATCATTTTGATTTCAGCCCACATGAGAACAACTTGTCTTTTAGAAAGGTTGACAAAGTTCAAGTGCAATTATATGGATTTGGCTGTCATGATAGCTTCATAAGTGTTGGACTTGTGGAAGTCCATTTTATGAAAAGAAATTATGAAGAAGATGCAAGCATTGGAGGAAAGTTGAACAACATGCCTATGAGACATGATGAAGCAGTTGAAGAAGTGATAATGGGAACCCTTGTTTTCCTTAATGAATTTGTTCCATGTAAAGGTATAGGTATAAAAAGGGAGGAGCAGTTGAGTTTGCTTCCCACCCAAGCAAATGGTGGAGTGTATGGGATTGCAGTTGAAAATAGAGAGGCCACAAGGAAGATTGACAAGTTCGTGATTACAAATTATCTCATTTTGCATAAGAATAAAGTCTTTCCAATGTTTAGATCTAAGATGAAACAGAAAAATTTGAAGGCATTGGTGATAAGTGGACAGCCAAGGACAACAGCAAATGGACAGGCTCAAACAACAATTTTTGGAGAGACAAAGAGGCCATTACAGCAAGAGTGCCATCACAAGTTGGAGAATGGTGGGGGATACATCATTTCTATTGAGGAAGTTATGAGCACAATAAGATCTTAAATGACAGTCCACATGGATATTTATGCAAGGAATCACCAACAAGGCATGAAGGGAATGTGGGATAATGTGTTACTTGTGTCAAATGATAGAGGAAGTATATACATGACAGCTACAAGCCAAATTGCCATCATTAATTTTGTTGTCATCACCATTAGCAACCACCACAAAATTTTAGTTACATTCATATTTGTGGATATGGGGTGTCCTTCCCCCATAATTGACGAGGTTGGAATGAAGAGTGAGGTTGCCACATTGGGATATGTATTAACTTGTCAAGTTGTTGGTTATTCATCATTTCTTTGATCTTGGATAGTAATTGTGGTTGTTTGCAAGGCATTTATTAAAGTTAAGTTTGCAAAGAAAGAACTTGTTATTGTTGTCCTAAATGGTGCAAGTGAAGAGGGCAAGTGCAAGGTAGTGGTTGATTTATTTTTCAATAACGTTTTAAAATTTCATGGGCTGCCTAAGAACATTATTAGTGAAAGAGACAACAAGTGTATAAATTTTTTTTGGCAAGAGCTCTTTCATTTGATAGGTACATGATCCAGACTATTGGAGCATTAGAGTGTATTTCTGCACTTTGACATGATGATACTTGGGCATGAGAGCTTGCATTTGCTTGAGGGCAAGCAAATTTGGGAAGGGAGGATTAACATGTCCCCTAAGGCAAGCTCGCTAAGGAGACCTTTGGATCTATTTGACTTCCCGAAGGCTAAAAGGGAATACAAGGGAAACTTGGTTCTTTGTTCAAGTTACTAAAAAGTAACTTGTCAGCAACTTCTTTCTAAATGAAGTTATAATAAAGAAAAAAACTTATCTAATTTGATATAAGTCGGTCCTTAATTTAGAAAGTACATTGGAGGAAAGGATATACAAGGGAAAAAAGAGGTTCATTTGAAGGACATGTTATGCTTATGGTTTGAAATCACAAGTTTAAGCACAATTTGTTTGACTTCATCCATTGAAGATGAAAACCTTCATTGGAACGCTGAAGTAAGGATGGAAACCCTTACCTTTCAGTTGGGCAGCCTTACTTCAAAGGTTGCATAAGACATCAATGATCCGTTGAGGTGTTTTGAACACTATTTTTAGGCTAAACACAACAAGAGCATTTTAGAAGGTGGGTGCTACAGTTGCTAGGGCAGCGAGTGGGATTTGGAAGCCCTAGAAAGGCAACAAGCAGTTTGGGGTTGCAACGAACCCCCCTTGGGGTTTGAAAGTTTAGTTGTTGAGGCTATTACAAGCCTAAACTCTCTCTTGAAGAAATATTTAAATTGTTGGTATTTTATTGTATTTTTATAGCCATTTATTTGATAAAAAAATCTAATTTGAAGGTCCTACATTCAACTGCAATATTTCTAAATTTTTGGTAGATAAAAATAATATTTTTGTGCCCTAAATTGGCACTTCCAGAATTCTGAAATTTACATTTATTTAGGGTTTGAAAAGAAAATCCAAAAATTGCATTTATTATTAGGTTTTGTTGGGAAACCCCTTTGGTTCTAATTATGCCCTAGAAGGGACAATACATGCTCCCTTCTCTATTGCTTGCTAGAAAGTTTTTTAACTTGTTTGACTCTTCTTGAATTGTTACAAACCATAAAATTACAAGATGTATTGCCTTGTGAATATGACTAGTTGGCTGCTCCTATTGAGTGAATGTTTTTAATGTTGTGAAGGTTTTCTAGGATCAACAACATAGTGCTACAACTGTTTAGAATGGTATATAGAGGTACACTTGTTGCGGTGCTAGGTGTAAAAGAAATCTTTTAAAACCCTGAGGTGATTGCTTACTTGTATTTGACAATTCTATGAATCTTGGGTGCTTGTTTGTGTAAATATGAAGGCAACTGGGTGCTATAACCCTTGTTCTTTGACACATTTATATGGCAAATATGCTTTTATGTTGTTGAAATGGGTGCTTCGAACATCTAGTCAAGGAAGAATAGCCTTGAAATAATTGCCTATGTATGAGACTATTGGTTTTCCTTTGACTTATAGTGACCTACCTTTAAGTGAATATGAAAAAGAACAAGAGTGATCAAGGGTGTACTTATACTTCTCGAAGCTCTAAAATAAAGAGAAAAAACTATGGGGTTCAAGGATATGGATTGATAGGTCTCCTTAAAGTCTTGGCGAAAGCATTTAACAAATTATTGTTGTTGTTCTCTATTATTGATGCTGGCTGCCTGGTTGCATGCTTGTTTGTCATATACATAAGAGGATTGTCATTTGTTACTCAATTCTTTGTTGTCGGCTTGTAATCTTGATACACTCATGAAGGGTAGGGCCACATGTAGGTGTATGGATGGTGTGTAGTGGAGTCCATCAGCTCCGTGGTTGGAGGCAAAGCACTCCCACAATGCTCTCCTTCTCTCTTCCTATTTTGTGGTAGGATTTTTACTAGTGATTCATAGCTATTAAGACAGTGCAACATTCCTCCAGTTTGTGTTAAATTATGACTAGTTGTTGCAAAGATGGTTTTATGTACTTGTAATGGAAATATTACACCTTGATAGATTTTTGTGGAATCATGTAAATCAGAAATGGTTATTAGTTTTTGACTCAATAGGAAAGTATTTATAAAATTTAGTCTCCCATTATACTAATCAGTGACCCTCAATGGGCTTTGTACATTGGCTAGTCGCTATGCTGTGATATATCTACTCTCAATTGATCCTTGTTGGTGGTTCATGACTATTGAATGAGATTATACCTTGAGGAAATAAGAGTGCGCATGATGTTGTGTTTTGTAAGTTTTGGGTTCCATCTTATTTGGTTAAAGGATTGCTATTTTTTTCCTTTGTTGTAAAATGGGTTCCATATGGCTTGTGAAAGTGAAATGTTTGTCTGATCTTTAGTGTGGACTGCACACTAAGAAACATTAAATCCATTATGGTCTTTATATATGGTGCTTTGAAAATAAAAAACAAGTTAATTCATAGTCCTTGAATTTCTCTCTCACACTATTTAGAATATTCAAAAAATGATGTCCAATTATGTAAGTTGCAATGACATTATAACAAAAGACAGTACCTTGAGGAAATAAGAGTGGGCATGATGTTGTGTTCCGTATGTTATGGGTTCCATCTTATTTGATTAAAGGATTGCTATTTTTTTTTCTTTGTTGTAAAATGGGTTCCATTTGGCTTGTGAAAGTGAAATGTTTGTCTGATCTTTAGTTTGGACTGCACACTAAGAAACATTAAATCCATTATGGCCATTATTTATTGTGCTATGAAAATAAAAAACAAGTTTATTCATAGTCCTTGAATTTCTCTCTCATACTATTCAGAATATTCAAAAAATGGAGTCCAATTATGTAAGTTGCCATGACACTATAACCAAAGACAGTACTTCCATGGACTCTATAATGAAACTACTATACTAAAGTAGAATCATAATAATAAATCACAATATGATTGAAATAAAAGCAAAATAATGAAGAATATGACTAAGCCACTTTGAAGGGGCAACCTCCACAACCTTGCAATAATAATAGAAATCGCAATATGATGATCAAATACTAAACACTACTTCCTATATATACTCTAATTATGCTATGGAAACACCCTAGGCCAACCCTATTACTAATATGAAGTTATAAAAATGATCGTATAACTTAATTAAAGATTATGATAGCCACAAGTTGGCCACACATATCTCAATACACGCTATAGGCTAAGGGTGTAGCATGCCCCTCCTTTTGAAACCAATGTTGTCATCAATGTTGATGATCGTTGGATGCTTCTACAAGAACACTTTATCCTCCCATTTTGCATCTTCATTGGTGAAATTCTTCCACTTAATTAGATACTTTGTAATCTCCCTCATTTTTAGTCTCTTAGTGCGCGTCTGAATTATTCCCCAAAGTCTCAAAATTATTCTTTCCTCCTCATCAAGCTCTGCTAACTCTGTTTTGGCTGAAACTCTATGTCCAATGACTTTCAATCAAGAAATATGGAAGACCAGACATATTTTTGCTAAGTGAAGTAACTTTAGTTTGTATGCTAAAATAAGGGCCATAATACTTGGGTGAAAGTTTTTTATCCTTCTATTGTTTCAAGGACATTTGCTTATATGTTGTAGACACAAAAAAACCCAATATTCGACTTTAAAATGTCCTCATTTTACAAAAACTTCACTTAGAGATGAGGGTCATTATGAGATTTTGGTGATGCCTTTTGGCCTTACTAATGCAACATCTATATTCATAAGATTGGATGCCCTCAAAATGTCCTCATCAAAATGAATATCTTCATTTCTAATTTGGCTTTGATGATACCCAAAATGAATATCGAGTTTTATAAAATAAACAATACCATGTAATTCATCTAGTAAATCATTAATTATAGGAATATGGAACTTATCTTTGATGGTGTACTTGTTGAGTTCCCTATAGTCAGGGCACATGCATCACATGTCATCCTTCTTACGCACCATCACCATTGGAGAGGAATAAATGCTCTGACTATGACGAATAATACTTGCTTCCAACATCCCTTGCACCATCTTCTCAACCTCACTCTTATGGACATATGGGTACCTATAAGCCCTGATGTTGGGTGGTTGGCACCCCGGTAATAGTTGAATGGCATGATCATGATCACTTTTGGGAGGAAGACCTTTTGGCATATTAATGAAAACCACTGAGTGCTCCTCCACAATAGCCTATAAATTTGGCGGTGTATACCCCTTTGGTGGTTGTGCATCTATTGAAAACAACTAATCTACAAACCCATCCACTCCATTTTTAAGAATCTTTTACATTTGATGAGAACTCACCAATTGTGAGGACTTCGTATGTAAACCATGCAAATCATATTTCCTACCCTCAGAATGGAAATGCATGAATAGCTCTTGAAAATTCATCTCAATCATTCCCAAGATAATTAGCCATGGGACTCTCAACAAAATATCAGCTCCCCCCATAGGAATGGAAAATACAAGGCTATTCAATTGATATTCTCCCATGGAGAGTTTAATACTATGGCCTTTCCCAGAACAACTAACTATGCCACCATCTTTAATCATGACTTAAAACTCTGAAGCTAGATAGACAAAACAATTCAAGTGCATAGCCAATTTATTATTGATAAAATTGTGAGTACTACCCGAGCCAATCAATTATGTCAAATTTTGTGTTTTTAGAAAACCCGCTATCTTGAGGGTTTGTGGAGTGCTAATGCCTAAAAGTGAATGACAAAAAATAGTTGGTTGTTCCAATCCTTCCCCTAGCTCATCATGAGCCTCCCATGTTATGTCATATTTTTCTTCATTGACACCTTCAATGTAGACCAATATGTTTTCTGCACACTTATGTTCTCAACTATACTTGATATCATAGTTAAAACATAACCTTTTTTCCATCTTCTCTTCAATTTGTTGAGGAGTTAGTCTAAAAGGCTAAGGAAATGTGTGTGCATGAATGCTCCTATCTATTATACTCGCGAATGGCTACCTTTTGGTGATTAGTGCCCTCTCCTCTGATCTATGTGCCATGACAATAACGTCAAATATAGAACTTGGATTAAACATGCAAACTTCGTGTTGGATGTGATCCTTGAGCCCGTCAAGGAACAAGTCATTCAAATTTTCATCCATTATTGTCTCCACTCGCAATGATAGATTCTGGAATTGTTGAATATAATCCTTGACAAATCCTATTTGGCACAAATTTGCTAACTAGTTGAAGTAATTCTCTGTCACACTATTGCGATAGTGCAACTGTAATTCATGAGTAAAAACTGACCAATCAACATCGATACCCTTCTTCATTTGAGCACAAAGCTATCAATACCAAATGAATTGCCCAGGTTGTAAATATAAAGATGTCATTACCACCTTCTGTCCACATGCGATCAGACGTACATCGAAAAGGTTCTCCATTTGGTTGATCCAGGCGGACGGATCCTCCCATCAAACTTATGCATTTCCATTTTTGGAATCATGTTTTGCAGCCTCGAATGGGAACTAGGTGAAGGTGAAGGGTGTATTGTATTTGGGTTTGCATTGTGTTGCATAGAAGATCAACACTAGTTGGGGCGTGCATTAGTGAATTGTGTCTAATTTTGTGGATTCAATTGCAAATTCAAAATTTTATCGAATCTTTGTTCAATCTCAACCAATTAATGATTGATTTTGGTTGTATTAGATTGTATGTTTTGCACACTATACTCAAGCTGGCTCACCTTGTGATCTCTCGAAGAAAATCCTAGAACAAAATATCTAATGATTCTCAATTTTTACTCAATCTCCTCTTTGTTGGGAGTTTTTCCTAGAGTTTTGGAACCCTTACCTTGGCCCCTAGTGTGAAGACCTGCCATGCAAAGGCTCGACAATGCAAAATTTGATTTTCAACTTTGACCAATAGTTTTCAACTTAGGTTGGCGTCAAATCCAAAAATTCAAAGAACATATCCCCACTATATTTTTGCAAGCTTTCTGAAAAAGCAAAGAAAGTAGAAAAAATCCTAAAATTGCAGCCTTGAGAGTGAATTTATGAAAAATCATAAATTTCCAATAACTCGCTCAAAAAATGATCACCAAACCATAATTGTCTTTTAATATAGCTTCCTTGAATGATTCCCCATTTTTAGTAAAAAATGCAAAAAAATAGCAACAATTTGCGAGATATAGGCATTTCTTCAAAATTAGGGTTTTGACTACATTTTTTCCCAAATCAAAGCTCTAATACTTGTAATGAAATTACTATTCCACTAAAGTAGAATCATAGTATGATTGAAATAAGATAATAATAATGAAGAGTATGACTAAGCCACTTCAAAAGGGCAACCTCCACAACCTTACAATACTGATGAAGTTCACAATATGATGATAAAATACTAAGCATTGCTTCCTATATATAACGGTAACCTAATTATGCTATAGAAACACCCTAGGCCAACCCTGCTACAAATATGAAGCTATAGAAATGATCATATGACTTAATTAAAGGTTATGATAGCCACAAGTCGCCCACACATCCTAATACACACTTTAGGCTAGAGGTGTAGCAATCTCTTGAAAGTGAGGTAGGCTTAATGGATATATGAGTCATTGTAACTTTTTGAATGGACCATTACCTATTGTCATATTTGTGTACAAAAAAAAGTATCTTTCTATTGAAAAAAAAATAGCTAAAATTGGTGTAATTCATCCAGTAAGAGGTCTAGTTTGTGCTGTAACAATTTCTTGACTTTGATATGAGTTAAACATTTTAAGGTAACACTATGACGTGGAGTCGTAGCTACAACTACTAAAAAATTTGGGGATTGATTCCTTTGTCAAAATATTCTATGGCAAGTGAACTTACTCTTACGCAAGATTAACATAGTTTGTGTTGGTCATAGTTATCAAATATGGCCAAAACTAGATTTTACAGCCGGCCCAAATAAGTTCAGTTTGAGTTGGCCCTGTTTTTTTAGTTTTTTTGCAAAACAAAGACATCCAACAACCTTATATATTATAATATCAAATATATTAACATTTTATATTACGTTATTAATTTTTTTCATTGTATTTATCAATTTTGCATATTTATAAAATTATGCTAATATGTATAAATTCTGGACTGGAATTTTCTGAAATTTTTCAAGAATTCCGAATTTTTAATTTTTTTGCCCTTTCGAATGGATCCAAATTTACAAACTTAGTAAATATGGTGTTAATACTTGTAGGATTCTTGATTGACAAACCTTGGTGGAGTTATTATAACCAAACCTAGGTTCTGATGTATATTGTTTAACAATTATTAAGTTCTCGATTAGACTTATTGGTCACAACTCAAGTTAATGATAACGAATTCATTTACTTTAAAAAAATATTAATACCTACTTTAGGATACTGGGTTAGATTATTATTTAAAATTCTTTCCTAAGATAGACATCGAGTTAGGGTACCATCAAATTCTTGTTGAACCTTCAGATGTCTAAAAAACCATATTCAAATCAAAGAAACGTTTATTTAAATAGTTGGTTATGCCCTTTGGATTGCCCATGCTCTTATGACATTCATGCGAATGATAATGACATCGTACAACCCTTCACAACTTCATTTGTTGTTGTCTATCTGAATGACATACTGATGTTCATAAGATCATGGGAAGAACACTCGAATCACCTTCAACAAGTTCTCAATAATTTGCAGAAATAAAAATTGTATGTGACCTTGTATAAATGTTCATTTTCCATGGAGAGAATATCTTGGGTGTATTGTCGACGGACATTGAGTATATGTGAATCTGGTCAAGATCCAAGTTATTCGAAAATTCCTACATCAAAGACGCCCTTATATAACTTCACAATTTTCTTAGGGTTGGCTAATTTATATAGAAAATTATTACTTGAAATATCCCGAGCCAAATTTTTTGATTTTTTTAATTAACAGATTTCAACATTACAAGCAAGTACCCGTTAAGGTTAGAAGATAAACCCAAACGTACTGAAACAACTCTAATCAGAATGGCGCCGATGATGGCGAGCATTGGTCAGATGATCTAAAACAAACTGCTTATGCTGTAACTCTAACCAGAATGGCGCCGATGATGGCGAGCATTGGTCAGAGGATTTGCTATTCTAAAAGCCGAAAAAGGAACTCGACGTCAAGTATGTGCTACCCAATCCAATGCAGAGTGAGGGGCGACCATATGACGGAGTGATTACAATAAAATTGCTTGAAAGGGAAATGCTGAAAGGGAACTCAACGTCAAGTATGTGCTACCCAATCCAATGCGGAGTGAGGGGCGACCATATGACGGAGTGATTACAAATAACAGTGTTTGAAAGAAAATGCTGAAAGCTGAAAATACTCAACACCCAGAATGTGCTTGCTAACCCAGAGTGGGAGAGTAGCTACCATAGGGCGGAGATTTATCTATTACTAACAATTATTGAACGAGAAGCTAAACATTACAAACTATGATGAGCAAGAATAACTATACTGTCAGTACTACTGCCAGTTTACAATATGAATGATAAGATCTTGCTTTGAATGTGGATCAACATATAAATCAAGCTACAATAATATGTATTGAACTTCCTTCATTGAATAACAAGGATTAGATATGAAAGTACAAGCAAACCAACCTTCAAATTCTGATTTATGACAGTCTAGATTTCCGTGTGCACGAACAACAGCCCTGTACTTCACAATTTCACTCACAACTTGCTCAAAACTTCATCAATTTTTCATGAAATGAATTGCACAATGGCTCTAGTATGATGGCGATCAAATCAGAACACTGAAACTCACTCAAAAGATACTATTTATTTGATGCATGCAGCCCAATGCAAATCTGAAACAGTACGGATCAGCAACCTATGAATTTACTCATATGCTCATAACTCTCTCATTTCTCACCCTAATGATCTCAAATCTGATGCAATAGACCCTCAAAATGATGGCACCTAACTTAGTAATAAGAAATGGCATCTGAAGATGGTTATTAATTATTGACACAAATCCCAATGCACTCTAAAAAGTACAACCTTCAAGGAATGACGGATTTGCATTATAAAATCATAAGCTTCGTATTAAAATCTACAAATATTCATGAAGGGGCGCCCTTACCAATAAGATGCAATGACACAATACCCAGAACAATCTTTTTGGTATTTTTGGATTTACAAATTAAAATTCGAATCTGCTGTAGCTAAAATGTAAGATCCGAAAACCTCTAACATGCAAAATCAGAATACTAATTAGACACAATGCAGATTACAATGCATAAAACCCAATGAACTCACAAAATTAAACTAAATCACCACTAGTTGTTGTCTCTCAAACAAAAAGCGATGCCCGAGCTAGGAGGCCTTCATTCCTCGAAGCGATCCTAAAGCCAATCTGGCAGCAAAACATTTCTGTAGACAAAGATGATGAAATGAGAGCACTCCTCTTTTTATACTTTTCCAACTGGGAGTCTCTAAAATCTTCTTGTATATGGGATAAAACATGAGAGGGAAAATAATATAATCCTCTTTAATTCTTTTTCAACCTCAACATTAAGTCGTTGAGCCTAGGCACCAAGGTCCAAAATTAAATAATAATGTTTAATTTACGGACTTTAAAACGGAGGCCAAGATGATGTCGAAAACCAATGATCTATAGCTCGTTGGAAAGGTCTTGACAAGACGAATCCAACCCCACTCTCAAAATCCCGTGCCGGTGCCAATCCCGAACTTATTAAAAATAGTAAATTCTTGAAAATGCTCTGTGTGCCAAGTAAAACATATCACCGTGAAGCTTTCAAAAAACCCAGAAGGAATCCGCAATCCAAGTTCAACATTTCCAAGTGCAAGCTCCGCAAAAAAACGAAAACGTCATCCAAGAAGTTTGGAAACCCTTATTCCAGCTTCTGCTTAATCTACGAGTTCCCAAAAATAGGCTAAATCCAAAATAAGAGCGTAGGGCTAAATTGGGGACATTACAGTCCGCCCTTCCCAAAATTGCTTGTCCTCAAGCAATACCACCACAACTCTAGAAAAACTCAAACTGCACCAAACCAAACCAAGTACAATCCCAGGGTCCCATATCCGTCTGAAGGAGGACGCACCATGCCGATGCTGCACCACTCTGATCACATCTATGAAATCATCATGCCTGTGCTGTACTAACCTTCCTTGTAACCCCAACGTGTTACCATCCATGATACTCAAACCGAAAGATCTTAAAGGAGGGGGATCAAAATCATGCAACCTCTCATGTCCACAATGCCCCGAATTAACAGTATCAACCATACTACTGTCAATCACAATTCTAAGCAATAGGAAAGATAGTCTACTCAAATCAAAATCGAACTCCTCTGCATACCTCCACATGGTAACAAACAGAACCATGACTGCAAATGTGACATTTGCAAATCTTCTTGCAAAAAGGAAGGCAATCCTTTGCAAGAGCTCAACAAATTCAAACTCAGGACTCCACATGAATTCCCTATGCCTCAACTGAATTATTATGGCACAACTATGAAATTTGAAGAATTTTTCCACAATTCCAATCCCAAGAGTCTCAAAATATAGAATCAAAACATGGGGTAGCTGGTTGTCATGAACCAATAATGAAAATAAACCATCAGAGTTTGCATCACAAACCTCCAAAGTGGCTGAAAAACACACTAAAGCCATCTCCACCAGAAAACTACCACTTCTTTGATCAGGTGTGAGGAACCAACTCTCTTGAATGAAAGTAACTCCATAAGTAAAGTGGCTGGTCTGCCTCCAGCCAGCAAGCTCGTGTCTCAAAATCTGCCCTTGTCTGAGCTGAAAGTCACTTCCAAGAACCACAGATCGTGGATCTCTCCAACCCATATTCAAGATTTCTCTCCAATCCATTTGTTGATGAACAAACGGAACCATCAAGTAGCTGAAAATGAAGGGAAAAACATCAACAAATCTGGAAATTTGTTCCTTATCCCTCCAAAAGTCTTTTCCATAATTAATAAACTCTAACAACCCAAGTTGAGAATCCCAAGCATGGATACCCAACTGAAAGTGATTTTCAACATACTGCAAAGAAATCTCTACACATTCCCAAGTGTTAGTGAGAACCACGTGCCTTCTCACGAAACTGATGCCCCATCTAGTAAATCCTTGAAGCTTAACCATGAAAGCTTCCACCTTAAGGGAGTATGAAACATAGAGTGGCTTCAAATTCAGCTTCCAAAACTGATCGATATGATTCCAAACATCATTCCACCCAAGGGATGGATTGTCAAGAGTGCACCCACCAAAGTCTAGTTCACCTTTTTCCCATTCCTCCTGAGTAGTAAGTCTGAAATATTCACTCGTTGTTGCTGTAATGAAGTCACCAACAGCGACCAAGACTCGTCTCATCAACACCTTGATGTCATAGATGTTGAAATTTCCTTGCTTTGTCACCTCCCATGTAGAACCTTCATCCTCAAACCCATTGATGCATTCATTACTGATCAACAAACGTGTCACATCCACATGGAGTGAGATCAAAGCATCCTTAGATTGGAGTTCATGCTTGATCTCATGCTTGGTCACTTCACTACTTGACTCATTAATGGTGAGAATAAGGATTTTCTTCACAGCTGCAATAACATCCTCTTCTTGTTCGTTCCAAGTGCATATGAAGAGGTAATGGAACAAGTGATAAATCTGATCATGCATTTCCAAGGAGAATAGCAAGTTACTTACCGAGAGATCTGAAAATGTCTTTAAGATAGCAACCCTTCTAGCAAACAGATTGCTTCCAGTTTCATCAAGATTTTGGAAACTTTCTACAATCATATTCAGAATGATTTTCATGGTTTCATCATCATAGGGTGTCATGGGGGCCATCATTCTCATCAACTCCATGAAGCAAGAAGAAATCAGCAGCTTGATTTCTTCATTTGGATGTCCAAGCCAATAGGAATGAACTAAAAGGTGAACTGCAAGTGACAATGCCAATTGCATCCATTAAGAAGGTGACTGCTCCACCTGTCTCAAACATTGTTCCAATATTTGAAGATTATTCTTTTCATCTTCCCTTGACTTACATTCTTTGCCAAGTCTTTTTCCGATCTCAAAAAGTGTTTGTTCCAGCTTTATCTCTTCTCTGTTAGCCATGTTTAACTGCCACGTCTAAACTGAGCTGAACTCTGTTCTGACCTCTGGTGTAGAAACTGATTTCTCTATCATTCAACTATCAACTAAACCTTGTTGGGCACAGGATGGCAGGAACTTGGCTCTGATACCACTGAAATATCCTGAGCCAAATTTTTTGATTTTTTTAATTAACAGATTTCAACATTACAAGCAAGTACCCGTTAAGGTTAGAAGATAAACCCAAACGTACTGAAACAACTCTAACCAGAATGGCGCCGATGATGGCGAGCATTGGTCAGAGGATCTAAAACAAACTGCTTATGCTGTAACTCTAACCAGAATGGCACCGATGATGGCGAGCATTGGTCAGAGGATCTGCGATTCTAAAAGCCGGAAAAGGAACTCGACGTCAAGTATGTGCTACCAAATCCAATGCGGAGTGAGGGGCGACCATATGACGGAGTGATTACAATAAAATTGCTTGAAAGGGAAATGCTGAAAGGGAACTCAACGTCAAGTATGTGCTACCCAATCCAATGCGGAGTGAGGGGCGACCATATGACGGAGTGATTACAAATAACAGTGTTTGAAAGAAAATGCTGAAAGCTGGAAATACTCAACACCCAGAATGTGCTTGCTAACCCAGAGTGGGAGAGTAGCTACAATAGGGCGGAGATTTATCTATTACTAACAATTACTGAACGAGAAACTGAACATTACAAACTATGATGAGCACGAATAACTATACTGTCAGTACTACTGCCAGTTTACAATATGAATGATAAGATCTTGCTTTGAATGTGGATCAACATATAAATCAAGCTACAATAATATGTATTGAACTTCCTTCACTGAATAACAAGGATTAGATCTGAAAGTACAACAAGCAGACCAACCTTCAAACTCTGATTTATGACAGTCCAGATTTTTGTGTGCACGAACAACAGCCCTGTACTTCACAATTTCACTCACAACTTGCTCAAAACTTCATCAATTTTTCATGAAATGAATTGCACAATGGCTCTAGTATGATGGCGACCAAATCAGAACACTGAAACTCACTCAAAAGATACTATTTATTTGATGAACGCAGCCCAATGCAAATCTGAAACAGTACGGACCAGCAACCTATGAATTTACTCATATGCTCATAACTCTCTCATTTCTCACCCTAATGATCTCAAATCTGATGCAATAGACCCTCAAAATGATGGCACCTAACTTAGTAATAAGAAATGGCATCTAACTATGGTTATTAATTACTGACATGAATCCCAATGCACTCTAAAAAGTACTGCCTTCAAGGAATGACGGATTTGCATTATAAAATCATAAGCTTCGTATTAAAATTTGCAAATATTCATGAAGGGGCGCCCTTACCAATAAGATGCAATGACACAATACGCAGAACAATGTTTTTGGTATTTTTGGATTTATAAATTAAAATTCGAATCTGTTGTAGCTAAAATGTAAGATCTGGAAACCTCTAACATGCAAAATCAGAATACTAATTAGACACATTGCAGATTACAATGCATAAAACCCAATGAACTTACAAAATTAAACTAAATCACCACTAGTTGTTGTCTCTCAAACAAGAAGCGATGCCCGAGCTAGGAGGCCTTCATTCCTCGAAGCGATCCCAAAGCCAATCTGGCAGCAAAACATCTCTGTAGACAAAGATGATGAAATGAGAGCACTCCTCCCCCTTTTATAATTTTCCAACTGGGAGTCTCAAATCCTCTTGTATATGGGATAAAACATGAGAGGGAAAATAATATAATCCTCTTTAATTCTTTTTCAACCTCAACATTAAGTCGTTGAGCCTAGGCACCAAGGTCCAAAATTAAATAATAATGTTTAATTTACGGACTTTAAAACGGAGGCCAAGATGATGTCGGAAACCAATGATCTATAGCTCGTTGGAAAGGTCTTGACAAGACGAATCTAACCCCACTCTCAAAATCCCGTTTCGGTGCCAATCCCGAACTCACTAAAAATAATAAATTCCTGAAAATGCTCTGTGTGCCAAGTAAAACATATCACCGCGAAGCTTTCAAAAAACCCAGAAGGAATCCGCAATCCAAGTTCAACATTTCCAAGTGCAAGCTCCGCAAAAAGACGAAAACGTCATCCAAGAAGTTTGGAAACCCTTATTCGAGCTTCTGCTTAACCTACGAGTTCCCAAAAATAGGCTAAATCCAAAATAAGAGCGTAGGGCTAAATTGGGGACATTACAGTCCGCCCTTCCCAAAATTGCTTGTCCTCAAGCAATACCACCACAACTCTAGAAAAACTCAAATTACACCAAACCAAACCAAGTACAATCTCAGGGTCCCATATCCGTCTGAAGGAGGACCCACCATGCCGATGCTGCACCACTCTGATCACATCTGTGAAATCATCATGCCTGTGCTGTACTAACCTTCCTTGTAACCCCAACGTGTTACCATCCATGATACTCAAACCGAAAGATCTTAAAGGAGGGGGATCAAAATCATGCAACCTCTCATGTCCACAATGCCCCGAATTAACAGTATCAACCATACTACTGTCAATCACAATTCTAAGCAATAGGAAAGATAGTCTACTCAAATCAAAATCGAACTCCTCTGCATACCTCCACATGGTAACAAACAGAACCATGACTGCAAATGTGACATTTGCAAATCTTCTTGCAAAAAGGAAGGCAATCATTTGCAAGAGCTCAACAAATTCAAACTCAGGACTCCACATGAATTCCCTATGCCTCAACTGAATTATTATGGCACAACTATGAAGTTTGAAGAATTTTTCCACAATTCCAACCCCAAGAGTCTCAAAATATAGAATCAAAGCATGGGGTAGCTGGTTGTCATGAACCAATAATGAAAATAAACCATCAGAGTTTGCATCACAAACCTTCAAAGTGGCTGAAAAACACACTAAAGCCATCTCCACCAGAAAACTACCACTTCTTTGATCAGGTGTGAGGAACCAACTCTCTTGAATGAAAGTAACTCCATAAGTAAAGTGGCTGGTCTGCCTCCAGCCAGCAAGCTCGTGTCTCAAAATCTGCCCTTGTCTGAGCTGAAAGTCACTTCCAAGAACCACAGATCGTGGATCTCTCCAACCCATATTCAAGATTTCTCTCCAATCCATTTGTTGATGAACAAACGGAACCATCAAGTAGCTGAAAATGAAGGGAAAAACATCAACAAATCTGGAAATTTGTTCCTTATCCCTCCAAAAGTCTTTTCCATAATTAATAAACTCTAACAACCCAAGTTGAGAATCCCAAGCATGGATACCCAACTGAAAGTGATTTTCAACATACTGCAAAGAAATCTCTACACATTCCCAAGTGTTAGTGAGAACCACGTGCCTTCTCACGAAACTGATGCCCCATCTAGTAAATCCTTGAAGCTTAACCATGAAAGCTTCCACCTTAAGGGAGTATGAAACATAGAGTGGCTTCAAATTCAGTTTCCAAAACTGATCGATATGATTCCAAACATCATTCCACCCAAGGGATGGATTGTCAAGAGTGCACCCACCAAAGTCTAGTTCACCTTTTTCCCATTCCTCCTGAGTAGTAAGTCTGAAATCTTCACTCGTTGTTGCTGTAATGAAGTCACCAACAGCGACCAAGACTCGTCTCATCAACACCTTGATGTCATAGATGTTGAAATTTCCTTGCTTTGTCACCTCCCATGTAGAACCTTCATCCTCAAACCCATTGATGCATTCATTACTGATCAACAAACGTGTCACATCCACATAGAGTGAGATCAAAGCATCCTTAGATTGGAGTTCATGCTTAATCTCATGCTTGGTCACTTCACTACTTGACTCATTAATGGTGAGAATAAGGATTTTCTTCACAGCTGCAATAACATCCTCTTCTTGTTCGTTCCAAGTGGATATGAAGAGGTAATGGAACAAGTGATAAATCTGATCATGCATTTCCAAGGAGAATAGCAAGTTACTTACCGAGAGATCTGAAAATGTCTTTAAGATAGCAACCCTTTTAGCAAATAGATTGCTTCCAGTTTCATCAAGATTTTGGAAACTTTTTACAATCATATTCAAAATGATTTTCATGGTTTCATCATCATAGGGTGTCATGGGGGCCATCATTCTCATCAACTCCATGAAGCAAGAAGAAATCAGCAACTTGATTTCTTCATTTGGATGTCCCAGCCAATAGGGCTGAACTAAAAGGTGAACTGCAAGTGACAATGCCAATTGCATCCATTAAGAAGGTGACTGCTCCACCTGTCTCAAACATTGTTCCAATATTTGAAGATTATTCTTTTCATCTTCCCTTGACTTACATTCTTTGCCAAGTCTTTTTCCGATCTCAAAAAGTGTTTGTTCCAGCTTTATCTCTTCTCTGTTAGCCATGTTTAACTGCCACGTCTAAACTGAGCTGAACTCTGTTCTGACCTCTGGTGTAGAAACTGATTTCTCTATCATTCAACTATCAACTAAACCTTGTTGGGCACAGGATGGCAGGATCTTGGCTCTGATACCACTGAAATATCCCGAGCCAAATTTTTTGATTTTTTTAATTAACAGATTTCAACATTACAAGCAAGTACCCGTTAAGGTTAGAAGATAAACCCAAACGTACTGAAACAACTCTAACCAGAATGGCGCCGATGATGGCGAGCATTGGTCAGATGATCTAAAACAAACTGCTTATGCTGTAACTCTAACTAGAATGGCGCCGATGATGGCGAGCATTGGTCAGAGGATCTGCTATTCTAAAAGCCGAAAAAGGAACTCAACGTCGAGTATGTGCTACCCAATCCAATGCGGAGTGAGGGGCGACAAAATGACGGAGTGATTACAATAAAATTAATTGAAAGGGAAATGTTGAACGGGAACACAACGTCAAGTATGTGCTACCCAATCCAATGCGGAGTGAGGGGCGACCATATGACGGAGTGATTACAAATAACAGTGTTTGAAAGAAAATGCTGAAAGCTGGAAATACTCAACACCCAGAATGTGCTTGCTAACCCAGAGTGGGAGAGTAGCTACCATAGGGCAGAGATTTATCTATTACTAACAATTACTGAACGAGAAGCTGAACATTACAAACTATGATGAGCAAGAATAACTATACTGTCAGTACTACTGCCAGTTTACAATATGAATGATAAGATCTTGCTTTGAATGTGGATCAACATATAAATCAAGCTACAATAATATGTATTTAATTTCCTTCACTGAATAACAAGGATTAGATCTGAAAGTACAACAAGCAGACCAACCTTCAAATTCTGATTTATGACAGTCCAGATTTCCGTGTGCACGAACAACAGCCCTGTACTTCACAATTTCACTCACAACTTGCTCAAAACTTCATCAATTTTTCATGAAATGAATTGCACAATGGCTCTAGTATGATGGCGACCAAATCAGAACACTGAAACTCACTCAAAAAATACTATTTATTTGATGCACGTAGCCCAATGCAAATCTGAAACAGTACGGACCAGCAACCTATGAATTTACTCATATGCTCATAACTCTCTCATTTCTCACCCTAATGATCTCAAATCTGATGCAATAGACCCTCAAAATGATGGCACCCAACTTAGTAATAAGAAATGGCATCTAAAGATGGTTATTAATTATTGACACAAATCCCAATGCACTCTAAAAAGTACAGCCTTCAAGGAATGACGGATTTGCATTATAAAATCATAAGCTTCGTATTAAAATCTGCAAATATTCATGAAGGGGCGCCCTTACCAATAAAATGCAATGACACAATACCCAGAACAATCTTTTTGGTATTTTTGGATTTACAAATTAAAATTCGAATCTACTGTAGCTAAAATGTAAGATCTGGAAACCTCTAACATGCAAAATCAGAATACTAATTAGACACAATGCAGATTACAATGCATAAAATCCAATGAACTCACAAAACTAAACTAAATCACCACTAGTTGTTGTCTCTCAAACAAAAAGCGATGCCCGAGCTAGGAGGCCTTCATTCCTCGAAGCGATCCCAAAGCCAATCTGGCAGCAAAACATTCCTGTAGACAAAGATGATGAAATGAGAGCACTCCTCCTTTTAAACTTTTCCAACTGGGAGTCTCTAAAATCCTCTTGTATATGGGATAAAACATGAGAGGGAAAATAATATAATCCTCTTTAATTCTTTTTCAACATCAACATTAAGTCGTTGAGCCTAGGCACCAAGGTCCAAAATTAAATAATAATGTTTAATTTACGGACTTTAAAACGGAGGCCAAGATGATGTCGGAAACCAATGATCTATAGCTCGTTGGAAAAGTTTTGACAAGACGAATCCAACCCCACTCTCAAAATCCCGTTCCGGTGCCAATCCCGAACTTACTAAAAATAGTAAATTTCTGAAAATGCTCTGTGTGCCAAGTAAAACATATCACCGTGAAGCTTTCAAAAAACCCAGAAGGAATCCGCAATCCAAGTTCAACATTTCCAAGTGCAAGCTCCGCAAAAAGACGAAAACGTCATCCAAGAAGTTTGGAAACCCTTATTCGAGCTTCTGCTTAACCTACGAGTTCCCAAAAATAGGCTAAATCCAAAATAAGAGCGTAGGGCTAAATTGGGGACATTACAGTCCGCCCTTCCCAAAATTGCTTGTCCTCAAGCAATACCACCACAACTCTAGAAAAACTCAAACTGCACCAAACCAAACCAAGTACAATCCCAGGTTCCCATATCCATCTGAAGGAGTACTCGCCATGCCGATGCTGCACCACTCTGATCACATCTGTGAAATCATCATGCCTGTGCTGTACTAACCTTCCTTGTAACCCCAACGTGTTACCATCCATGATACTCAAACCGAAAGATCTTAAAGGAGGGGGATCAAAATCATGCAACCTCTCATGTCCACAATGCCCCGAATTAACAGTATCAACCATACTACTGTCAATCACAATTCTAAGCAATAGGAAAGATAGTCTACTCAAATCAAAATCGAACTCCTCCGCATACCTCCACATGGTAACAAACAGAACCATGACTGCAAATGTGACATTTGCAAATCTTCTTGCAAAAAGGAAGGCAATCCTTTGCAAGAGCTCAAAAAATTCAAACTCAGGACTCCACATGAATTCCCTATGCCTCAACTGAATTATTATGGCACAACTATGAAATTTGAAGAATTTTTCCACAATTCCAACCCCAAGAGTCTCAAAATATAGAATCAAAACATGGGGTAGCTGGTTGTCATGAACCAATAATGAAAATAAACCATCAGAGTTTGCATCACAAACCTCCAAAGTGGCTGAAAAACACACTAAAGCCATCTCCACCAGAAAACTACCACTTCTTTGATCAGGTGTGAGGAACCAACTCTCTTGAATGAAAGTAACTCCATAAGTAAAGTGGCTGGTCTGCCTCCAGCCAGCAAGCTCGTGTCTCAAAATCTGCCCTTGTCTGAGCTGAAAGTCACTTCCAAGAACCACAGATCGTGGATCTCTCCAACCCATATTCAAGATTTCTCTCCAATCCATTTGTTGATGAACAAACGGAACCATCAAGTAGCTGAAAATGAAGGGAAAAACATCAACAAATCTGGAAATTTGTTCCTTATCCCTCCAAAAGTCTTTTCCATAATTAATAAACTCTAACAACCCAAGTTGAGAATCCCAAGCATGGATACCCAACTGAAAGTGATTTTCAACATACTGCAAAGAAATCTCTACACATTCCCAAGTGTTAGTGAGAACCACGTGCCTTCTCACGAAACTGATGCCCCATCTAGTAAATCCTTGAAGCTTAACCATGAAAGCTTCCACCTTAAGGGAGTATGAAACATAGAGTGGCTTCAAATTCAGCTTCCAAAACTGATCGATATGATTCCAAACATCATTCCACCCAAGGGATGGATTGTCAAGAGTGCACCCACCAAAGTCTAGTTCACCTTTTTCCCATTCCTCCTGAGTAGTAAGTCTGAAATATTCACTCGTTGTTGCTGTAATGAAGTCACCAACAGCGACCAAGACTCGTCTCATCAACACCTTGATGTCATAGATGTTGAAATTTCCTTGCTTTGTCACCTCCCATGTAGAACCTTCATCCTCAAACCCATTGATGCATTCATTACTGATCAACAAACGTGTCACATCCACATGGAGTGAGATCAAAGCATCCTTAGATTGGAGTTCATGCTTGATCTCATGCTTGGTCACTTCACTACTTGACTCATTAATGGTGAGAATAAGGATTTTCTTCACAGCTGCAATAACATCCTCTTCTTGTTCGTTCCAAGTGCATATGAAGAGGTAATGGAACAAGTGATAAATCTGATCATGCATTTCCAAGGAGAATAGCAAGTTACTTACCGAGAGATCTGAAAATGTCTTTAAGATAGCAACCCTTTTAGCAAATAGATTGCTTCCAGTTTCATCAAGATTTTGGAAACTTTCTACAATCATATTCAGAATGATTTTCATGGTTTCATCATCATAGGGTGTCATGGGGGCCATCATTCTCATCAACTCCATGAAGCAAGAAGAAATCAGCAACTTGATTTCTTCATTTGGATGTCCCAGCCAATAGGGCTGAACTAAAAGGTGAACTGCAAGTGACAATGCCAATTGCATCCATTAAGAAGGTGACTGCTCCACCTGTCTCAAACATTGTTCCAATATTTGAAGATTATTCTTTTCATCTTCCCTTGACTTACATTCTTTGCCAAGTCTTTTTCCGATCTCAAAAAGTGTTTGTTCCAGCTTTATCTCTTCTCTGTTAGCCATGTTTAACTGCCACGTCTAAACTGAGCTGAACTCTGTTCTGACCTCTGGTGTAGAAACTGATTTCTCTATCATTCAACTATCAACTAAACCTTGTTGGGCACAGGATGGCAGGATCTTGGCTCTGATACCACTGAAATATCCCGAGCCAAATTTTTTGATTTTTTTAATTAACAGATTTCAACATTACAAGCAAGTACCCGTTAAGGTTAGAAGATAAACCCAAACGTACTGAAACAACTCTAACCAGAATGGCGCCGATGATGGCGAGCATTGGTCAGATGATCTAAAACAAACTGCTTATGCTGTAACTCTAACCAGAATGGCGCCGATGATGGCGAGCATTGGTCAGAGGATCTGCTATTCTAAAAGCCGAAAAAGGAACTCAACGTCGAGTATGTGCTACCCAATCCAATGCGGAGTGAGGGGCGACCAAATGACGGAGTGATTACAATAAAATTAATTGAAAGGGAAATGTTGAACGGGAACACGACGTCAAGTATGTGCTACCCAATCCAATGCGGAGTGAGGGGCGACCATATGACGGAGTGATTACAAATAACAGTGTTTGAAAGAAAATGCTGAAAGCTGGAAATACTCAACACCCAGAATGTGCTTGCTAACCCAGAGTGGGAGAGTAGCTACCATAGGGCAGAGATTTATCTATTACTAACAATTACTGAACGAGAAGCTGAACATTACAAACTATGATGAGCAAGAATAACTATACTGTCAGTACTACTGCCAGTTTACAATATGAATGATAAGATCTTGCTTTGAATGTGGATCAACATATAAATCAAGCTACAATAATATGTATTTAATTTCCTTCACTGAATAACAAGGATTAGATCTGAAAGTACAACAAGCAGACCAACCTTCAAATTCTGATTTATGACAATTCAGATTTCCGTGTGCACGAACAGCAGCCCTGTACTTCACAATTTTACTCACAACTTGCTCAAAACTTCATCAATTTCTCATGAAACGAATTGCACAATGACTCTAGTATGATGGCGACCAAATCAGAACACTGAAACTCACTCAAAAGATATTATTTATTTGATGCACGCAGCCCAATGCAAATCTGAAACAGTACGGACCAGCGACCTATGAATTTACTCATGCTCATAACTCTCTCATTTTCTCACCCTAATGATCTCAAATCTGATGCAATAGACCCTCAAAATGATGAAGCCTAACTTAGTAATAAGAAATGGCATCTAAATATGGTTATTAATTACTGACACGAATCCCAATGCACTCTAGAAAGTACAGCATTCAAAAAATGACGGATTTGCATTATAAAATCATAAGCTTCATATTAAAATCTGCAAATATTCATGAAGGGGCGCCCTTACCAATAAGATACAATGACACAATACCCAGAACAATCTTTTTGGTATTTTTGGATTTACAAATTAAATTTCGAATCTGCTGTAGCTAAAATGTAAGATCTGGAAACCTCTAATATGCAAAATCAGAATACTAATTAGACACAATGCAGATTACAATGCACAAAACCCAATGAACTCACAAAACTAAACTAAATCACCACTAGTTGTTGTCTCTCAAACAAGAAGCGATGCCCGAGCTAGGAGGCCTTCATTTCTCGAAGCGATTCCAAAACCAATCTGGCAGCAAAACATTCCTGTAGACAAAAGATAATGAAATGAGAGCACTCCTTTTATACTTTTCCAACTGGGAGTCTCTAAAATCCTCTTGTATATGGGATAAAACATGAGAGGGAAAATAATATAATCCTCTTTAATTTTTTTTTTTTTTAACCTCAACATTAAGTCGTTGAGCCTAGGCACCAAAGTCCAAAATTAAATAATAATGTTTAATTTACGGACTTTAAAACGGAGGCCAAGATGATGTCGAAAACCAATGATCTATAGCTCGTTGGAAAGGTCTTGACAAGACGAATCCAACCCCACTCTCAAAATCCCGTTCCGGTGCCAATCCCGAACTTACTAAAATAGTAAATTTCTGAAAGTGCTCTGTGTGCCAAGTAAAACATATCAACGCAAAGCTTTCAGAAAACCCAGAAAGAATCCGTAATCCAAGTTCAACATTTCCAAGTGCAAACTCCGCAAAAAGACGAAAACGTCCTCCAAGAAGTTTGGAAACCCTTATTTGAGCTTCTGCGTAACCTACGAGTTCCCAAAAAATAGGCTAAATCCAAAAGAAGAGCGTAAGGCCAAATTGGGGACATTACATGCATCGCCTGGTTAGCTTTCTTAGGAGCCCTTATCCCCCTCTCTACCTCTTTTCCAAGCAGAAACATTAGTTTTAGGTGATCTACCAACAAGAAGCCGACCTTCTCCGGAGGTTCAACCTCACTACAGGATACCCACAGCTTGAGGTTGCTCCAATATTGTAGCTGGGAGTGAGAGAGCTTGAAAAACTCATGCCCACAAGGGTGCAATTCTACGCTACAACAGTATGAGATTGAGGTTGTATGTAAATCTACAATAGTGACAATTTCCTTCAAGTGTTCCCTCTCATTATCTCATCTGTTATACACGGAATTGCACCCTTGCTGGGAGAGTTTTTTAGGCTCTGCCACTTCCGGCTAAGTAAGCATGGGAAGCAACCTCAGGTATGGGAAAGGAAACCATCATTCATGGTGAGGCATGAGCCTTTAGGATTTTTTGCAAGCACGGAACTAGTTCCTCTCGGTGGATCGACCTAAAAACATAAACTGCATTAATTAATGAAACTTTACGCTTGAACATTAGGCATTAGAAGGGGGATCCCAATGCTCCTAAGAAGGCTAACAAGTTTCGATGCAACCAAATGGTAAAATGGAAAATTCCTCATGAGTTTGGAACCCACACTAATTCTGCAGAGGACAATACTGGCTTGCACAACCTCAATGATTCAAGACTGGTTGCATCAATATTTCATGGAGAAGGTTCAGGGATAGCGATGAATGCAATACTAGGGGAGGAGTTACTAGATGGACTCATTGTATTAAGCTAGGACACTTCATGTGTATCACGGGAAGCAACACTGTTACCATGACCTGCATATGACATGCATCACTTTAAAATATCCTTAGGTTATTTGTCATTGAAAAGAAGACCATGTGGTATTCGAGGAAGACTCTCTTGGCACACGTCTTAGGTCTGTTGACAATTTGAGCAAGGAGACAGTTGATAGTTTTGATATCATGATCCAAAAAGCAGTCTGAGGACTGAAGAATTGTCATTCCCATCTACGATAGCATGGAATTGTCATTGATGTCAAAAGGTTGATGTCATTGATGTCATTGAGATTGAATCTGATCATGCATTAATGCCAAAGGTTGAGTTGAGCAGACTTGTGGAGTAAATCAGGTTTATGAAGTGCTCTTACTTATAAAATAAGTAAAGTAGTCTCAAAACTCCGAACTGGTCTAATAAAGTTAGTTGGATTTATGGAACGACTTTACTTCTTTCATGTTTTTAAGTAAAGCAAAGTTGAAAACCTGAAGTGGTCTAGAGGAGTTATTCGGAGTCCTGAAGTGACTTTACTTGGTTGGGATTTTGGGACAACTTTACTTCTATATGCTTTATAAGTAATGTTAAGATCTCGAGTTGGTCTAAGTGGAGGTTATCGCATTTCCAAGATAGCTTTACTTCTCCTATGTTTATAAGCTAAGCATTGTGGAAAACTCCGAAAGGGCCCAATGAAGAGGTAATCGGGATTTGCAAGCACGTTACTTCCTTATGTTGGTAAGCAAAGTAAAGGTAAAAACCTGAAAGGGTCTAGATGAAGTAATCGAGATTTTGAAGAGGGACTGCTTCTCTAAAGTTGGTAAGTCAAGTAATGTCAAAAACCCAAAAGGGTCTAGAAGAGGCAATCAGGGTAAGTCAAGAAGGATGGAAAACCTGAAATAGTCTTGAAGAATTCCTTCAGAGGAATTCTTTCGAAAAAAATGGCAAGGACAATTCTTTCGGAAAAATTGTCAAGTCCTTTTCAAAAAATTGTCCCTTAACAAAAGTTCGAAGGGTATCTTTTGAACATTCTGAAGGGCAAGTGGACCATTTCAAAAAGTCCATAGGGTATCTTTTGAACGTTCCAAAGGGCAAGTGGACATTTTCAAAAAGTTTGAAGGGTATCTTTTGAACATTGCAAAGGGTATGTGAACACTTGAAAAAAACCGAAGGGTAGATTGCAGAGAATCCGAAGGGTATGAAGACCGTTGGAAGATTTTTGAAGGACACTTCCGAATAGAAGCCAATGACGAATTATTTCAGAGAAATTGGAGGAAACTTCATGATGAAATGGACCCGGACAAAAAGTTCACAAAAATTGTTCCAAAGACACAAAGGCCTGCAACAATTTGTATAAAGGAACCTTCTGAAGGAATTAAAGAAGGTTAAAAGACGAGCAAGTCTTCAAGGATCAAAGTTGCAAGGAGCGTTACAAGAATGCCGAAGAAAATAAGATCATGCTAACATGCTGAAGTTTAATGCACAATACAAAGAGTAAAGATCGAGCATATCGAGGATAATCGAAAGGAGCGGAAGCGAACCCATGATATAGAAAGTAGTGAGATGCGAAAAGGGAAGAAAAGAAGCTCGATGGTTAATGGCAAAGTAAGAATTAAAATTCATGCTGCTTTAAAAGATCAATGACCCATGTCTGATCGATGCATTAGATCCAATGGTGTGAAGCAAAGCCAGATTACCCTCTGAATGCACACACATTTGACAAATGTCAAGAGGTCAGAAGGAAAGATCCAACAAAGAAAAGAACATGAACTTGGCGCAATGAAAGAAATAAAAAGCCTGCATTTAATGTCTTCTAACTATCTGTAAAGGAACAACTGGAACAGGGGATGAACTCAATATCTCTTCACAGAGCTCGAGATTAATTAATCTAATTGATCGAGGAAGTGGTGCAGTGAAGAACAGTAGAGTGAAAATGCCAAAGATAGTAAAGACAGTTGAACGTTGCCATTTGAAGCATGAATCGAGACACGAAGTAAAAGTCACATTGAATGCAGATCAGAAGCTTGAACTGGTTAAGAGCAATTGAAGTGTGAACACTTTACATATAAAAACCCTAAAATGCATTTGTCTATATATGCTACGAATAGAACATTTGAAAGTGTCTTTTGTTGTTGTTGCGATAATAATTAGTGTTAACTCAAAAATTGTCGAGTAAGGACATATGCAGACAATGTAAAGAGACAAAGTGAATAAGGTGTGTTAATATAGAAGATATCCAAACACAAAGAGATAGAGACCGATAAGACGAGAAGGCACACAGCGTGAAGGTGTAGTTACAAACAAGACTTGTAACAAAAAACTGAACAAGATTCATTCTGAATCTCTTTTATATTCTGAAGTTGTAGCTTCATTTCACTGATAGATTGGTGCCATCAAAAAAACTGAGTTGGTGCTCAATTAGGAAGTTGATGCTTCCTTAGAGTGGGTGCTCTTGAATGTAACCAGTGAAGCTTGTTTGTGAGACATCTCTTCTGTAAGGCTGGATTAGAACAATAGCTTCTAGTTGCTTTTCTCACCGTGGTTTTTTTCTTTGGGTTTTCACATAAAAATCTGGTGTTAAGCATTCTTATGTGTGTATGATCTCTGTTTTTATTTTTACTTTGCATATACATTCTGTATCTTGTTTAAAAGTTTTAAGAACTAAGTTTTAGCTCATCTACTGATTCACCCTCCCTCTCAGTAGATAGTGTGTTCAACAATTGGTATCAGAGCGTAGGTTCCTTAGGAGAAGCTTAATTGACTTAGGTAGATCATGGTTAGTAAACACAATGTCCTGCCAAGAAAGATCTTCATCAAAAAAGGCTCCTATGTTCGATGGGTCTAACTATGCTTTTTGGAGCATAAGAATAGAAGCATACTTGTCTTCCCTAGGGTTTGATGTATGGATGTCAGTGGTAAATAGTTATACAGTTCTTGTTGTAACTCATGTTGATCAGGCGGCCAAAAAGATTTATAAGAACGCCAAAGCAAAAAATGATATTCTTTGTGAGTTGTCAAACTCTGAGTTTGTCAAAGTCATGCACTGTCAAAGTGCAAAAGACATTTGGAATAAGTTAAAAAGTATCTATGAAGGAGACATCAAAGTGAAACAAGCCAAGCTGCAAATGCACAAAAGATAGTTTGAAAGTCTGAAGATGAATAAAGAAGAGAAGATAGCTGACTACCTCCTCAGGGTAGATGAAATAGTCAATGCCATAAGAGGACTTGGAGAAACAATAGACGAATTGACTATTGTCAAGAAGGTTCTGAGATCCCTTCCATCAAGATACGACTCCAAAATTTTGGCTATTGAAGAAGCGAGAGATTTGGATAAGCTTCCCGTGGATGAACTACATGGAACGTTTACAACCTACGAAATGAGGATGGGAGAGACATACATGGTCAAGAGGAAAGTAGCCTTCAAAGTAGTAAAGTTTGTAAAAGAAGAAACCTTTGTGCTCGATTCTGAGGAGACTGATGGTGAAGAAGCAAATTTTGTCAAAATTTTGAAGAGAGGATCAGGTAAGTATAAAGGAAAATTTTCATTCAAGTGTTTTAATTGCGGCAAGGTAGGACACTTCACTGGAAAATGTCCATACAATAAGAAGGACAACGCCGAGCAAGTAGAAAATATCGAAAAGGTGAAACCGCATTATGCTAAGAGGAAAAACTTCTTCAAGAACAAAAAGGGGTTATATATAAAAGAAGATAGTGACTAAGTGGGAGAGAGTAACAGTGACAGCTCTGACGATGAGCATGACTGTGCCTTTCTAGCTGAGGGATATGAGTTCCTATTTATGGCAGAAGAATTTACCTCCTTGAATCAAGAACAAAATGAAGATGAAGATTGGGATGAAGGAGAAGAAGGTGACATTGATCTTGAAAGTGAACTTGTGTGTGCTCTTGAAGAAATTGAAAATCTGAGAAAAGAAAACTCAATGCACATGAGAAGGAGCTTGAAAAGGCTAATAAAATGATTGTGATGCTAAAAACTCAAGTTGAGGAAGCCAGCAGAATAGTAGAAGTCGTCAAGATGGATCTCTAGTCAAAATCCAACAAATGCATGAGACTTGAAGCAGAAGTAGTATCCTTGAGGAAAGAACTTGAGAAGGCAAGAGACCAACTAAACAAAAGCTTAAAGCTGACGAAAGGATCAGAAGTTCTTAGTGAACTAATCAGCACGCAAAAGCCTTCAAATGAAAAGTCAGGTCTTGGATACGATTAAAAAAAAGGATTCTCAGCTTGTACATCAATGAACTTATATGATAACCTCAAGAAAGGAGGAGAAGCAAAAGCTATGAATGAGAAGATCAGCAAAGAAGCAACAAAGACAAAGATCAGAAAGGACATAAAGATTAATCCAAGGAAAGATGCAGAAGGATACATCAAAGTAGCAGACCTGCAAAAGCAGAAAGGTAAAAGTTTTTGGTATACTGCACCAAAAAACGTTATGACTAGGTACTTTCCTTCCTTTTATGGTTATTTTTTTAGTTGTAATCAGTTCGATCATAGGGCTATTGATTGTAGAGTTTTTCTTACTAAAAGATTTAATTTTGCTAGTAGAAATTCATTTGCTCCTTTGATAGATTCAAATTTAATATGTTACAATTGCAATAATTCTAGACATATAGCTAAGTATTGTAGAGCTAACATTGCAATGACAAGAAATTACAATTTAGACAAAGGCAAGTCTTTAAATAAGAATAGAGTTTCAAAGGTCACTCTTAAAGAAAGGAAAAAGGTAGATGAGAGACCCAAAAAGATGTGGAAAGTGAAAGATCAATCCCCGATTGCTCAAACAACACTCCATGCCAAAGAGCGAAACTTGTGGGTCATAGACAACGTTTGCTCAAAGCATATGACTGGGGATAAGAGCAAATTCACCAGTTTAAGTAGATGCAAAAAAGGGATTGTCAATTTGGGAGATAACACTGCAATCAGAATCAGAGGTAAATAAACCTTGCACATAGATGGCAAGCTTCTTACACATGACGTCTTGTATGTTAAAGGACTTAAACATAATCTCTTAAGTGTAAGTCAGATGTGTGATAATGGTTATGAAGTCATATTTAATGTTGAAGGTTGTAAACTAAAAAGAACTGAAAAACCATTGCACAAGGAAGAACTGAAAACAACATATACAACTTGATTAAAGAAAATGATGCAAATTGCCTCATGAGAAAAGTCGATGAGAGCTAGTTATGACATAAAAGAATGGGTCACACCAACTTCGACAATCTAGTCAAAGTAAGCTCTAATAAGTGTATTAGACATATGCCCAAAATAATCAAACCTACAGACATCACATGCAGAGTGTGCCAACTAGGAAAACAGACAAGGGTCAGATTTGAAACGAAAGAATATGCGACCTCAAAACCCCTACAAGTAGTTCATACAAATTTATATGGTCTTAATAGAAAAAAGGATCCAAAGGTGTATACTACTTTATGTTGTTTGTAGATGACTTCTCAAGGATGACATGGGTAACTTTTTTGAAAGATAAATCACAAGCCTTTGAGAGATTTAAGATCTTCAAGGCCATGGTTGAGAATGAAATAGGAAGAAAAATCAAATGTTTAAGATCAGACAAAGGTGGAGAATTCACCTCTAATGAGTTTATAGAATATTGTGAGAAGCATGGGATTAAGAGATAGTACTCTGTTGCACAAACTCCAAAACAAAATGGGGTTGTAGAAAGAAAAACAAAACTGTGAAGGAGATGGCCAGAACAATGTTGAAAGAGGCAAAACTACATGATGGATATTAGAAAGAGACAGTTCAAACAACAGTATATATCCTAAACAGAGTTCAATTTAGGATAAATAGTGATAAAACCCCATATGAACTATGGTTTGAAAAACCTGTATCCATAAAGTATTTCAGAGTGTTTGGAAGCAAGTGCTACATCAGAAGAAAAGATGCCAAACTTGGAAGTTTCGAGTCAAGATGTGATGAAGGAATTTTTCTTGGATACTCCACTCACAACAAAGCTTATGTGTGTTACAACAGATGGCTGCATAAAATAGTTGAAAGTATCAACGTCAAGGTAGAAGAAGGATTCAAATAAATTGAGCCTAATGAGGAGATCAGAATTAAAGAATCAAAAGGAGCAGAAAATAAAGTAGAAGATAGTGAAGATGAGGAAGAAAAGAGTAAAAAGGCACTTGTAAGATTTGTTTAAAAAAGAACATCCCAAGGAGCAGATAATTGGCAACAAAGATGAGGGTGTTTAGACTAGCATAAGAGCTGTAATAAACAAGCAGCAAGTAAACTTTGCTCTACTTTCAGAAATTGAGTCTAAGACCTTCAATGAAGCCAACAAAGATGAAAACTGGGTAACAATCATGGAAGAAGAACTCAACCAAATTGAAAAGAATAAAACTTGGGAATTACTTCCTAGACCCTCGAACAAGAATGTAATAGGAACTAAGTGGGTTTATAGAAACAAACTCAATGAAGATGAAGCAGTCATAAGAAACAAAGCTAGACTGGTATGCAAAAGATATACACAAGTAGAAGGCATAGATTTTGAAGAGACATTTGCTCCTGTAGCAAGACTGGAAGCTATAAAAATGTTCTTGGCATTCTCTGTTTACAAGAAATTTTAGGTATATCAAATGGATGTGAAGTTAGCATTTCTAAATGGAAACTTAGAAGATGAAGTGTACATTGAACAACCAGAAGGATTTCAATTAGCAGAGGAAGAAAATTATGTGTGCAAACTAAAAAAAGCTTTGTATGGTCTAAAACAGACACCTAGAGCATGGTATTCACAATTGGATCAATACCTGCAATAACAAGGTTTCAGAAAAGGGTGCACAGACAACAATCTGTATTTTAAATTAGAAGGTGAGCATATGTTGATTGTTGTTGTCTATGTGGATGATCTTATCTTTGGAGGTGGTGATAGTAATATGTGCAAAGAATTTGTCACGTAAATGCAAAATGAATTTGAAAAGTCAATGATGGGAGAACTATCCTTCTTCCTTAGTTTGGAAATTACACAAACTAATGAAAGGATATTCATATCATAAGCTAAGGATGCGAAGAAGATGCTCAAAAAATTTGGAATGGAGGACAACAAACCAGTTGGTACTCCCATGATGACTAGTTGCAAGTTAAGCAAGGAAGATGAGTCTCGTGATGTAAATAATACATTGTATAGATCAATGATAGGCAGCCTACGGTATCTAACAACATCAAGACCAGACATCATGCAAGCAGTGTGCATGGTTGCACGATTTCAAATAGCCCCTAAAGAATCACATGTTAATGTTGTAAAAAAAAAATTTAGGTACATCAAAAGCACAATTGACTATGGGTTGTGGTACCCAACCAGCGAAGATCTTACTTTGGTTGCATATACTGATGTTGATTGGGCAGGGAGTGTGGATGATAGAAAAAGCAAAAGTGGTGGTGCATTCTTTATGGGTAACAGACTTGTGTCTTAGCTGAGCAAGAAGCAAGAATCGATTACACTTTCTACAGCTGAAGCAAAGTATGTCGCAGCAGCTGCTTGTTGCACTCAAGTCTTGTGGATGAAGCAAACTCTTAAGGACATAAAGGTAGAATATCAAGCACCTATCTCTATTTTCTATGATTGTTCAAGTGCCATAAATCTGTCCAAGAATCCAATGATGCATTCCAGAACCAAGCATATCTGCATAAAATATCATTTTTTGAGAGAAAAGGTAGAGCAAGTTAGGAGGTCGCAATGGAATATGTGCCAATTAAATATTAGATTGCAGATATCTTTACCAAGCCTCTTCCCAAGGAGCAATTCGAGTATCTGAGAAAGTAGTGGGGAGTTGTAGCTCCCACCCCATATCACTAGACTCTTGTGATAGGTTATAAGTCCAGGGGGAGCATTGCAGGCATATTATTAACTCTTGGATTAAGAGTGAAGGCAATCTACTATGTACTTTACACATTGTTTTCCATTTGATGTTAAGGAGTAGACTAAGGTATGTTGGATCTAGATTTCTATGCTCATCTATGTAAGAGATATATCTATTGTTCATTGGTCTTTCAGACCAATGCTATATCTAGGATCGGTTGAAGCATATGAAGGCCAGGAGAGTCATAGAAACAATTCAGGTCGGTGTGCATTATCCAAGGGGGAGTCTTTCTTCATAATGCTCTATCCAGACAGGGCCAAGGATCAAAATAGCTTAGAAGCCAGTAAAGCAACAGTTTGTCTTATTAATTTAACAAACACTCTTTGTCATTAATGTCAAGGGAGAGAAATCAGAATAAGAGCAAGCAAGCAGAATGAGAAGGAAATTTTGAAGATGTTTTTGCTCTTGAGGTTGTTTTGCCATCAATGACAAAGGAGGAGATTGTTGGCAATTTTAGCAAGGAGATAGTTGACAGTTTTGATATCATGATCTAGAAAGCAGTCTGAGAACTGAATAATTGTCATTCCCATCTAAGGCAGCATAAAATTGTCATTGATGTCAAAGATTGATGTAATTGATGTCATTGAAATTGAATCTGATGATGCATTAATGCCAAAGGTTGAGTTGAGCTGACTTGTGGAGTAAATCGGGTTTGTGAAGTGCTCTTACTTACAAAATAAATAAAACAGTCTCGAAACTCTGAACTGGTCTAATAAAATTGGTTGGGTTTATGGAACGACTTTACGTCTTTCATGTGTTTAAGTAAAGCAAAGTCGAAAACCCGAAGTGGTCTAGAGGAGTTATTCAGGGTTCTAAAGTGACTTTACTTGGTCGGGATTCTGGAACGACTTTACTTCTGTATGCTTTATAAGTAAAATAATGTTAAGATTCCAAGTTGGTCTAAGTGGAGGTTATCGGGTTTCCAGGGGAGCTTTACTTCTCCTATGTTTATAAGCTAAGCATTGTGGAAAACTCGAAAGGGTCCAGCGAAGAGGTAATCAGGGATTTGCAAGCACGTTACTTCCTTATGTTGGTAAGTAAATTAAAGGTAAAAACCCGAAAGGGTCTAGACAAAGTAATCAAGATTTTGAAGAGGGACTGCTTCTCTCAAGTTGATAAGTCAAGTAATGTCAAAGACCCAAAAGGGTCTAGAAGAGGCAATCAGAATAAGTCAAAAATGAAGAAAAACCTGAAATAGTCTTGAAGAATTCCTTCAGAGGAATTCTTTCAGAAAAAATGGCAAGGACAATTCTTTCAGAAAAATTGTCAAGTCCTTTTCGAAAAATTATCCCTTAACAAAAGTCCGAAGGGTATCTTTTGAATGTTCTGAAGGGCATGTGGACCATTTCAAAAAGTTTGAAGGGTATCTTTTGAACGTTTTGAAGGGCAAGTGTACCTTTTCAAAAAGTCCAAAGGGTATCTTTTAAACATTGCAAAGGGTATGTGGACACTTGCAGAAAAGCTGAAGGGTAGATTGCAAAGAATCTGAAGGGTATGAGGACCATTGGAAGATTTTTGAAGGACACTTCCGAATAGAAGCAAATGATGAATTCTTTCAGAGAAATTGGAGGACACTTCAGGATGAAATGGACCCGGACAAAAAGTCTATGGAAATTGTCTCGAAGACACAAAGGCCCACGACAATTTGTATAAAGGAACCTTCTGAAGAAATTAAAGCAAAGCTAAAAGATGAGCAAGTCTTCAAGGATCAACGTTGCAAGGAGCGTTACAAGAATGACGATGAAAATAAGATCACGCCAACATGTCAAAGTTTAATGCACAACACAAAGGGTAAAGATTGAGCATATCAAGGACAATCGAAAGGAACGAAAGCGAACCCATGATATAGAAAGCAGTGAGATGCAAAAAAGGAAGAAAAGAAGCTCGATGGTTAAAGGCAAAGCAAGAATTAAAATTCATGTTGCTTTAAAAGATCAACGGCTCACATCTGATCAGTGCATTAGATCCAATGGTGCGAAGCAAAGCCAGATTACCCTTCGAGTGCACACACATTTGACAAGTGTCAAGAGGTCATAAGGAAAGATCCAACAAAGAAAAGAATGTGAACTTGGCATGATGAAAGAAATAAAAAGCCTACATTTAATATCTTCTAATTGTCTATAAAGGAACAACTGGAACAGGTGATGAACTCGATATCTCTTCACGGAGCTTGAGATTAATCAATCTAATTGATCGAGGAAGCGGCGCAATTAAGAACAGTAGAAGTGCACATGCCAAATATAGTAAAGACATTTGAACATTGTCATTTGAAGCATGAATCGAGACACGAAGTAAAAGTCACAATGAATGCAAATCAAAAGCTTGAACTGGTTAAGAGCAGTTGAAGTATGAACACTTTACAGATAAAAACCCTAAAATGCATTTGTTTATATATGCTACGAATAGAACATTCAAAAGTGTCTTTTGCTGTTGATGTTACAATAATAATTAGAGTGTTAACTCAAAAATTGTCGAGTAAGGAAAGGACATATGCAGACAGCGTAAAAAGGCAAAGTGAATAAGGTGTGTCAATATAGAAGATATCCAGACACAAAGAGATAGAGGAAGATAAGAGGAGAAAGCACACAGCGTGAAAGCGCAGTTATAGACAAGACTTGTAACAAAAAATTGAACAAGATTCATTCTAAATCTCTTTTATATTCTGAAGTTATAGCTTCATTTCTCTGATATGTTGGTGCCATCATAAAAACTGAGTTGGTGCTCAATTAGGAAGTTGATGCTTCCTTAGAGAGTGGGTGCTCTTGAATGTAACCAGTGAGGTTTGTCTATGAGACATATTTTCTGTGAGGCTAGATTAGAACAGTAGCTTCTAGCAACTTTTCTCACCTTAGTTTTTCCTTTTGGGTTTCCACGTAAAAATTTGGGGTTGAGCATTCTTATGTGTGTGTATGGTCTTTATTTTTGTTCTTTACTTTGCATATACATTATGTATCTTGTTTAAAAGTTTTAAGAACCAGGGTTTAGCTCATCTACTGATTCACCCCCCCCCTCAGTAGATAGTGTGTTCAACAAGGTCATATGTTGCAAAATACATTAGATCCTGTAGAGCTTGTCAAATAGCCAAGTCAAAAAACAAGAAGCAAGGAATGTATACTCTTGTGTCGGTATCAAACAGGCCTTGGGAATTTGTTTCCATGGATTTCCTCTTAGGTTTGCCTACTACCAAGCATGGCAATGATTGTGTTTATGCAATGGTGGATATGTTCTCAAAGATGAAAATCCTCACACCATGTAAAAAGACTATCTCAGCTCATAAACAACTAACTTATTCTTTCAGAATGTATGGGTTCGCTTTGGATTATCATCTACCATCATATTTGATAGGTAGTTCCCCACATAATGGCACCTATTTTGTAGACCAATATGGATCACTTTTGAACTACCATTTCATTATTTTCCCTCTTTTAATAGGCTTATCATTTATCATTGGGCTATGGAATGACTTTCATACTTTGATCATCTTGGGACTTGTTATATTGTATGACTTAATCATGTCCATGAACTTACATTTGTTTATCTTGATGTGGCATTTATTAGCTGAGCATATTCTGGGTTTGTCATGTTGAATGATGATTTGATTTTTTTAAATTATCACATGATTATTGAGACCTATTGTGCCAGAGTATACCATAGAGGTACCATGATCCTATTTTGTTTAATTGCAAATGACAGGATCCATACCAACACCGATAAGGGTTAAGGGGGGTGCATGGTTCTATAAGAGTGTAATTGAATCAACCCAATAGTGAGGCGGCTTCAACAATGGACATACCAAGACAACAAGAGGTTCAATAGGGGGTTCCTTGTGAAAAGAGCGCTTCAACTATAGTAAACATGTATGCTCTAAGGTATTTGGTTCATGGTTAATGTCGAATGACTAGCTCATCAGACATATCAAATAGTCACTAAGGTGATGACGAGATATCAAGGATGTTAAATCTTTCATGTGTTTTAAAAGTTGTTATTCAAAATACTAAAGTGTGACAAAGTGGGAAAGGACAACAATGTTACATGACAAAGAAAAAAGAGATCAATTAAGCAAAGGAAAAAAGTCATGAAGAGAAAGGAGTTGCTTAATTTTTTAATTTGAAAGCCATGATTTCCTGCAAAACACAAAACCAGGTAAGCTGACAAACAAGCTACAAATTAGAAAGGAAGCCTATGACCATTAAAATAAAATTTGTAGAATTTTAATGAGGGTGGTTAAAGTTGTCAGAAGCCCACGCCCAACAAAGAAACTATTGATTCATGAAACAAAGGAAGAGTTCTATTTGAGGGAAGAAATACATAGAGAAAAGGAGGGGTAATAACAAAGAAAGGAAGTAGAATTGGGCAATGAACTTGGGAGAGAACTGTGATAAATCATGGGTGGACTAAGATCTCGCCTTTGAGCCAAGTGTCTTCTTGTTGCATAATTTAAAGGTAATTGGAAGTTTTGATTTTTATTACCCTTGATGAATATTGTCATTTTGAACTGTGGAATTGATTTTTTATTTTGGTTTATTTTTTTCCTTCCTTCAAGTTGCCATTCAGTGTGTGTTTTGGGTGGGAAGTGAGTGAGAGGAGGAAGTTTATTCCCAGGTGTAAACGCTGCCAACAATTTAGCTTTAAAGGCCTCCATTTTGCATTGGGTGAGGGGGGATAAACTCATGCCAATGTTTTATATTTTCCAAGTAGGTCAATGGTTGCTAATGTTAAGCTTTTTCTCGAAAGGAAAATAATTCAAAGCCAAGCCATGCTTTATTTATGAGTAGGGCAGCTCTTGAACTATTAAGCTGCAAAGGGCATTGCTTTGACAATTTTTGTCGAGAAGTGTCAAAAAATGCAAAGCCAGGGCATGGTAACAACACCCTTATATCTCTTATTTTTGTTGGGTATAGGAGGGAAGCTTCACTATAGCGTATACTTTCAAGGGTTTCCTTTTTTGATAAACCACTTGTCTTGGCCACTAGATTTTGTTATTATTTGACTAGTATTGCAAAAGGTGGATATGATTTGATTTCCATTTGTGAAAGCTTCTTCAATTTGACCCCCTTTATTGTCATGTCCCCCTTTTTGATCTAACAAACGCATGAAGACCCTTAGCCTTAAGTTGTTCCCAAGGGCTAAGGTAAAAAGAAAAAAAAGGCGACATTGGGGGTCTTTTAAGGGTAATGAAACAAAAAGTACTTTATGTTCTAATTTTCACTTAAGTTGTGTTATTTTGTAATATTCCGAATCGGAATATTTTAAATGAATTTGGATTTTTAGGAATTCCTTTAAATAATATTTTATAAAATAATAATTTAAATAATCATAAAGTTAAATAATTCAAATATTATAAAGTTTACACCACAAGGGGTTTCATCCTTGGGTTCGATTATAAGGGTTTTCGTCCTTGTATCTGTATTACGTAGTTTAAGGGGTTTCGTCCTTAAATGCACTTGTAAGCAGAAACTTATACATGATTAAATATTTTAATTCATAATTGGATGCCTTTCTTCCACCTCAATGAATGAATATAAATATATAATAACCTCTCCATCAAATGTTGTCTTTCCTGAGAGTGGTGACTGTTCGAGTAAATAATGCTGAATTAATTAATTTAGAGCAGCGAAGTAACTAATTATTAACAATGGCTTCTTTAATAATGACACTAAACCCAAAGATGGTTTAATTAATGTTTGAAGGCTGCAAAGACCCTCTTAGATTGCTGCAATATCTCTTTGGACTGCTACAACCTTCCCTGAGAGCTGCGTTGATCTTCTTGGACTCCCATGATCTCCTGTGACTGTTGTGTTTCCTCTTGTGACTGTTGTCTCTGTTGTGTTTCCTTTTGTGACTGTTACGTTTCTTCTTTTGACTGTTTTTATTATTCTTAGTTGTTGTGTGGAGTTGGAAAATATTACGTCTTTTGAGGGTCATGGGCACCCAAGGACTTAAGTGGGAGTTATAAGGTTTGCTCTTTTAATATTTGAAAAGAAGGTTTCCCTCCAAGTTGGACACCCCTTTTGGGGGAATGATTATAAAAGCAAATGAGGGGATCATTTGAAATGGCGGATTTTGGATGATGAATTTGGGCTTAAGCATGTAACACTTGGCTAATCTATTGTAAGGATGGAAACCCTTCAATATATGTTGCAACAAGGATTGAAACCCTTGGTCTAACTAAGGCATACTCCATCCAAAGGTTTGCATTGTTCTTCATTGATTTGTGGTGTAATTGAGTGTCTTCTTCAAGGCAATAATTATACCTAGGGCAGTGCCTAGGGTTTTGAGGAGAAATTGCAATGAACTAGGGATTTGAGAAGTTTGGAACATCTTTTGGTGGACTTCCCATGGTGGAAAAATTATGATTCTTATTTTGTTTGTTAGCTGCCATTTTTTATGGTAATTTTGAGCTATCATTGGCATTGTAACTCCAAGTATTTCAGGAGATATGAATTTCTGAAGTTTCAAATGTTTTTGGCCAATAATAAATCTTATATATCTCTGAATAATATTTGCATAATTTTCTGATATTTAACATGGTATTTGGCAGCCTCTTGAGGGCATTAGTGACTTCAAAAAAACATATTGTTATGGCTGTAATATTATGCAAGTGGCAACTTGGTTTGACTAAGGTTTTGGCTTATTGGGAGCCCTAATCATTGATGATTGAATGTTGTTATGTTGTTGCATTTTTTATATGGTTTTTGCCTAAACTTTCCAAGGGTTTGAGCAGGTTTTGGTGCTTGGAAAAGGGCATTGAAATTCAAGTTGGGAGGTGCTAGGGTTTGGAGATTGAAACCCTCATTTGCAACTTCTTTCTTTGTTGTGAAAGTGATTGGTTACTAAAATTCATAAGGTATTTATTTGATATTTTTCAAAGTGGAATGTTGAAGTGCATTTACAACAGCGAGGCTTTGCTGCAATTTTCAATTATATATTTCAGATTTTGTAGGGTTTGTAGGAAAACCCTTTTTTTGCATGATTGTCCCAATTTGTGGACATACATTTATCATGAATGTGAGTTGTGTTGTTTCGATTATGAAGGTTTGAATTTTGATAGTCAATGAGGTGGACTCTTTGTGAGCTATTCTAATTTTTGCATTTTAAATTTACACATGATGTATATTTCCCTAAAATTCAACCTGATAAAATGATCTAAATAAGAGTACGTTGATAAGGACAACTAAGTGCTAAAAGTATAAGCCGAGTGAAAAGCAGAATGTTGAGACATTAGTTGGGATGGGAAGTTTTGGGAAAAACAGAGAGCAAATATTTCCTCTTTACTCCTTATGGACCCCTACACCCCATTGTGAAGGTGGTCGGGAGGATCATCCAACAACACTCTTCTCAACTTTGGTATGGATAGAAGACTACTGGACAAAGCAACCATCTAGTCATTGGAAGTCATATCTCCATCCTTAATCTTTGTTAATTCGTTCATGATTGTTTGCTTGGGAATGAAAAGAATCTAATGAATTTGTTATTAAATGATTGATGGTTAAAATAGTTACTTTCAGGCTTGATGTTGGATTCCCTTAGACGAAAGAGTGTTTGTTTCCCTTCCTATTGAAGCAAAATGTTTAGATTCTATTCACAGTGGGCTGTAGAATCAATGAAAGAGTTATAGTTAATCATTGGTGTTTCGATGTATTCTAAATAATTTAGTCCATTTATGTATATTTTGAAAATTAATTTGCATAATTGTTAAGATATAAACTAAAGCATTCAGAGAGAATGTATGTATGCAATCTATATATATTCATATGTAGCATGAGCAGAAGAATTAGACCTCCATGCTTAACTAGGAATGCTGAAAATATCTCTGTTTAAATAGGAATGATATAAGAGCATTTGCTTGGAGTATATCTCGCTTTTTGTAGATAAACTTGCACATCGCATCAATAAAGATTGATAAAGCAATAAACGAGATGCACTGTTTTCATATGTGTTCTTTGTGTATTTGATGTGGAGAAATTGCTGTCATGTATTTTTATATATGATTGAGAATTGATTCATTTTCCTTTGGATCCTATTGTTTGAGATTCAATTGTTATTAGAATTAGGAACCCTGATATTCAATCAATTAGGCACTTTGTTAGATTTTAATGTAAAGAACCTCTCTACTTATCTCTTTGCATAAAAGTAGTCGGCGAAATGTCATTTTTATTATCAAATTATGTATCTAGATTCTAGAATAAGCAATCTAGATGCCTTCAATTAGTCTTTATCTCTTGCATTGAAACCCTTTTCCTTCTTGGCTTGAACACTTGATGAAGTGTTTTGTCCTTCACCATTAACCCTGTTGCAAGCCTGACCTTCGAACGGATGAGGCAAAATTGTAATTAACTTGGGCATTATCCCACATTGGCTAGGAAGATTTCATCTCAAGACTTTAAAAACTCAGATGGCTTTATGTTATAATGTCCTAGGATGGATGCTTTTGCTAGAGGAAAGAATAGCCATGGGACCCTTGAGACTCTATGAACGAATTGACAAGTGAGTGACACATATCACTACCTCACTACATGGAGCTAAAAGAGAACAAGTGATATAGGCAACCAAGGGGGTATGAAATTGAGACTTCATGTAATGAAATCCTGCCACATGGCAGAATCTCACTACACGGATCACATAGAAAAACAAAAGAATAGAGAAACAATAAGACTGAGTGAAAGCAAATAACGAAATCCTTTGTGAAATGAGATGTCAACACATGGTGTCATCTAACCTCATAGAGCAGGTTGTAAAAGTAAAATGGAGAAACCTTCGAGAGCATAGTTCCATAAGGTGAGTCCACGAGGTACCATAGGGCTATATCGCTTCACCAAGCACTTATAAAAGAGTAAAGATGGGAACAATAGTGAACAACCCTTTATGAGACAAACCCCAAAATCATGACACATGGAAGCATCTCACTTTAGGGAGCAAAAGGGAAACAATAGACCCTAGAGACCATTTATCCAATGCGGCCCTACGAGACTAGTCCGCAAGATCGTGAAATGTGGCACAAAGCAAAATGAGAATGCTTGAAACCAAGTTAGGCTGTGAATATCAACTCAATGTGCTAGTTAACAAGATCACGACATGTGGTGTCTTCTTGCTACACAGAGTAACTACAAAATAATATAACCTGGTGAACTTACGACTTGTAGTCTCCATGAGCCGATCGAAAAGATCATGACACATGGCGTCATCTTGTTGCATGGAGTCAATTGACAAGTGAACCAAATAAAACAAGAGAACATAGGCCTTCGCAAGATTGTCAACAAGATCGCTACACATAGTGAAATATCACTCCATAGAGCACATAGATCCCTTATAACCCAAGACAAAAGTCCACAATGGAGATCCACAAGAAAGAGATGCAAAGCATCCTCTTGTCACCCAACTGAGTCTAAGAAGATTCAATGAGGTGGTGAAAATTTTTACACTCCCATTGAAATCAAATCAACACAAGCCCTTAAATCTGAGAATCTGTGAGACAAATTCAACATGGGAAAGGGAATGTGTTCATGCAGCAAACCATGAACACACAAGATATCAGAGTTTGAAACCGGAGTTTGATATTAAACTAAGATATCAAGAATAACATGGCGGATCTCTAAACATAGATTCAATGAAGGTAAAACATGAGCCCAGTTGCCAACAACGCAATAAATTCATAGGTTTGTAATAACAATAATATTAAAATCAAAGACCAAGATTAAAGAATCGAAACTCAGGTTTGATAAAAGTTAAAATGGGAAATATATGTGTGCATGACTATTGTTTTAAAGGGGAATTATCTTTAATTATGCATGGCTTCCTAGAGCAGCCTTATTTGAAGCATTAAATGGGACTTTCACGACATCAGTTAAGTTCCCCTCATGATAAGTAATCAACTAGACTAAACGATATGGATATCATTTATGTAAAATAATGCATCCATATCAATCTAAAGGATTAATTATGGATTGAAACCTTTTCTACTAGCACCCAATGTGAAAACTTGATAAAGCATGAAATGCTTTAAATAGTGGCACCTAGTAGGGATGCTATATAGTTGTATTAGAGCTAAGATTGAGTGACTACTTTAATCAGAAAGGTAAAATATAGCTCATAATTTTTTTCCTGATGGAAATAATAATGTGTCTTAATCAATAGCACGAGGAGGGTGTTACATGTTAGAGATACCATATTTTTGAGCAGCTTTTAGAAAGTACTTTGGTCAATGATGAATACAAAGCTGACAAAGTACACTACATTCCATCCTTCGACTAATGGACAACCCATAAGTGGTGAAAATAGGATGATCATGCATCTTCTTAGGACATACAATTCTAAGAATCATTGCACTTGGGATGAAAGCCTACCTTTCATATGTTGGAAATAGTCATTGATGTCTGTGATATTGTCATTGATGTCAAAGGAAGTAGGTGTTATTCTGCATTAATGCCAAAAGGATGAGTTGAACAGACTTGCAATGTTATTTGGATTTCTCCAATGCCTTTACTTCACAATCTTGTCAAGTCAAGTTGGGTGAAAAGTCCAAACGGGTCAAGCCAAGCAATGGGAAAAGTCCGAATTGGTCTAGCGAAGAAGTGATTAGGGATTCGCAAGTCCTTTACTTCTCTTGTGATTATAAGCTAAGCAAAGTGAAAAGTCTAAAATGGTCTAGAGAAGAAGTAATCGAGGTTTCAGGAGCACCTTACTTCTCTTATGATTATAAGCTAAGCAAAGTGAAAAGTCCGAAATGGTCTAGAGAAGAAGTAATTGGGGTTTCGGGAGCATCTTACTTCTCTTATGATTATAAGCTAAGTAGAAGTAAAAACCCGAAAGGGTCTAGATGAAGTAATTGTGTTTTTGAAGAGGGATTGCTTCTTTCAAGTTGATAAGTCAAGTAATGTCAAAAATCCGAAAGGGTCTAGAAGAAGTAATCGGGATTTCTGAGTGGCTCTACTTCTTGCATGTACATAAGTCAAGAAGGATGGAAAACCTGAAATAGCCTTGAAGAATTCCTTCGGAGGAATTCTTTCGGAAAAAGTGGCAAGGACAATTCTTTCAAAAAAATTATCAAGTCCTTTTCAGAAAACTGTCCCTTACCAAAAAATCTGAAGGGTACATTCAAAAAGCCGAAGGACACTTTGAAGAAGGCCAAAGGACACTTTGGAGAAATCCAAAGGGTATGTGAACCCTTTGAAGAAGACCGAAGGACACTTTGAAGAAAGCCAAAGGGTAAGTCGAAAAGTTCAAAGGGTATATGAACCCTTCCAAAGATGCCGAAGGGCACTTTTCAAAAAGCCCGAAGGGTAAGAGGACCTTGGGAAGAAAAGTCGAAGGGTAGTTTCGAAAGAGCCCGAAGGGAAAGTGCACCATTGTAACCCAAAGGGTAACTTTGGAGAAAGGTCTTGAGAGAAAAGACTCAGACAAAAAATCCGAAGAAATTCGGAAAAGAGCCCGACGACCAAAAAGAAAGACTCGAACAAAAAGTCCAAAGAAAAGAAAGCCCAAAGGAAAAAGAGAATGGCCCGAGAAAGAAAAGAACATGAGAAAGATGTGATGTTCCCTTCTAGCTAGACATTGTACTTTCAGCATGATTAGCCTATTAGTGGCCCTCATAGGCTAATATGACATGGTTAGAGGGTCTTCTCTGCAGTTACCCAAATGGCAGTTGGTTTCTTTGGGGAAGTTTCGACATATTTTGGAGGTTTTCTAATGATTTATTAGAATGTTTCTATTTTTAGAAACCTCATGTTACAAAATGATGTTATAGTTGTACTTTATGCTATAATTCATTATTTTATATTAAAGTGCAAATATAATATATTAAAAGGGAAAAATAATAATAAAATATTATGATGTTTCTAGAAGCTTCCCAAATGAAGGAAAGAAAGAAAAAAGTATAAAGGGAGGTGTGGGCTGCCATTATGAATCATCTAGATTTGATGTTGTCTTTGTTGTGGTATGCTTGTGGAGCCTAGAGTTTTCTACAGTGAATCAATTTGTCTTGGGAATGATAACTCCCATTGATAGCATAACTGAGGGAGTGAAATATCTCTTGAAGGGTTGCATTTTGGAGGTGATATTTTAGTCGTCTCAATTGGAGCAAAATTTGTGGCCATTGGCCAATTTTGGAGAAATCGATTTGGTGAATTTGTGGAGGTTGCATAGTTATCTTTTGGTGTTGGTTTCCATATAGCTTGGCATTGATTTTTCTTGGTTAAGAGAGCATATTGCATTGTAGAGAAAACTGATATAAAAATTAGATATTTACAGTCAAGGAAGGACGCCATTAGGAGGGACGTTTTTGCTTGTGGGGGTTCCAATTTGCATTGATTCTTTGCTTGGCTTGGTGCGCCCACTTCCTTGGAGCATGGAGATGATATTAGATGCTTGAGACAGTGCATATTCATTGTATATTATTTTAAATTCGAGATCAGACCAAAATAGGGGCGGTTGGCTTGGAAAATTCGATTTGGCTTGGGAGATCATCCTTTCACTTGGAAATTGCTTGCTCCTTCATCTATTCTCAAGGGCACCTCAATCCAACCCAGGTTTCATTGCATACAATTCATCCTTTAGTATAGTTTATATTTGTAGCTGGAGGTGTGCATCTTTCATACCATCATACCATATAATTGTAATTCTTGTTTATGCCAAGAGTCTTGGTTAGTCTACTGGAGCATTGTATCAAATCATCAATACAAATAAGAATCACAAGTTGCTGGTCATTTATAGTTATCTTTTGAGCATTTGAATTGAGATAGTAGGTTGCATGCTAACTATTCGACTAAATGTCCATTGGCTATAGGTGATTAGTTTGCTTTGTGAATTCATCTAATTGCATAGAAAAGAACAAAAAAAAAGTCATTCTTGCATCTAAAACTTAGCATTGTCATTCTTGCATTGTTCTATAAGTACTTGAAGCTTTAATCCATCGTCATTCAAATAAATCATCAAACTGTGACAAAAACCAACAAGAAGCACTTTGCATACAAAGTGTTTGAAAAAAATTTACAAGACAGCAAATTGAGACAATTAAGGGCGAATTGGGCAAGGATTGTTACAAAAGAATATGAAGAAGATGAGCTCGATAGAAAGACCCTGAATAAGAAAAGCTAGAAGGAGAGAAAGCCAGAATAGAAAGGAGCGAAAGCGAACTAAGAGAATATTGAGACACAAGATAAAAATCGATAGTTCTAGAATAGGGAAAACAACGGATGACTCAAATAAATGATGACTGGTGCCAAAGACAAAATGAGTAAATCCTCGATTAAAGAGAAGACCAAGCAAACGGTGAGCTCGAAAAGGTCTACGCAAGGCTCGAGACTTATTGATTCAACCGATCAATCTCGATTGGAGAAGCTGCACATTTATGAGATAAACTAAGCAGACGTCAAATGATAAAAAAAGAGTTGAAAATTGCAAGGTAACGAATAAACTGAGGCACGAGAAACGTGCAAGTATAAGTCATCTTTAATGAGAACCTTGGGTGTGAACGCAAGGAGAAGATGAAAAACCCTAAAAGGTAGTTGAATATAAACGAGTTCATGAGGACTTTATGTGTGGTTGTCGCTGTTGCTACAAAATTTTCAAGTGTGAGAAAAAGCGTTGTCAACAAAAGAAATATGCAGACAGAGTAAAACACAGAGAAGGGGAATGAAGTGTATATGAATAAAGCATAACCAGATGTATGCAGATACAGAATGAGACATATCCAGACATAGATTAGGCAAGCAGGAAGATAGAGCACATAGATAATGAGAAGAAGGTGAGTAGTTACAAATTAGACTTGTAACAAAAAACATTGAACTCGATTCACTTGTGAATCCATTGTGTACACTGAAGTCATAGCTCAATAGTTTAGGTAGGTTGGTACCTACATACAAACTGGGTTGGTGCTCAGTAAGGAGATTGGTGTCTCCTACAGATTGCTGTCCTTGAATGAACAAGTGAAGTTAGCCAGTAAGGCATTTTATTGTGAGACTGGATTAGAACAGTAGATTCTAGCAGCTGATTCTCATCGTGATTTTTCTCTTTGGGTTTTCCACATAAAATTTGAGGTTATGTGTTTCTGTGTGTGTGTGTGACTTCTGCATTTATTTTTTGATTTACATATGAATTCACATTTTTTGTCAAAGGTTTTTTAACGGACTAGTTTTAAATCATCTACTGATTCACCCCCCTCTCAGTAGATAGGTGTGTTCAACAATTGGTATCAGAGCCTAGGGTTCCTAAGGAGAAGCTTAATCGGCTTAGAGAGATCTTGGATTAGTGAACACAATGGCCAGTCAAGAAGGATCTTCATCAAAAGGCTCCTCTGTTTGATGGGTCGAACTATGCCTTTTGGAGCATAAAGATGGAAGCATATTTGTCTTCGCTAGGATTCGATGTTTAGATGTCTGTGGTAAATGGATATACAACTCATGTTGTAGCTCCTACTAATCAAGCTGCCAAGAAGGCTTATGAAAATAATGCTAAGGCAAAGAATGCTATTCTTTGTGGACTGTCAAACTTAGAGTTCGTCAAAGTCATGCATTGTAAAAACGCACAAGACATCCGAAACAAGTTAAAAAGTATTTATGAAGGAGACGTCAAAGTGAAGCAAGCCAAGCTGCAAACATACAAAGGCAAGTTCGAAAGTTTGAAGATAATTGAAGAGGAGAAGATTGCAGACTACCTTCTCAAGGTAGATGAGATTGTGAATGCTATCAGAGGACTTGGAGAAATAGTAGAAGAGTCAACTATTGTTAAAAAGGTCTTAAGGTCTTTGCCATCAAGATATGATTCAAAAATATCTACAATAGAAGAAGCAAGAGACTTGGATAAGATCACTGTGGATGAGCTGCATGAAACATTCACAGCCTATGAGATGAGAATGGGAGAGACAAACCCAATTAAAAGAGAAGCTGCATTCACAGTAGCAAACTCAGTTAAGGATGAGACAACCACATCGAGATCTGAAGAGTCAGATGAAGAAGCCAACTTTGTCAGAAAGCTAAAGAGAGGATCTGGAAAGTATAAAGGTAAGTTACCTTTTAAATGTTTCAACTCTGAAAAGGTATAACACTTTGTTGCTAAATGTCTTCATAAAAAGGGAGAAAAATCTGAACAAATGGAGAACAGTAAAAGGTAAAACCCCATAATACATATAAGAAAAACTTCTTTAAGAATAAGAAGGGCTTATGCACAAAAGAAGACAACAACTCAGAGAAAGACAATGATAGTGATAGTTCGGATGATAATTAGGACTGTGCTTTTGTGGCTAGGGGAAATTAATACCTATTCATGGCAGAAGAATCTACATCATCAAATCAAGAACAAGAGGAAGATGAAGATTGGGATGAAGAAGAGGAAGGTGAAATTGATCTAGAAGGAGAACTAGTCTATGCTCTAGGAGAGATTGAGAAACTAAGAAAAAAGAACTCTAAACAGAAGAAGCTTGGGCAAAAGGAACTCGAGAAATCTAATCAAATGATAGTGACTCTGAAAACTCAAGTTGAGGAGCCTAAAAGAATAGAAGAGGTAGTTAAGATGGAACTGTAGTCCAAAACTGAAGAGTGTATAAAACTTGAAGCAGAAATAGTAACCTTGAGAAAAGAATTAGATAAAAGTCTAAAGATGACAAAAGGATCAAACATCTTAAATGGATTAATCAGCTGTCAAAAACTCTCAAATGAAAAATCATGTATTGGATATGAGAAAGGTGAAGATTCCTCAACTAGTATGTCAACTAGTCTATATGACAACTTCAAGATACGAGGAGTAGCAAAAACAAAGAAAATGAATGACAACAAGGATAATAAGATTGACTCAAACAAAGTTGACAAGAGAATTTTTTTTTGAAATGAAGCTTGAAATCAAAGATGCAGAAAGATACACCAAAGTTGCAGATTTGAAGAAACAAAAGGTTACAAGAGTTCAATACACGGCACCAAGAAATGTTACAACCAGGTATTACTCATCCTTTTATGGTTATTGTTACAGTTGTAATCAATTTGGTCATAGGGCTATCGAATGTAGAGTTGTGCCTACAAGAAGAACTAGCTTTATAAGTAAAAATGCATTTGCTCTTCTGTTAGATTCAAGTACAATATGCTACAATTGCAATAACTTTGGTCACATAGCAAAGCACTGTAGGACTAACTTTGTAGTGTCAAAAGTAAAGAAAGGCAAGTCTTCTAATAAGAACAAAGGTCCACAAGTTATTAATAAAGAAAAGAAGACGACATATAAGAAGCCCAAGGAAATGTGGAGAGTGAAACATCAATCCTTGATCGCTCCAACAACACTCCATGCCAAAGAGCAGAATTTATGGGTAATAGATAGTGGGTGCTCAAAGCACATGACTGGTGACAAAAACAAGTTTTTCAAATTAAACAAGTGCAAGGAAGGAACTGCTAGTTTGAGAGATAATACTGCAGTAAAAATCAAAGGTAAAGTAACCTTGCATATAGATGGTAAGCTTCCTACTCATGATGTACTCTATGTCAAAGGACTTAAGCACAATCTACTAAGCATTAGCCAAATGTGTGACAATGGATATAAAGTCATATTTGATGTTGAAGGTTGCAAGTTGAAGAGATCTGGCAAAATAGTTGCCAAAGGGAAAAGGACCGAAAACATCTACAATCTTGTTGAGGTAAACAATAATAGTTGCCTCATAGGAAAGGTTGATGAACGTTGGCTATGGCATAGAAGAATGGGTCATGTCAATTTTGACAATTTAGTCAAAATAAGTTCAAAAAAGTGTGTAAGACATATGCCCATAATCACCAAACCCACAGATACTACATGCAAAGAATGCCAATTAGGCAAGCAAACAAGGGTCAAGTTTCAGACAAAAGAATATGCAACAACAAAGCCTCTACAGATAGTTCATACTGATCTATGTGGACCTCCCAAGACGAAAGGATCAAAAAGAGTTCACTACTTCATGCTATTTGTTGATGATTACTCAAGAATGACATGGATAACCTTCTTAAATGACAAATCTCAAGCCTTTGAGAGATTTAAGATCTTTAGAGCCATGGTTGAAAATGAAATGCAAAGAAAAATCAAATGTCTGAGATCTGACAAAGGTGGAGAATTCACTTCAAATGAATTCGTAGATTGCTGTGAGAAACATGGGATTGAAAGGCATTACTCGACTGCAAGAACTCAGCAAAATGGAGTTGTTGAGAGAAAAAATAGGACTGTCAAGGAGATGGCCAGAACAATGTTGAAGGAAGCTAAACTTTCTGATGGACATTGAAGAGAAGTAGTTCAAACAACAGTATACATTCTGAATACAGTACGGATGAGGGTGAAAAGTGACAAAATACCATATGAACTATGGTATGGAAAGCCTGCATCAGTCAAATATTTCAGAGTATTTGGAAGCAAGTGTTACATCAAAAGAAAGGAGAGCAAACTAGGCAGCTTTGAGTCAAGATGTGATGAGGGAATCTTTCTTTGTTACTCCACTCAGAATAAAGCCTATGTATGTTATACAACAAAAGACTGTATAAAATAGTTTAAAGCATTAACGTCAAGGTAGAAGAAAGATTCAAACAAGTTGAGCCTAATGAGGAGATCAAAATTGAGGAATTAGAAGAAGCAAAAAATGAAGTAGAAGATAGTGAAGAGGAAGAAAAAAGTGAAATGGCACCTGCAAAGTTTGTTCAAAAGGAACATCCCAAGGAGCAGATAATTGGCAACAAAAATGAGGGTGTTCAGACTAGGAGAAGAGCTATAATGAATAAGGAGCAAGTGAATTTTGATCTATTTTTAGAAATTGAGCCGAAAACCTTTAATGAAGCCAACATGGATGAAAATTGGTTGAAAGCCATGGAGGAAGAACTGAATCAAATAGAAAAAAATAAAACTTGAGAATTAATTCCTAGACCTTCAAACAAAAATATAATAGGAACAAAATGGGTTTACATGAACAAACTCAATGAAGATGGAGCTGTTGTAAGGAACAAAGCAAGATTAGTATGCAAGGGATATGCACAAGTAGAAGGCATAGATTTTGAAAAGACATTTGCTCCAGTGGCAAGACTGGAGGCAATAAGAATGTTCTTGGCATTCTCTGTTCACAAGAAGTTCAAGGTATATCAAATGGATGTAAAGTCAACATTCTTAAATGGAAACTTAGAAGATGAAGTCTACATTGAACAACCACAAGAATTTCAGTTCGCAAAAGAAGAAGATTATGTGTGCAGACTACATAAAGCTTTGTATGGTTTAAAACAGGCACCTAGAGCATGGTATTCATGATTGGATCAATACCTGCAATGACAAGGAATCAGAAAAGGGTGTGCAAATAACAATCTGTACTTTAAATTAGAAGGTGAGCATATGTTAATTATTGTTTTCTATGTAGATGATATTATCTTGGGAGGTGGCAATAGTAGCATGTGCAAAGAATTTGCCACACAAATGCAAAATGAATTTGCAATGTCTATGCTGGGAGAACTCTCTTTCTTGGACTACATATTTTACAAACCAATGATGGGATATTCATATCTCAAACCAAGTATGTGAAGGAGATGCTCAAGAAATTCGGCATGGAGGACAACAGACCAGTTAGTACTATGATAACTGGATGCGAGTTGAACAAAGAAGATGAGTTCCCTGATGTGAACAATACATTGTATAGATCAATGATAGGCAGCTTGTACTTAACAACATCAAGACCGGATATCATGCAGGCTGTGTGCATGGTTGCAAGATTTCAAGCAGCCCCCAAGGAATCACATGTCAATGCAATGAAAAGAATCTTTAGATACATCAAAAGCACAAATGACTATGGTATGTGGTACCCTGCAAGTGAAGACTTCACGTTGAAAGCATATGCAGATGCTGACTGGGCAGGAAGTGTGGATGACAGGAGAAGCACTAGTGGTGGTGCATTCTTCTTTGGAAACAAACTTGTGCCATGGCTTAGCAAAAAGAAAGAATTAGGTACACTTTCTACAGCAGAATCAGAGTATGTTGCAGCAGCAGCAACATGTTGCACCCAAGTCTTATGGATGAAGCAAACTCTCAGAGATATCAAAGTAGAGTACAAAGAACCTATCTCTATCTTCTGCGATAATTCAAATGCCATAAACATATACAAGAATCCAGTGATGCACTCCAGAACCAATCATATATCCATCAAATATCACTTTTTGAAAGAAAAGGTTGCAGATCAAGAGGTCAAAATTTAGCATGTTCCAACAAATGACCAAATTGCAGACATATTTACCAAGCCTCTTCCCAAGGAGCAATTTGAGTATCTGAGAGAAAAGTTGGGGGTACTAGCTCCCACACCACGTCACTAATTTTTAGTGATAGGACATAGATCCAGGGGGAGTATATAAGGAACATTATTAACTCCTGGATTAAGAGAAAAGGCAGTTTGGTTAGAAAATTGTAGTTCTTTTGCAATTTGATGACAAAGGTATGTTGGCTCTAGCTTATTAAGCCTGTCTATACAGAGATATGTCGATTCTTGATTGGTCTTTTAGACCAATGTTATATACATGCTCATCTGAAGAATCATGGAGTCATAAGAGCTACATCTGAAGAGCCTACGTAAAAACTTAGGTAAATATGCCATTGCCTAAGGGGGAGTCCTTCACAAAGTGCTCTAACCAGCCAGGTCCAAGGATCAAAACAACCAATCTAACAGTGAATGTTATGGCAAAGACTCTGTCATTAATGTCAAAGGGAGAGAAAGAAGCAAAATGAAAGGAGGAGCAAGCAGAATAAAGATAAGAATAGTTAAGGCATTCTGATAATGTTTTCCCATCAATGACAAATGGGGAGATTGTTGGAAATAGTCATTGATGTCAAAGGAAGCAGGTGTTATTCTGCATTAATGCCAAAAAGATGAGTTGAACAGACTTGCAATGTTAATCGGATTTCTCCAATGCCTTTACTTCACAATCTTGTCAAGTCAAGTTGGGTGAAAAGTCCGAACGGGTCAAGCCAAGCAATGGGAAAAGTCCGAATCGGTATAGCGAAGAAGTGATTGGGGATTCGCAAGTGCTTTACTTCTCGTGATTATAAGCTAAGCAAAGTGAAAAGTTTGAAATGGTCTCGAGAAAAAGTAATCAGGGTTTCGGGAGCATCTTACTTCTCTTATGATTATAAGCTAAGCAAAGTGAAAAGTTCGAAATGGTCTAGAGAAGAAGTAATCGGGGTTTGGGGAGCATCTTACTTCTCTTATGATTATAAGCTAAGTAGAAGTAAAAACCCGAAAGGGTCTAGACGAAGTAATATCGTTTTTGAAGAGGAACTGCTTCTTTCAAGTTGATAAGTCAAGTAATGTCAAAAACCCGAAAGGGTCTAGAAGAAGCAATCGGGAATTCTGAGTGGCTCTACTTCTCGTACGTACATAAGTCAAGAAGGATGGAAAACTCGAAATAGCCTTGAAGAATTCCTTCAGAGGACTTCTTTTAGAAAAATTGTCAAGTCCTTTTTGGAAAATTGTCCCTTAACAAAAAATTCGAATGGTACATTCAAAAAGCTGAAGGACACTTTGAAAAAAGCCGAAGGGTATGTGAACCCTTTGAAGAAGGCCGAAGGACACTTTGAAGAAAGCCGAAGGGGGTAAGTCAAAAAGTCCGAAGGGTATATGAACCCTTCCAAAGACGCTGAAGGGCACTTTTAAAAAAGCCCGAAGGGTAAGAGGACCTTCGAAAGAAAAGCGGAAAGGTAGTTTCGAAAGAGCCCGAAGGGAAAGTGCACCGTTGTAAAAAACTCGAAGGATAACTTTGAAGAAAGGTCCTGAGAGAAAAGACTCAGACAAAAAGTTCGAATAAATGTCTTGGATAAAAAGTCTGAAGGAATTCAAAAAAAGAGTCGGAAGACCAAAAAGAAAGACTCGGACAAAAAGTCTGAAGAAAAGAAAGCCCGAAGGAGAAAGAGAATGGCCCAAGAAAGAGAAGAGCACGAGAAAGAATATGAAGAAGATGAGCTCGATAGAAATAGCCTGAATAAGAAAACCCAAAAGGAGAGAAAGCCCAAATAGAAAGGAGCGAAAGCGAACCAAGAAAATATCGAGACATGAGATAAAAATTGACGGATCTAGAATAGGGAAAACAGGGGACGACTCAAATAAATGACGACTGGCGTTAAAGACAAAATGAGTAAATCCTCGATTAAAGATAGGACCAGGCAAACGGTGAGCTCGAAAAGGTCTACACGGGGCTTGAGACTAATCGATTCAACTGATCAATCTTGATTGGAGAAGATGCGCATTTATGAGATAAACTAAGCAGAAGTCAAATGAAGAAAAGAGAGTTGACCATTGCAACATAACACATAAACTAAGGCACAAGAAACGTGCAAGTATAAGTCATCTTTAATGAGAACCGATTTAGTGCAGCTGGGTGTGAACCCAAGGAGAAGATGAAAAACCTTAAAAGGTAGTTGAATATAAATGACTTCATGAGGACTTTATGTGTGGTTGTCGCTGCTACTACTGTGTTATCAAGTGTGAGAAAAAGGGTTGTCAACAAAAGAAATATGCAAACAGAGTAAAACGTAGAGAAGGGGAATGAAGTGTATATGAATAAAGCATTACCAGATGTATGCAAATATAGAGTGAGAGCCATATGCAGACAGAGATTAAGCAAGCAGGAAGATAGAGCACACAGACAATGAAAAGAAGGTGAGCAGTTACAGATTAGATTTATAACAAAGAACGTTGAAGTGGATTCACTTGTGAATCCATCTTGTACACTAGAGTCATAGCTCCATAGTTTAGGTAGGTTGGTGCCTACATACAGACTGGGTTGGTGCTCAGTAAGGAGATTGGTGTCTCCTAAGGATCGGCGTCCTTGAATGTAACTAGTGAGGTTAGCCAGTAAGGCATTTTATTGTGAGACTAGATTAGAACAGTAAATTCTCACCGTGGTTTTTTCCTTTGAGTTTTCCACATAAAATCTGGTGTTATGTGTTTCTGTGTGTGTGTGTGTGTGTGTGACTTCTGTATTTTTTCTTTGATTTACACATGAATTCACATTTTCTGTAAAAGGTTTTTTAACGGACTAGTTTTAGATCATCTACTGATTCACCCCCCCTCTTAGTAGATAGGTGTGTTCAACATCATATAGCATAACTACAAAAAATCTCTTCATAGCTCTACAAAAAAAGTCCATTTGAGGTATGTTTTGGTTTCCAACCATTGACCCCTATTGATGTAGCTTATCATATGCCACCATCAACAAGAACAACTTACTCAACTCATAAGGAAGTTTACACAACTGCTAAGCTCATTAAACAAATTCAACAACAAGTGCAAACAATTAGATGAAAGACCAATGTTAATTGCAAGCATTGCCATGATCAACATCGGATGCCATACTAGTTCATGATTGGTGATAGAGTGTGACTTCATTTGCAAAATAAATACTCATAGGACCTTATCGCAAGATCTGACCTCTTCGGGATGGCTCATACACTATCACTACGAATGTTGGAAATAATGTCTTTGAGCTCAATCTTCTAGCTTATATTGGTCTTCATCCAATCTCAATGCAAAATTCTTACAACGTACTTTCCACCTTTGTTGGAAACACCACATGCATCATAAGAACTCCAATTAGCTGCAATCAATCCTGATTGGAGTATGTTAACAAAAGTGGACCAAGTCATTTATGCATGGACTAAACACACAAGGAATCATGAATATTCAATCTGATATATTACTAAGCTTAGTCAGATGCGTCATCAAGGGAATTGGTACACAAAGCTCAAGTTGAAAAACTCTTTCCACACCTTTCTAAACTATTCACAATGGGGGTCATTGCTTCTCAAGGAGGGGTGATTGATCTAGGTGGCTCTAGAACATTGATTAACTCATAGTATCACAACAATACTCCATATCGAGTTTTGTCTTTGCCACTGGCTTGTTCATCAACTCAAGTACATATGGTTAAAACTGCAAAGCCTAATTCATCATATCTTATTCCGCCCAGCTCCAAAAGTGTCAACATTGCTCTACACACTTGTTCATCAGTGTCTTTAGAAAATGATAGAACAAAGGATATGAACCTGCGATCAGTTTATTTTCTTGTAACTTTCAAGTCGCCCCCTCATCTTCTACTTCATATATTAATTTACAATAGTGTGAACTACTTAGTTCAGTTTTGGTTTATGCATTTGATCTCTCAGATCATTGTACAGAACTTGCAAGTTCTGAATAAACACAATCTCATGTTAAGGTTCTACCCAACAATTATTCACCAATACCTTTGAAGCCAAAACCAAATCACTTTACAAATGATTGTCCATGAACTACTCATTGATTTCTCTTCTTATAGTAAAGTTGAAAGAAACAAGATTAGTTGTAGTGTCCTTGCAAAAATTAGGGCCCATTCCAAGAAAAAATTAAGAAATGGAAAATATTTTAGTATTAAATGTTGAAAATATTTATAGCATGGCTGGAAAATATTGTGTTAAAAAAACGTTTACTATAGGCTAATTCTAAGGTAAAACCTAGGACGTAGTATCCATACATGAATATTTTGGTGACTCTAATAACATTAAGTGAATTTAGATGAATATTTGTGAATACGTTTATGAAAAATTCTGAGTTAGCGAATACAAGTTTTGAAATTTTGGTGAAAAAATAGGAAATTGGTGTTAAATAGCCCACAAAAAAATACCCTAGCCCATTTTTAGGCCTTTCAGACAAATTCTCAACTCCTTCCGTGGATTTTTCTTTGTTGAGTTGTCCATTACAAGATTGACCAAGGGGTTTAATTTTTCTACATTTTGGGTATTAATGTTGATACACACAAGCAACATTTTCCCCTCTTTGTGTGCCGAGTTCTTCACTGGTCTCACTTCAGATTCTGAAAAATTGTCCTGTTACCTACATATTCACTCTTCAGGAATGTCTACTTTCCTTCTAAAACATCAAGGACACATCTTCATAATATGTCCATCTTCCTTGCGAATAAATCAAGTGTTCGAACCCATAAACCTACAATTTGCAGCTAAATATTTTACCATCAATCTCCACATTCATTAAGTGAAAAAATGCCCAACTGCATTCAAAGAAATCCAGACTCTAGCCTGTCTGTGCAGACTAAAATTCCTAGTACTGTAAATTTTAATAACTTTGGCAAATCACTTGAGCAAGCAGAAATTTCAAATTCATGGCAGAACAATTGAACATCTATACACCAGGGATCGCCTAAAATTTAACCTTTTCAACATCATATTTAGCCATGGTTTCTAAATAAACCTTGGCAGATCATATCACAGGGGAGACTTGGTAGAGTTCAGGCAAGCAGAAAGTGAGAAAAATCAACTGGGACAAGCAAAGAATGGACGAGGAATTAATACAAATGCTGATTTCCTATGGGTTTAGAGCTTTGTACAGCACCAGAGAGTCCTAAAAAGGACCCCTCATTCAACTTGGAAAAATGAATCTATATTTACCATATTGAGCATTCCAAAAGGATCCATATCTAAAATAGGAGAATCAGCTGCCGAAATGTGACCTTATGTAACATATATAAAGTCTGATTCTAAAGGTTGTAGTTGTTTTCCACAGGTAGTAACAATCCATGGCATCAATGCAGTGGGAAGAGGCATATCATTCAACTCTAAAGTGACAGAAGAACTAAAAATATGAGCAAAATATCTCTCTCCAAACTGTCTGACGGGGAAGGACGAACATCTGTTCTATTTTTTATGTATGAGACCAGTTGAATTCTATTCCTCATTGCTGCCTTGTTTTTTCAATATCATAATGATATCTTTGCAGTCTTATTGGGGGCATGCATTGTATTATGTGTTATTTGTCTTCAATAAGTAAATTATGTGAATATGGAACACTGTGGAAGCTAAGATTCTTTCCAAGACTGACTAAACTCTCATTTTCCACTCTCCAAGCATGACCACCTCGATTCAAACCAAACCATGGTGTTCACGCACAACTCAAATTTGCACACAACTGATTAGGAGGCAATGCACAGCCTGTAAAATAATTAATTTGAATATTTAAATCCTTCCCAAGCACAAGTGTCGGAAATACTCAATTGAATTAGGATTGAAGCAACTGGGAAAGGAAGCCAAACCTGACTAAGTTGGTGATTGATTTGGAAAGCACGACCCCTTCTGTATGCTATTTCAATGAATGAACCATCATCAACAGCTCTCTGCACTTGTTTTTTAATCCTGGCAACCCAAGTCATTCTTATGTGTGCATTTGGTATAGCTTCTGCAAATCCATCAATATTTTCAGAGCATTTTTAGCTGTAGGCATGAAAATATTTACTCGGGAAATACAGAACTTCATTGGTTGAAAGATGGAAAACATCAATACCAAAGATGTTGGCCTCCAAGAATGTTTTTTTGGCCATACTTTCTCAATGCATGGCCACCATCTCTATGTTATCATTCCCATGTTCAGAATTGTTTGTAGAGATCCTTAGAGCCACTATAGGTATTGATTCCCTGCAAGATGCAGACTATCTCAGTGGGAGATAAAAACTTTGTTGAGTTGTCAATAAATAAATTTTATTCATGAAGAATAACCTCAAACAGAGAAGTAAATCTAAATAAAAACACAGAAATAAAATAAGTGAGCTGAACTTAAAAGCTATGATAACTTGGAAATTATTAGACTAGTCATCAATAAACTCCCATGTTGGATAGATCAAACTGAACAAGAGGTTGAATTGACTGCCAACTATAAAAACATTGTAACTCAAAAATTCCTTTGTTAATACCCTTACCTTGTTGGCCATGACTAATTAAGGATTTGTAGTATCTACAATAACAATAGTATAATTAGAAAGGAAAACACCTCACTGTCCCCGACCAGAACAAGGTCTGTAAGTGCTAACTATGATAGCATTCTGCTCAAGAATCCATAAAAATCCACTCCTGCTACAGCTAGACAATACATCGTTAGGTCTAACCAGACAAGGGCCTCCTTAAACTAGAGCAATAAGAGAGGAATCAGTCTCAAGGAAACACTACAACAGAAGGCTCATTGCATTCGTCTCAAGCCTTGTGCTCTATAAGAGAAAGCTTCTACCTCACATAACGCTCATGAGAATATGTTACAAAATAAGTTGTAAAGCTACCAAGGAAAAAAGATTAAAGATTTATAAGAGAAAATGGCAGAATGATGCATTTCATCTCAAGATGGTCAATACATATGATGAGTAAGAAGGTTGAGGTGCATGGATGAGTTTATAGACATTACTCATTGAAGCAAGAAGTGATATCCCTCACCAAAGAGTTATATCAAATCAAGCTCTGTGCGATGCTCTTTAAGTATTGAAACCAAAAGAAGTAGGTGTTCTCTTATACCCACTTGGCTCCATTTACCAATTAGCGGTTTGCCCCAATATGAAAGCATCGTTGTTAATGAGACTCTTGATTCTTGACAGCATATCTTGAGCTTAACACCCATAACAAAATAAAGTGGGCTAACAACATAAATTATTGACTAGAAATGTAGGCTTTACCCTAACATGGGTCATTTGCATTTGAGCTCCCACTTCCAGTCGATATGTCTTATATTAATAGCACACTAAAAGCCAATAGTTAATACATGTTCACATGCCAATATAAGGATTATAGACAACATATCAAAGTCTTCTTGGGTGATAATCTTTAGAATTTATGACAACCGATGTTTTAGGAGCTCTTCTATTTGCGATCAATTCATTTTTCAACTTCAGGTGTTCCCCTTGGGCTTATCTGTCAGCAAGTAGTTCATTTCACCAACCAATTTGAGCCTAATGATATTCTACTAGCAGTTGATAACTTGATAGGAAGTACCCAAAGGATTACACAAAAGAAATGGGTGATAAAACAATATAGCACTATAAGAGAAGATATGAAGATTTTTGGAATCCCAAAAATAAAGGTATAAATATAATAATACTCCTGTTCTGATGCTCCCTCTTATTTGGGAAATCTAATCAATACTACTGTACATTGAGTATATACCATAGTGTTGAGACTTGGACTCAACAAAGACTCAGCAAGCCTTTTTTTGCCTCGAACTCAGACTCAGCAAAAAAACTCAGAAAAGACTCGGTAAATTTTTAAAAATAGTGAATTTTAGGAGAAAAAACTATTAAAATGCATTCCATATCAAATCCACTGAAAAATTCACTTAAAACTAGTTAGTTAGATCTAACATACACATGTATACACAAAGAAATAAGAAAATAATGCGATATTGAATGTTTTCAGTTGAACAATTGAACTTGAAATTTGAAAGTCGAGAACTAATATTAAATAGGAGTTGTTTTTATATTCATCAAATTATTTTTTACATACAAAATATGGATTTAGAAATCCATGGCGATGGCATCAACAAAAACATAATATAAAAAGATACATATAAGGTTAAGAAGAGCATGCATCGCTCGTCCTCTCAACACAAGCTCCAACACGTTAGAGCCTATGACATTTTTTATACATCAAAGAAGCAACTGCAGCCATTGTACCCGCCCTTGTGGTATCACTATCTACCACAATATCTTTATCCCTAGATATATGAGCTCGCTCGTCCTCCTCTCCCAACGCTACAAGCTTTGCCTCGCGATCAGTCTGATCAACCCATTCATGGCCCTCCTCTGTAAACACACGATTGTCATCCTCTGTGATCCACTCTGACTATGGATCATACTCCTCTAACCCAATGGGGGATCAGTCTTCCTCATCCCCTATAATCTTCTTGTGATGGAGGCGAAGGTTGTAATGCACAAATACAAGGTCATTCAACCTTTGCATTGACAACCTATTGCGCTTTTTGGAGTGTATGTGCTTAAACATATTCCAATTGCGCTCACACCCAGAAGCACTGCATGGTTGATTTAACACTCGAATAGCAATCCTTTTAAGATTCGGCACCTTTGCAGCAAAATTTTCCCACCATGCATCTGTTACCATAGGTATTAAAATGTCTTAGACTTCAATTCCAAAAACTATGAAAAAATGATAAAAAAATGGAAAAAATTGATCATTCAACTCAAAATTTACTTGGCTTAATTGTTGTCCTAGCTACCTTGCAAATATCTGGAGAAAAGAGATATCCTAGTGCTCGTTTGTAGATCTCAATCTCGGACATAATCTTCACCCTTGTCTGCACATTTGTCTCCATGGCCTCTATGACTGTGTAAAGGCCACTCATAACCTCCTTGTCAGCTTTAAGCTCTCAAGGAATTGGAAGGTTGGGTTCAAAAAGTAGGCACAAGCATGAAGTGGCCTATGGAGTTGTCTTATCCACCGTTGGTCAATGATAACCCAAATGGGCATATACTTAGCTTCGACCATGCCATGGACAAATTTTATTTGCTCTTTGGCTCGGTCCATGCTTTCATAAATATAACCCATTGCAGGTTTTTCTCCATCAACCACGCAAAGGAGAGAAACCAATGGTTCGGTGACCTATAACAAATATTAAAAAACCTAATTTAGAATTATAGCTCTTAAGTATTAAATAAAAAAATTAAATTACATTATGTTTTTAAACAAAGAAAATAAAAATTCAAGCAAATTAAAATGACTTACATTTACAATCTCCTTTGTCAGCACCCAAAAGTGGGACTCATCAAATACCCACTCTACAATAGCAACCCTGCCAATGGTCTTTGCATATGAAGACTCGCTCCATTTCTCGATAACAAACATTCATTTCAACGAAGCTTTTGATTGTAGCAAAGATTGCAAGGTGATGAAAGAGGTTACAAAATGGGTTACATCAGGTCGGACCAGCTCTTTGTCTGTGAACTTTCTCATTAAAGAGAGGACCCAAGCATGGTTGGAGATGTACTTATAAATATTATGACCCTACTCCACAATTGGCATGACCCACTCCATTTTCCCACTATCCTCTAGCATCAAATCGATGCAATGGGCTGAGCAAGGAGTCCAAAAGATCGAGGGGTGCCTTTGCATGAGTAGCCTACCTGCAGCAACATAATTTGTTGCATTATCCATGACTACTTGTACCACACTTTTTTCACCCACCTTTGCAATAACTTCTTCAAAAATGCCACATAAGTAATCAATATTTTTAATTCTCCCAGAGGCATCAATGGACTTCAAGAAGATAGTCCCACCTGAAGAAGAAACCAATAAATTCAGCAATGTTCTATTTTTTCTATTTGTGCATCCATCGGACATGATAGTGCAGCCCTTATTCCTCCAAATAACTCGTTGCTCATCAATGATTGATTTCACATCAACCACTTTATAAGACAAAATTGGCCCCCTTAAATCATGAATAGAGGGAGCTTTGAATCCCCGACCAACAATGACGATAGCATCCACTAGCGCTTGCCAATAGGGCGATCTAAAATGCCAAAAAAAAAAAATTAGAATTTAAATATAAAAAAAGATTTTATAATTAATAAACATATTTAGATTCTTAGAATTACATTAACATTTTAAATTCATAATTTTTTTATTCTTAATGTAGAAGAAATCAGAAAAATATGATATTAATTATTACCTCACCGCATGAAAAGGAATGTCACAATAGTACTAAAAGTTACCCACTATGCTTCTCAAAGCTACATGTTTGTCCTTGTTCCAACCTATGATTTCTAACAATGGTTGGGAATCAAGTTGGGATGAACCAACTAGTCAAACTACACTCTCGAGGGCCAATGCCACTTGAACTCGATCCAGGAATTGAAGACATGGGTTTGGATTTGGAAGTAGCAACTATTTGTTGGTTTTGCTTCTCCTTTAACTCCTTTTCATGAAATCTCTCCAACTGAGCTGTGATCTCCCTTATAACCTCAGGGTCTGCGGCGGGACATACTGCAGCATCACGCTTAGGTATGTAGGCAAGGTGACATTTTAGGCAATTAATGCCGCCACCAAGAAATTCAACCCCACAATATTTGCAAGTCACATGCCCTTTCTTCAAACCCTCAATGCCACGCTTCCAAGCAAGGTCTTTCGGATGTTTTGATCCTCTTTTCATGGTAACCATAGGATGGTAGACCGTAGGACCCAAAAACCTACATTGTACATAAACAAAAATTAATGGTAAGGGCCATAGGGTTAACATTTAAGTTTGCAAATTTTAAATATACAACAAGAAAAAACATAGAATAGAAAAACAACAATAACCATGGTTCATAATACATATTGCAAGAAAAAAAAAGAAAGGAAAAAGGTAAAAAAATAGCAATGGAAATGAGAGAAATAAAAGAGAAGTGTTCATGCAATTTACCTCTTGTAGATGCACACTTGACTGAGCTCTAAGCCTCCAACAATGCATAGCCACACACAATCCATAGTGCATAAACGTTGACTTGAAGCTTTGGATCAGCCAATGCACTTAAAAACAACCAATCCCTTGAAGCTCTAGCCTCCAAGGCTCCAACAATACACTCACTTGTGGCTAAACCAACCTTTGCACACTAGCAATCAGCCCCTTTGTAGAAAAAAGAACAAATCTGAAATTCTGAATGATTCAATCACAATGGGAGAAAATGAAAAATGGATTGGGCTTATGAAAACAAAGTTAGAATGAGTAAATGGTACTTTGAGGATGTTAAAATGCCTTTTAGGTTTAGGTTTATGTTTTTTTTTTCACTTTATTGTGCATTTTTAAATTTTTTTTTTGCATTTTTTTAAAAAATTGAAGTTTTCTGCAGATTCACCGAGTCTACAAAAAAACTCAGCGAGGCCTCGGCTTGATGGACTCAGGCTCAGAATCATGAGTACTTGCCAAGACTTGCCGAGTCTCAACACTATGGTATATACCATACCTCCCCTCTCAATAAGCTTGAACCCAAAACATCAATATAATTTTTAACTTCTTTCTTAATAATGTCACAAACACAAAATTAATAGATATAAACTCCTCAATCCTGTATTGAAGGGTCCTATTTCTTCTTTCTCTTCATTAATGATTCATCAACATTTATATCAATCTTTGATAATGTTGTCCATAGTTTCTTCTATCTTGATTCCAAATATAGTCATTTCTTAACCAATTTAACCTATAATATCTTGGCTCATTATTGTCATTTGCTTTCCAATGTTTAATAGTTTCATCAATCTTCTCATTTGCATCAATATGTATCATATTGTCTTTATTTCTGAATTTCATAGTATTGAGAATGTTGATACGCTTGTTATTGTCTACCCAATCAACTTTCATGATGGAGGTTTCAATATGGTTATGCATTTCTAGTGGATTATTCCCCGTCTTCCACCTTTTCTTCCATTAGTGTATGAGATTCCTCGTTTTATTTTAGCAATTTGATAGGTTTTTCTCCCAATTTCTTCTTTCTTTGTTAATTTCATTTAAAATTTTGTATAACTCACCATGTTCTTCTATCCTTCCTATAACCATAGTTTACATAACCGGTGAATATTGACCGATTACTCGGGTACTCGCCAGAAAAAACCTGCAACGATTACTCGCTGCTCAAACTCACCATTTTTTTTTACCGTAGGTTTCTGCCTATAGGCAAGTACTTGTCGTGTACTCGCGAGTAATCGTGAGTACCCAGTGAGGACTCGGCGTGTACTCACCTGCAAGCCTGTATTTGTCCTAGATATGTCCAAACGCTTCCAGCACACATCCAAGCTGGCAAAACACTAAAAAACACTATTAAAACATGGAAAAAACAAGGAGATTTGTCTTATAAATTGAAATAATCTCCCTCATTGCATTCACACAAGATTTGGAGCTTTCAAGAGCGAATTGGAAGGAGAATTCAGAATTCAACAAACATATTTTTAGGTTTATATATATATATATATATATATATATATATATATATATATTTTAACATGTAAATGAATGTTAATTTAATTATAAACATGTTTAATAAATATTCATGCATTCCGTTCAATTTTGTGGAATGCTATTTATAATTTATGTATAATTTTTGTTTAAAAATGTTTTTTTTTTAATTGTTAGAGTTTTTGTTTATCATTATAAATTATTTATTGTAGAGAATTGTTATCGATGTTTTAAATATTTTGTCCTAACCCCTAGGGTTACGTCAAAATGTTTAAAATTAAATTTACATGTTTATGATGTAAGGCTATGTTTTAAATGTTGTATTTTAATTTGTGTTAAACGTTTTTAGTTTTTTTTTTTTTTAATGTTGTTTTGAATATGTTTGCAGGTATATCGTTAGCGAACAATGGCATCCACCAGTGCATTGAGGTCAGATTCAGTCAGTGGTGGGCAAACAGCTTACCCTAATTCTCACAGTGTTGCTTGGAAGTATGTTGTGCGAATTGTATTGTTCCAAATGGTTTCAGTTTGTTCATTTTGTACAAAAAAGATGTCAGGGGCATCAATTGCCTCAAGTACCACATTTTATGCATTCTTTGTCATGATGCCATGCCTTATCCTAGTGTCACAAAAGAGGCAAAACGAAAGATGATAGTAGAGCTTACATTGTTGAAGGAAAAAAAATTAGAGTGGGCAAGGATGCAAGTAGCCATAACAATGGCCATTGCTCCCACATCGACAGAGGAAGCAAAGACAACTATGACAGAATTTGTGCACTCTACGTCTGGGCCACACAAGTGCCATGGCACATTTTCATTGAGTTTGAGCCAAATACACTCTTTTTTATGTCTAAAAACACACTTGGGGCACAACCTTCACTGCGAGGTACATGATGGAATAAGGAGGCACATGCAAAAACAGATAAAACATGAGCAAATTTTTGGTACTTCAACAACCTTCTCTTCAATATGGCGAGGAGCCTGTATTGAAAATATTTGGTGACAACATTGACAATTGCAGAAAAAGAGTACAAGGCACCCTCTCCAAGAGACTTGAGTGAGAGGTTACTCCAGAATGCAAGTGAAGATGCAAAGGTGACTATAGAATATCAGAGGAGGTTGTGGCGTAAGTTCGGATGCACCATTCTTTTCGATAGATGAATGGATGGAAAGAATCACACTTTCATCAACTTTTTGACATCTTCAAATGGTGAGCTGATTTTTTTGAAATTCATTGATGTATCTATTAAGATAAAGAATACAAAAACTTTGAGCTTGATGGTCGAAAAAGTTGTTTTAGAGGTGGGTATCAAGAATGTTGTCCAAGTTATCATAAACAATGTAGCAGCATGTGTGGTGGTTGAGAGACTTCTCAAGGAGAGACATCCATCAGTCTTTTAGACCCCTTGCACATCCCATTGCCTTGACCTTCTTTTGGAGGACATAGGCAAACTTGATTGGGTGCGACCGATTGTATAAGTTAGAGAGATCACAAAATATATACATACAATCACTCTTGGGTTCTCAACTTGATGAGAAAGCCCACCAAGGGGAAAGAGCTTATTTGAGTAGGTGTCAGCAGATTTGCAATGCACTTTCTTACGTTGCAAAGTATTTGCAGTTTGTTGACTTTTTTGAAGCAAATATTTGTAAGTCAAGCTTGAATGGACTCGTCATAATCCAAAAAAGTTGGAGTCAAGGTTGGGAAGACAATTTTCAGTGAAGCCTTCAAAAAGAGAGCTACAAAAATTGTCAAGGTAATTTAAAATTTCAAGTCAATTCTCTTATTTTCAATTTTTTAAACTTAGTATTTGTTTTATCTAAAAATTTGTAACTTTAATTTGTTTGTAACTTTGTAGGTGTTAGAGCCTTTGATGAGGATTTTGCACTTGGTAGATGAGAAACAAAACCCAAAGAGTTATATTTATGAGGCCATGGATAAGGCGAAAGAGGCCATCCAAAACTATTATAGGGGAGATCGTGTCAGATTTGATCCCATTTGGAAATTTATTGATCGGAGGTAGAACAATCAACTCCACCAACCCATCCATGCAGTGGGGTACTACGTTAATCCCAGGTATTTCTACTCCGATGGCTTCACAGATACTACTGGTGAGGTTATGGAGGGACTCTCAACATGCATTAAGAGTATGACACCTGACATTGAGGTGAGGGACCTCATTATTTCAGAGTTGCAAAATTACAAGCAGGCTAGAGGGAGGCTCTTTTTTTCAGTCCTAACTATCTGAGGGAGAGCCATGCAATCACTAGGTAATAGAAAATGAAGTCTTTATTTATACCTTACTAGTTCTAAATTTATAATTATTAATTACTTACAAAGTTTTAAATATCTTATTTATAAGGTCATGGTGGGAAGATTGGGGTGGAAATACCCCAAATATTCAAAAGCTAGCCCTCTGCATTTTATCTCAATCTTATAGTGCTTCTAGATGTGAGCGCAACTATAGTTTGTTTGACGTCATTCACACAAAGAAGCACAACAAGTTGAGCCAACAATGCCTCAATGATCTAGTTTTTGTGCAATACAACCTTCACCTTCACACAAAAAAGTTGAAAAACACATCATGGGAGCCTATCAATCTAGATGAGATTGATCCCTACAGTGATTGGAATGCACAAGAGGAGGCCTCCATGTTCATAGAGCACAAGATTGTTGATTTCAAAAGGCAAGCTATGGAGGGTGTAGCTGTAGCAGGAGACATTGGATTAGAGGACATTCTTGAAGATGAGGATGAGAATGAGACAGAGGTGGAGGTGGAACCACAACATTTTAGGCAAAGCGAGAAGGGGCAGTTGAGTGGGAGGACTAGACTTTCTCAAGGTCCCTTAGTTTTTCAGAGAGCTGAGAAGAGAAAGTTATAGATTCTTGGAATTTGTACTTGTAATCTTGTAGATTCTTGTATATATCACTGTACCAATTTTTTATTGACAACTTGACAATGTCACAATTGTATTCACATGATTATGTGATTTTGTACTTTATTTGTGTTCAAATCTAACAAAAAACACTTTACTAACATTTTACAGAGTTATCTGATACATTTTGCAATTGTAATGTCTAGAAAATTTATGTTTTTTTGATAAATTTAAGTATTTTATTTCCTTTGTCGAGTATTCCCAGTTATTCGATCTCGCCTATCAGTTACTCTCCAGTTAAAAAAAAATCCCCACGACGAGTACTTGTCAGTTACGGTTATGTATACCATGCCTATAATTGTTATTTTTATTCTTTTTCAAGTTGTCTAGCAATTTTATTATGTCTTTGTTTCTATCTCTTGGATTCATTGTCTCCTTTTCATTCATCTATCTTTACTGATTATTTAACATTCTTAACAAAAACATATTCAATTTCCTTGCTCATTTCTTCGTTTATATCTTTTAGATCTATTTTTTGTTGACTCTCCAGATTCTATTCATTTAGAAGCTTGACTTTGATCAAGAGTGATTGATTACTTTTTCTTAGTCCTCATGAAGGTTGGTAACACATGCATTGCTCATTCCAACATTTGGCACCATGTTGTCAAGGATCATGTTGTTGCCAATTTTTTGATGGATAAAAAAAGATTGTCTCCAAGGCAGAAGATGCAAGACGTGCTAAATAAGTGACAAATATTGGAGTCACGTCAAAGCATCTTGATCATCAGAATGACAATAGGGGAAGGTGAACATTTGTAGCTAGAATTGTCATGACACATGGCAGTTCTGTAACAAGGCTGTTTAAAGATTCTCTATAACAATTCCATGGGAGGTTACACGGTAAACCGGTTAGCCATATTTATCAGTGGGAGGTTGTACCCATGAGACTGTGCATAAATGTTTTGATATATAATGTAAACTGGTTACCAATTTGAGCTAGTTTAATGTCAATAGGAGCTAGCTTTGTTTGTACTAAGATAATTTTAAACATGTTGACAACAAGCAACTCTATATAGAAAAATACAATTAGAGAAATGTGAAGACTTCACTTGACTTATTCAACAATGATGGAAGTCATCCTCATACAGATAAAGCCATATTACAAGAAAATTTTGATGAGGAGAAACTTGTATCACTTGGTGGATTATGCAATAGTATTCACAAATTCCCTTTTGTTCCACTGACCAGGTTTTGTGTTGGATTTTGTAAAGCATATTTGGATCTCAAAGAACAATTGCATGCCGAGTATTGCACATACGGCACCCCAAAGTTGCAAATCTACGTGGATTTATAGGCAGATATTAACCAAGCCCCTGCAAACAAACAAATTGCACAAAAATTACTATGGGTTCTCTCCTTTGTAGAATTATTGTCTGCCTAACATGCAAGTATTCTCCTTTTGTGTGTGTGTGTGGAGAAATGGAAGTGTAGAGGCTGAAATGTAAAAATTTGTTGGCCGACAATAGAGGCTGTGATAAAAATACTACAAAGGCACTATTAATAAGCAGAAAATGAATTAAGAAAAGATTATCAAATAACTTAAGGTTTATAGACAAGAAGGAAAAGAGAACAACTTGCAATTGAGGAAGACAAAGAAGTGCATGAATATGTTCAAAATTTGAGTGGAGGTCAAGGAGTTGACCCCCAATTTTGGCTAAGTATATATCTATGCAAATAGAGCTATAGTATTGAAACATAGTGGTTGAAGTGCATTTTGACCAAGTATAGTGGCATGAGAAGGTATCACAACGAGAAAAGTAGTGCATGCTATAAGCTATATGGATTGGCGTGCATAAGGAGGTATAAGGGAAGGGCTTGAAGGAGGTTTTTGACATAGGCTTGTAGTGTGCCTAAGAAAGGAACTGCACACAGGGAATGTAAAACATGGACTCTGGGCATTCAGCAAGCACAAATGACGTAGAGCTAACTAGTAAGAATCTTGGGAGCACACAAAGTAGAAGAATAAGAGACTGCAAGACACATAGGTGCCCAAATAGGAAAGGTGGTTGACGACAAGCTCGAACATAGTAGAATAGGGATTTCAATGGCACAAAACATGAAGCTTGGATATAGAAAGTACAATTGACAATGAACATGGACTTTGTTAACATAAAACATGTCATGTCCCCCTTTTGGACATAGAACAAGAAAAGATCCTTAGCTGAATTCCTGGATATTCTCCGTCGGCTAAGGGAAGGTAAAATCAAAGAGGAAACTTTCATTCTATTTTTAAGTTATAAGAGATATTTTTTGATATATTTTTTTTAATTATGACTTAAAAGTGACTTGTTGAGCATGGGTTAACTTAACCCTTAATGAGAAAAAGGCATAATCTCTTTTAAACTACACTAACTCTCCCCCCAAGTGGAGTGCCCCACTTTGGAAAGGGTATTTAAAGAGGTTGAGGTCTCATTTGGAAAGGGATATGCTATTTTGGATATTGATTTGGAGACTAAGCATGAAAAGCTTAACTCAAAGCTTTGGAGACGAAAACATTCAAGGTTCTAAAGGATTAGGGACAAAACCCTCTAATTCTCATAGTGGGTAGCTTCATTTCAGAGGCTGTAATTGATCATCATATTCATAAAATAAAGGTTTGACCCCTTCCTAGGGTGTGATGAATTAATTGTAAGAGTGACGACTAGGTCAAGGAGGAAGGAGACAAGGTTTGAGGCCATTTGACAAGGGTTTGAGGCCATTTCTAGGGCAGCAAATTGGTTTGTGTGTTTGAAGAGCCCTATCATGGGCTAAACTACATTTTGAGAGATTTAAGACCCCTTGTCCTAGGGTTGCATGGATAAGGACACAAGAAATATACTTCTGCAGCTAGGCAACTCCCTTTGGGGATTGGATTCATCAATTTTTAGGGCTAATTCAGCCTAAAAATCAGTTTGGAATATTGCATAATTACCACTATTTTATTACTATTTTTCCAATCATTCATTGCTCCAAAATTCTAAAAAAAAGGTATTTATGACAGTTGCAATATTCTGTAATTTTCCATAAATATTTGATCATGAATAAGGTGTTTTGAGTTGAATCGATGCCCTAATATTCATTATAAAATTCAAAAAATTATTGCTAGGGTTTGAAATTATTTATGACAGTAATTGTGAGATTTTTGGTTATCAAGGGTTTGCTAGAAAAATATTATCTTTGGTTAGGATTTTGTGATAAAATTTAGATTTCAAGGTTTGCCCCAATTTAAGAATATTACAATGGTATCAGAGTTTAGATCTTGCCAGCTTGTGGGTTAGATCAAAAATTTAATGCGACATGATGGAAGCAGTTGGGAAAGAGAAGCTCTATAGAGCAAGAAGGAAGGAGGAAGCTAGAGTGTCCATGTCAACCAATAGATGACCTAATCAACATCTTGGAAGAACTAGAAAATAGGTTATCCAAGGTAAATCAGTCACAATCTGTGACAATGGAATGGGCAGTGCAACCCTCCATGATTTTCTTGGTTCAGTCCCAACTCTTGAGACACCTAAACAAAAAGGCAAGGCTTTTGGTTACAAATTGTGTTAGTGAAATTACAAGAATGACAACTCCCAAGGTTCGTTACAGTATCAAAACCATGAGGGAGATATTTCAGCGGATTGTGGAGAGTTTCCAAGGTCTAGAGGACAACAAACGATCTTCTTTTGCCAGGAGGGTTACAATTCTAGAAACTATGGCAAAAATCAGGTCATGTGTTTTGATGTTGGGTTTAGAATGTGATGATCTTATTATTGAAATGTTCCAACATTTCCTTGTAGCTTTCAATGAGAATCATGCAAAAAATATTGTAACTTCTATACAAACAATTATGATTTTGACTCTAAATGAGAGTGATGATATTTCTCAACAATTATTATCTATCTTAGGGGTTAATGTGAGGCAAGAACAAATATTTTCTCCAATTGAACATATGTTGATTGAAAATGTTGTTAGAAAATGTGAGAAGTTGAAGCCTTATTTGACAGTAGAGCAAAAGGAAGAGACAACACTTTAGGGCAGCCTAGGGTTACAATTTCATAACATCACAAAACAATCACTTTGGGGTAGTATGAGCCCTATCAGCAGGGTTTAGGGCAGCAAAAGGAGCTGCCAAAGATGGATAAAAATAAACGTCAAATTTGCAAGAGGGTTGCAAAGAGGAATTTCGGCAAGACCTCATTGTGAAGCATGCACATGAGGGAAATACCTCACTAGCTCCTTATGATGGCTTCCAATTGGGTGGAATTTTCAGAACATCTAAAGGTAAGCAATTTAATTATCTTTATAGCAAGGATTTGTTGTATCACCATCATACTATGTCCTTACAATATTTTGATCGTCATGAGGATCATGCTAACAATGAGGATAAGATAAAGGGCACTAAATGGAGGAGGAATTTCTTCAAGAAGACTCAAGGATTGGGAGTTGCAAATTTCTAATATTGGTGTGGGATTCAGGTAAAAATTACAGACTCAATGTTGTTTTCCTACAAATTCTGAGTTCATGTGCACCCATACAAGTGGGTTGGCAAAACCTTTCAGTCATGGGAAGGAGCAATTTCCAGTTGGTGACTGTGGGGAAAGAATTCTTAGCCTTTGAAGTGTTTTCAGTCACTACAATGCTCCCAATTCATGTTGTTGCATGAAGGTTTCAACTATGCAGTTGCTCCATTTGCAGGTTGCTAATCTTGGTAAAATTAGATTAGGCTTGAGTAACTACAAATTCAATCATTTTAAGGCCATAAATTCTGAAAATTCCCTGTTGAGACAGCCACTACAAGATGCGGGAACTCACCCCACCTCGAGTATAATAAGAACCACACACCTTACAAGTTTGGTAGGTGTTATGAATTCTAAAAATTCTAAGTTGGGACAACGGTACCAAGATAGGTGTGTTCAACTCCTCTTAAAGGTGCATGCTTTGAAGAAAAAATTTTTGAATTCTAAAATTGTCATGTCCCCCCACCCCGCTTTGGCCTAAGCTTGGACATGACCCTTAGCCTAGGTATTTTGGGGTTTTCCCCTAGGCTAAGGGAAGAAGGGCAAAAGGGAAGCACTAATTCCCCCTCCTTAAGGGTAAAAAGTGAGTTTTCACTTAAGTTATTCTAATTTTGCATTAAGGAGGGCCCATTTGGACTTAAAAGGCTTCCATAGCCTTTAAGTTATTAAAAAGGTATCCCACCGTTCTTATTCATTTAACTATTCCTTTCAAGTGGGGCACCCATTTTGGGAATGGAGGGTAAATAAAGTTAATTGCAATTCATGTTGAAGGGTTATGCTTTTATGAGATTTGATTTGGAGGTTAAAGCACGAAAATGCTTTGCCTAGGTCTTGAAGACAAAACCCTACAAACCAAGGAAGGCTTAGAGATGAAAACCCCTATTCCTCAACTAGGGCAGCACTAATTCAAGTGTTGCAATTGAGCATCAAATCAGAAATTGACGAGTCCAACCCTCTCCTAGGGTGGAGACTTAATTGCTAAGTTTGTTGACTTGGTGCATGAGGCTAGGCGACTTGGTTGGGAACCCAACACCTAGGGTTTTTGAGGATTTGAGGGTGACGAATTATCACCTATTATTGAAGACCCCTTTGGAAGGGTTGCACTACAATTGAGGAGTCAATTTTCTGAGTAGGGCGACCTCATTTGGGAGAGGTTTTCACCCTTTTCTAGGGCTTTCCTTACCTAGAAACCATTTCTAAGATTTGCATAACTATTTTGTAATTTTATTGGAAATTATCCAATAAATCTTGGCATCAAGTGTTCGAAAAAAGGTATTTATTTCAGCTGTAATATTCTAATAATTTTTGGGGAATCATTGAGCATGAAATATTGAGGGTTTTGAGGTAAAATGCTGCAATAAATTATAATAATTTTATCAATCAAAGCACCTAGGGTTTGGGGGCAATTTGCATTTTAGATGCCCTAATCTTGCTTGGAAGGGTTACTAACTTGTTCTTAGGGTTTGAGGTAATTTTTATATGATTTTGTGAAGTTTATAGCTAGGGTTTGCTGTGAAAATTCAGAAAATAATTTCATATTGCTAGGGTTTGCCAAAAAAATCCATAAATTCATATTTGTCCCAAGTTGGGGACATTACAAAGATAAAAGATGTTGAAAAGGTCACAAGCCCTCTTCATCTGGTAAGGAAAGATGGGTGAGTTGAAGGCAACTCAAGGTATGAAAATATTTTAAATTTGTTGCGTACTTATATGTCATCTAGGTTGAATGGTCATGAGAGGCAGCACATGTACGGAAATGAACCATTGGCAAGATTTGTTTTTCTTTGTACATCATGGCAAGGTTGCCTTCATCATGGACAACCAAGTGAAGGTGAGGATATAATGAAGAACACTTGGAATGACAAAAGAGGGAGGGATTCCCTCGTTTCAGGCTTTGAGGGTGTTCATATGGGAGTTTGGAAGGTGAGCTTTCAATGGGAATGCAAGAAAGCTATGGTTTCAATTATGTTCAAAGTTGCATTGTTCAGAAAACTTGGTAACCTATGCCATAGACTTGAAGAGAGATCTATGAAGATCCCTGGGAGCTATAATGGACGCCTTGGCACCACAATAAATGAGGGTTACTAAGAAATTTTGTGGAGCATTGGCTAGAAATGGAGTTTCCAATAGGCAAGAGTGGAAGGTTACACCAAGGAAGAAGGAAGGCACACCTCTGAAGACCATGTTTGGTTGAGTTTGACAAGAAAAACCATGAGGGGCAGTAGTTGTACACATTTTTGCCATGATGCCAACCACAGTATCAGCCCCTCTAGCGTGAGCATGACAGTCATAAAGTTCATTTTGAAGGCATGTTGCAAGGGGGAATTCGAAAAGGGTGAGTTCTTGTCAAAATTGCTCACAACTAAGGGTCATAAGAAGGTTGTGTTGTCAACCTGGAGTTGCACCCTGAATCGAAGACGTGCTGAAATGGTTAATACTCTCTCCAGTTGAAACAATGGGATCTTCTCACCAGGGTGGGTGCCTCAATGGTGAGAAGAATCTCCAGAAAAGGCTGGTTCCTATAAGATGTATCAATAAGGATCTCTACTCTGCGTTGCGGACTACCATGAAAAAGGGAGAAAGAAACTTGAAGGGAAAATCCCACCTAATGACGGTGATACATCAGAATGTTGATCCACCCTACTTGGAACCTTGAACATTGAACGAACAAGGGAAAAGGAAGACCTTTGATTTCAATTGATCACTATATATAAGTATTTCATGAGAAGGTTCGATCCAATGATAAAAACGTGAGAAAAAACTATGGAGAGAGGTCTGATACAAGACACTTTGCAGCGACCTAACATCCACTTATCGCTTCAGCAAAAGACATAAAACACTGAACATGATCTGCATATCATGATAAGCTAGCAACTAGGTATGAATCAAAATTTGAGAAGGGAGAGAAATCTACCACGTATGCAAATTGTTGAATGAATGTACACTATGCCAGCACGTGAAATTTGAAAGTACAATCCTTCTATTGATTAAAGAGGTTACACAACTCACCAATGGCAGTCTGGTCTTACCAAGAGAGGGATGGATTTTTACAAGGCTGAAAAGCCATTAATATAGAAAATTACAAAAAGCCAAGAGATTGATGTTGGAAAATAGAGAGGGAGTAAACTCAAACCAACTCAGCCTTTACAAAAGTCTATTTTGTCTTGCATGAAAATTCCTTGCCTTGAAAAAAAAAAAATAAGACAAGCTTTGGATGCATGAAATCTACAAATATATGTCTTGACTTGAAAACCAGTGAACTCCAAAACAAGAGTAGTCAAATCCACTCGAACTGCTGGAACGTTTGAAAGTCTCCCATTTGCATGAAATCAACACAAATGCCAAATTAAGAATTACGTTTAAACCCCTAGAACATTTCAAGCTTTGAAACAAACAAGAGTGCGTGCATGGAATTTCTTTTGTTTAAGCCTTCCACTGTTCCACTACTCGAGTCCTCATGCAAAGCGAGCTTTTGTTTAAGAACTGAAGGTGACGTGTTATAACGGTCAAATCTAGACGTATCTATTTCTGTTCATGGCTATTGCATGCTCTTGTATTCTCGGACTATTTAGGCATGTTCACCGTCTGTATTTGTCTTTTCCACGAATCTTCCCTTATGACATTGTTCATGCACATGTTCATCTTGTATTTCCGTCGGGTTTCTGCGTCTAACATCTATGTTTTGATTCTTCGGGGCATCTTTTTCGGTGGATTTTGTTCTCTACGTTTGTCTTTGCTTTCAAGTGGCTTTTTTGTTCATGGACTCTTCTCTGCCTTGGCTTTGTTCACGCTTTAGCCTTCGGGCTTTTGTTCCTTGCTCGTGGCTTTGTCTTTTCTATCTGGCTTTTTGTCCCTCCCGAATTCCTTCGGACTTTTTGTCCAAAGGAATTCCTTCAGACAAAAAGTCCGAAGGAATTCGTTTCCTTGTGCCTTTGTTTTATTTCTATCGGGCTTTTCCCCAGGTATATCCTCTATCGAATCTTTTTCTGAATTCCTTCGAACTTTTTGTCCGAAAGAATTCGTCTTCTTTGGCTATCTAGGAATTCGTCTCCTTTGGCTATCTTTCCCCGAAGGGCATGTGCCCTTCGAGAATTTTCAAAATGTCCGACACTATGAAGGTGCCCTCCGCAAGGGCTTCTACTTCCCAAAAATGCCCTTCGGGCTTCTTGATTTGGTTCTTTTAGTCGCCTGGGTGCCTTCCGCAAGTGTAAGGTTCTTCCAAAAGTGCTCTTCGGAAGAATGGAAAAGGTCCACTTCGCTGCATAGTGCCCTCTGCAAGGGCTACTCGTCCTCAAAAGTGCCTTTCAAAACTTTCAAAAGGGTTCTGCCACCAACCAAGTGCCCTCCGCAAGGGCAAGTGTCCTTTAGAAAAATTGATTTTGTCGTTCAAAACTTTTGCCAAGGTCTTCTTCATGCTTGAAGTGTCCCCTGCAAAGGCACATACCCTTCGGGGTTTCTGAAAATGACCCTTTGGGAAAAATGAAAGGTCCTCTCGCCGCCTGAGTGCCCTCCGCAAGGGCAATTTCCCTTCAGGCTTTTTGAAGGGCACCCGGGCTTTTTGAAATTGTCCTTCGGATGAATTGTCTACGTCTTTAGAAACATAAAGTGAACCAACCCGAAGGGTACATACCCTTTGGGACTTTTGAATTGGACCTTCCCGAAGGGCAGGTGCCCTTCGAGTCTTTTCAACTGTGCTTTTCCTTTTCCTTCGGACAAAAGTCCGAAGAAAATAAACTTTGAGCAACTGCCACTTAGTCATTTTTTTGGACTTTTACATAGTCCTTTGAGAGCTCTTTCTCTCGGACAAAATGTCCAAAGAAATAGTCCACCTCTTATAGCCCAAAAAAATCTTTGGGAAGACAAAATAAATGAACTTACAGCTTGTATGTCTTGGCTTTTGGCTATACGTGATGCTTAGAAGAGGAGAAAAATCCTTTCAAACTGTTGTAGATGACGTTTTTATAAGGAGAAAAACCCTCTTAAAACTATTGCATGTGTCCTTTTGAACGAACTGTATGCTTTATATGATGGCTAGAGGAGTCCATTAGAATTTACATGGCCATGGGAAGACATAATAAATGAATTTACAGCTTGTATGTTTTGGCTTTTGGCTGTACGTGATGCTTAGAAGAGGAGAAAAACCCTTTCAAACTATTGTAGATGACGTTTTTAAGAGAAAAACCCTCTTAAAACTATTGCGTGTGTCCTTTTGAACGAACTGTATGCTCTATATGATGGCCATAGGAGTCCATCAAAATTTACATGGCCATAGGAGACCTTTTCGTCATCATTTGCATGGTTGTATTTGCACATTTCGCTGTAATCAAGAAAGCTCCTTGGAAACCTCTGAATGACTAAACTTCACCTGGTTGTCGATGGCCACTTTGGCTTATACCTAGCTATAGATGGCCACTTGGGTGGCTGTAAATGCACATTTAAGAACCCCAAAACTGATTCACAAGACAAACTTGGCACCATAGCAAAGTTTTGAATGGTAAAGGTGACAATTTGCCCTGTAGGGGCAAAATTATCAACAAGTTGTTATGCACAATTACAGCCAACTAAACACAAGGTACATAGTTGTAGTTGTCATTTCATTTGCATGTATGAAGGGTTCCTTGTTTAGTGGAAATGGGGAATTGATTTCAATCATGTTGGGAGAAGTTCCAGCCCAAGAAATATGCAAAATTTTGAGCAACGAAGCAAGTTTGGAGTGTGTTGGCAGCTATCCCATGATTGATGATATGGAGCATAGTAGGGGCAGCCCCTTGTTGGGGAGAGAGAGAGCAATTCATTGCTGTCACAACACTTCTAGCACATATGGACAGCAGTCTTTTCACAAGTACAGCAATGAAGGGTTTCAAAATAAGGCTTTTTTTCCATGGAAAGAAGCTAAAGATGGATTCTATGTGAGGCCAATGGTTGGAGCAGCCCCTTGGATTTTGCAATTGCTTGAGGACAAACAATTTTGCGTAGAGAGGATTGTCATGTCCCCCTTTTGGACATAAAACAGGAAAATACCCTTAGCCAAATTCCTGGATGTTTCCCTTTGGCTAAGGGAAGGTAAAATCAAAGGGAAAACTTTGGTTCTATTTTTAAGTTATAAAAGATATTTTTTGATATATCTTTTCTAATTATGATTTAAAAGTGACTTGTTGAGTAGGGGTTAACTTAACCCTTAATGAGAAAAAGACATAATCTATTTTAAACTACACTAACTCTCCCCTCAAGTGGAGTGCCCCACTTTGGGAAGGGCATTTAAGAAGGTTGAGGGCTCATTTGAAAAGGGGTGTGCTATTTTGGATATTGATTTGGAGACTAAGCTCGAAAAGCTTAACTCAAGGCTTTGGAGACAAAAACCTTCAAGGTTCTAAAGGATTAGGGACAAAACCGTTTAATTCTTATAGTGGACAGCTTCATTTCAAACGTTGTTGTATGCACCTAAGTCTTATTACCCTAACCATTTTACTAATCTCGCTATTTATCCTAATTAATCCCGTAATCATAGTCCTAATTAAATAATTAATCCCATCCCCCTTCATTATTCTTCATCTTACTAACCTTACCCCTTCCCACTTCATTAATTCATCTAAATCACCATTATATACTAATTAATCCCACTCATCTAATATTTGGGAATTTAAAATTCCCATGACCCATCTACCTACCTACTCCTAGGCTTTCTTACAAGCCTAGCCTCTAATCCTCACCTAATCCCCTTATAATCCTCAATTAGTCCTAAAATGAAACTAGAGGCTTCTACTCTCTACAAGCTTCCCTCATCCTCCACATTTTCTAGAAATCTCTATTTCTAGAGAACTCTTAAGGAATTTTAAATTTCTTTGAATTCCCCCTTTTTTTCTAGAGTCTTCTTCTCTAGAAACTTCCAATGAATTTTTAATAAATTGGAAAATCCTCTCTCCATTGCCTATTTAAACAAGCCACTCCTCCATGGCCAAACTAAATAGAGGAAGCCATAAGACCTCAATGCCAATATAATCAATCAATCCATGCTATCATTGATCAAGTCTTGAAGCCAAAATCATGTCAAAATTATGAGTCTAGCCATAGCAATCCAACAAGCAAAAATCAAGAATCATTAAAAATCCGCTTGAAGATCTTGAAGAGAGGATAAGAGGAGCAAGAAAATGGTAAGGATTTCCTTATTATTTTTGATTTGCTTTCATAATCTTTTCCTTTGATGTTATTGTGTTTTGGGTTAAATTTGTTATATATAGTAGTTTTAATTCATAGCTCAAAAATACAATCATCCATTGGTGACCACAGTGGGAGCCTCTTTTTAGACTGACCCAGTGTGTTTCAAGTGTGTTAATCAAGCTTGCATGTCAGATTGAAGTCAAAATTGGGCTCAAAATTTTAAAATCTTGTGCTCCAGGCGAACGATGGTTTTGCTCTGCAACTTGCAACATTGCATTAGCAGTTTTGACATATAATCAACGGTTTTGCACTAACTGCCACCCTTTAGCCACTAGCGGCTAACCATTGTGGTAGGTCCTTACCTTTTTTGCAAAATCGCAACTTGCAAAAGGCCATTTTTTCACTAAACTATGGTTTTGACATTTAAGGTGCAATTTTGAATAAAATAGTTCTTAAGGCAAATAGTCAGTCTTGTATAGATTTTTGGTCTTCTGTGTGTCTATATTAACCTTTTTGTTTTGCAGAGTTAGGACTAAAATTTTTCAATTTTAAACTACTGGTTCTATACTAAGCAAAACCACAGTTTTGTAGTTGCGATATTGAATATAAGTTGCGGTTTTGCCATCGTAAAGGGCGATTTAGACTTAAGCCTTAAAACCATTAGTTAAAATTGCTAACTTTGGCCTTTAACAACTTTTTTGCCTCTGTCTAGTTGTCATTTGCTTGCAGGTAAGGGGAGGTGCTGCCAGATCAACATAAAACATCCAAAACACCCCTTTTGCCACCTAGTTCAAAACCGCAACTTGGAAGACATGATATTGCTTAATATAGGCAGTTTTGTTCATAAATAAGCGATTTTGATCTAATTAAATTTTAACAATAAATTTGCAGATATAAACTTGGTTTTCAGTCATTTCAAACACATCTCAATATTCTGTAAATATTTTATCACCCTTTTCATATTTTATTAGTCTCATTTGTTAGATTTTTGAGGTTTTTATTTGCCCACAAAACCGCAGGTGACTTGCATTATTGCATTTTGAGTCGCGATTTTGCATAAACCATACAATTATGGTCACAGTTAGTCAACTATTTGCAAAACCGTGTATTAGTCAGCTGCAGTATTGCCTAAGATCTGCAATTTTGCACTAAATTGACTGTGTTTCTACAATTTTGACTTTTGCAATTGCATTTTTGCACTCATTTTTGCATTCAAATTGTCCTTTCTTGAGTACATTTTTTAAAATCATTTTCTATAAATTCTAAGTCAATCCAAGGGTTCCACAAGTCCCAAATTGCGTTTGGCGTTGGGGGCGCTGCCCCTCGACCCTGCCCTATACTGCGAAGGGGCGTTGCTCCTTAACCCTGCAAGGGGCGTTGCCCCTTGACTCGGTTGGAGGCTGCCATCCCCAGACCCCTGCATCGTGGCCCCTCATCCAAAGAAGTTATAGAATCAAATCATGATTTTTTTAGTGGTTTTTATAGGCTTATTGGCCTAACATTTTGTTTCTTGTAGGGGTGAATCTAGTAGTAATTTTGACTTGCTAACATCTTGTAGGTCAAATATTTTGTCTAAGGTCTTGTCTTGTAGGTTGCCCCTTTGAGATTGCCAATTGAAACTACTAATCATTTGTTTTGTAGGTCGTCTGTCAAAGATATTTTGGCATTTTGATAAATCATCTTGTATATATCACATCTAAATTAATCAGTTAATAAATCTTTTTGTCTGCTTGTGTGTCATCCGAGACCTACAGTGGTGTATGCTCTCCTCTTTGCATCCTTGCGACGATTCTTGAAGGATCAAAAACCACTAATAAACCATCCCATTTTTTTTTAGGGGCAACATGGCATGGAATTGACACCCACACACTTGCTATAGTCACTAGGGGTTGGTGACGTTGATTTCATCATCGCGCATTCAACCAAACTACGTGTTATAGAGAAGTATAAATATCAGGCACAATTGTCGTTAGGCCAAGCAATTGACCCCATACAGGGCCTCCGTGAAGGGAAAAATTTAATTCTTTGAATCAGGCATTAAACAACACCTTATATAAATTTGGGCCCCACATACCTTCGTGTATCTCGGGGATGCCCCTAGACGCCTTTGTGTATATCTAGCATAGGACCATCGTCATAACAAGCGACTTTCTTCCGAAGTCAGTATCAACTCCCAAGTGATCGTCATGTGCAGACGGAGTTGAGAGGGTTCGGGAGATTCCGTAATGGATCACCATCCTACAACCTCACCTATGAAGTCGTTAGACGGTGCAATCGTCGAGTTACACTCCCAATCAATTTACTAATCTTAGGCTTGTGGTTTGCTTTATTGGACATGTGTTGTGCTAGACTCGTGTTGTTTGTGAGCCGAGTCATCCTTTTACCCAGGCCTATACATACCTATCATTCTGTACATCTCATCAATATCCTCTTGTACATATTTTCTTTGTAAATTTGTGTACATCCTTTTAAACTTATTTCATCATGTGTCTTGTCCTACCTCTCATCACCTCTCTCATCTTAGTCACATCCTATCCTAGTCTCATCCATATAGCTATAGTCATTCCCCCATCACCTACATATCCTAATCAAGTCTTGACATCCACATCTTATCATAATCTAACTTCGACTAAGTCCACCCTATCCATAACCAATCACACATCACCTTGACCTACTTAGTCCCTCTAACCAATCATTTATCTTGACCTTGTCTAGCCTAATCACCTTGTCCACCATTTTATGCCTTGAAGTTATAGTCCTTACCTTGTCATCCCCTTGACTATACTAGTCATCTCGTCAAGTCTATAATCATACATTAGTCCTCATCCATGTTGGCAAATATTCTTTCCATATTAGGGTCCTCATCACTAGCTTGCTTGTGTCTAATCAAGTTTGCGTCATAATCATAATCCTATCAACCTCTCTTTCAAATCACCTCATCCTATTTGAGTCTATCATTTTGGTTTTAAGCTAGTCTTAATCCAATCAATCCCCAATTGAAATCAGTCTCTTGGGCCAGTCTAGCCCCCCGTCGAATCTTAGAGCCTAGCTCACCTAGTTGAATCCATTCTAAATCATCAAAATCTAGCTCACGTCCTAAATTTGTCTACTTAAATATTGTCATATCCCATCCAACTTCTCACATCAAAGATCCAATCAAACTTGAGATAGGACTAAAGCAAGTCTTTGTCCAAATTTGTTCCAAACATCCCATCGTCATCCCTCAATCTTTCCATTCAATCCCCCGCACTTGTCGATTGGGGATGGTGAACCACATCATCCGTACATTCTCCTGTCCCCTGATTGAGCAATGTCCCATAGCCAATAGGGATATGCTCCTTTCACGTCTCCTTGAGCTAAGCACTCCAAATCTTACAGACTTTGACCCCATCCATCCAACATTACCTCCAATCCGCACCCATCCACGTGAGTCCCAGTCAAATCCTCCATCCACCAATCATAGTCAGTCGTCTATCACTTTCTATACTAGCAAAGGGAATCAAACCCTAGCCACCTCATTTACATCCAGTCTGCCCACCCAGTCACATCAACAACCATTTGATCCAAAGTCCAATGCATCCACATGTGGGTCACAAAGTGAAGAGAGGCCCTATACAAATCTTCATGTATCCCTAGAAGCCCTCTTGGTATACTGCCAACCACTACTATATATATCACCGAACCTAGGGGCATACCATTAATTGATGTCGTAATTTCAAAAACTATGTCCAAGACCTCATCGATCATGGTGACATCGAAATCGAGAATGAATCAAATGAGTCTACATCCATGGGTGAACAAGAGAGGTATGCCAAGATTCAGTTCCCAATCATGATCAAGTCCTTCCCTCTCCAAGCCAAGGTTAAGACACTACATCCATCTTCCATGGTCCCCCCATCTTTGACAAATCCTCCATCGAAGATGTGTCCATTTCTCATGAATCTTTCCATGGACCTATCTTTGGCGAATCCATTGTCCCTCCATCATCTCCCTCTCACCCATCATATATATCAAAGACCCCACGTTGAGAGGTCACTTACAGACAATGAATCTTCTACTAGTAGCATTGCATCTTATACATCAGAGTCAACACAAGTGTTATATGCATCGGGATCATGTCTAACACCAGTCTCTGAATCAGATTCCGAATCAGAAACATCATCCCGCATAGATATTGCAACATATGATGACTATTCCTGCTCTTTTGAATATACCTCCAATTTGGATACAAATCAGTCACTAGGCATATCTTTTGATCCCAATCAGGATGATGAAGTCATAATAGAGTTCTTGCAAGCTTTATCTATCAAAGAGAGTCAGATTGAATCTGATCCTACTTTGGATATGTATACTACAGCTAGTCCTAGTGATCCTTTTGTTGATCTTGAGGAGATTTTCTATGATGTCGAAACTGGGTCTCCAAGGAACCCCTATGAGGACCATGCTGCCCCACCACCAGTCATTGACTTCATCATACCATCTCCACCGGCTTCATCCATCATAGATCCTTTTCTTCCCGTCAACGATCATTTAATCACCTCCCTCCATAAGGACGAAGAGGAACATCCATCATTGGACCCTTCCTCAAGCAAGATAATAAGTGCCACAAATATAGAAGTCCAAGATCATATTCAAAAGGTCATTCATAATGATCAAATTACCTTTGATCCAATCAATGGCGATCAAGAAAAACAAGATCATCAAACTAATCAAAAAGTGTCTTCCCCTAGTGAAGCCCAATGTCAGGCACTAGAGGACCACCAAAGTCAAAATAATCTTCATTTATCAAGTCAAATATCAATCTCTTCTAGTGAAGTCCAATGTCAAGCACCAGGGGGCTGCCAAGATATAATCAAGTCTGAAAATCACAATAATATCAAAAGCACTGTTAGCATGGCCAATAATCCTTTAAATAATCGGATCAAAGATGAACCACAAAGTCAAAGCATCTTGGATCTCCTGCAGTCTTTTGTCACATGGCATCAATCAAATAAGGAATGTTCAACATCTCCAACAATGTATGCGACTGCTAGTCCTAATCCTCAAACACCTACTACACCTTCCTATCACGAACCCATAAACCAATCAAGTTCTATCATTCATTTGATTCCCATATCTCCCCATCAACATCAAGATCTAATCCAATCCATCCCTCACATCACCTTTCTGGGCAGCATTGCCTCTCATAGGGGTGATGAAGAAACCTAGTCTAGATATCTGGAGGGGTCTCAATCAAGAATCAACAAAGGTCACATGGACATCAATACATCCAGCAATGACAACATGGTCCTAACATCACACATCTTTAGAACAAGTGTTGGCTAAAGATCCAACAAGTGTCAGCATTCTTATATCTCGTACCCATATCCAAGAAATTGAGATGCCCAAAAGTCAAAAAATTAAAAATAAATAAATTAATTAATTAATTAATTGATTAAAATATATATATATATATATATTAAAAAAATGAAATAAAAATCATTTGTCCAATGGTGAAAACCAGTAATCTGGTGCCTTGGGCAAGTACCATGATGAAAACCGGTTTCCAGTATCATGGTAAAATAATTTTTTGTCTGCATTGTACCTCAACACTTAGGAGCAAAATCTAACCATTTCATATCCCTTGTCAATCCCCTCCATGTCATCCATGTCTATCTTATCCCTCTGTCCATTATACCTGCCCATCATCTACCATCATATCGTGCATCCTATTGTGTCCCTCCTTTCTTCCAGTCTTGACCTTCATAATGGAATGAAAGATGTCTTGAGAAATGTTCTGGAATCATCTTGGCATATCCTCCAATGGACACTCGGGCAACTAAATAACTGATTCTTTCACGATGTGGTCATTGGTGATCCCTAGTCCACTCTCCCTTGGTCTTCATCTCCTTTTTAGCATGACCCTCATCCTTTTGTCAACCCATTTGTCTTTATCCTGGTTGCTAGGCTTGGTATTCCCTTTGCTAGTAACCCCCATTTGTATAGTGTACATACATATTCCAAAAAAACCTAAAAACCTAAAACCCACAAAATCTCAAAACATATAAGTTGTGTCGTCTTGTCATATGTATCCTAGTCACTTTATCCTGTCTTAAGTTGTCCCTATCATCATGCCTTGTCTTATGTCTTGGCCATCTTATCATCTTGTCTTGTCTTATGTCCTAATCTTTGCACCCAAGTCCTTATCCATAACCTTATCCTAATCCAAGTCACTAGTCTATTCCAAGTCTATACCCTTGTTCAAGTCTATAACCTTAATCCAAATTCACATTGTCATGGCCAACCTAGTCCAACTCATCCCTTGATCAATCATCTTGTTGACTCTCATCAAGGCCATTTGACAAGACACAATGACATTGCATGTAGATACTTGTGTGTGTTACCGCTTTGTTGTTTGACTTGCTTGCATCATGTATATATTTGATTGTCTTTCGTTTGTTTCTTTTTAGTCTAGCATTGTGTCTCTTTTTGTCTATTGGGAATTGAACAAGGATGTTATGATGACACCAAAAGCTACAATAATGCTTTTAGGTGCCCTCGATGATGCAGAGTTCGCTATTTGCCCCTTTTTTATGCACTTTGGCACAATGTCCTCTTGGTCATACTTATATCATGGGGCATACTACCAAGTGCTATATTTTATCGAGTTGCTTAAACTATGATAAGTCTTAGACAACAATGATGGCTTGATCATCTACACATTCATCATTTCTCTTATCTTCTATTACCTATCATAACAGCTAACATTCCATATCCAATCATTTATCCTAATCCTTTATCTTCAAGCCGATCATCCAAGTCTACTCGTGTAAAGTCCTTTTATCATCATGTCTATATCCTCTAGTCAATCATCTATCATCTCTCTAGTCATCCGCATCTAACATCTCATCTCCCATGTAATATTCTATCTTCATGTCTAACATCTAAGTCACATCATTTATCTAACAACTAACATGTCTAACAGTCATTGTCATCCTCCTCTTGTCTATCTTGTAATCTATCATCTAGTTCGAATTACATTGGCCTAAGGTCTTTTTAGACTATGTAGGCAATGCTCAGTCACATGGTGTGCTTGAGATTAGCTCAGCCACTCTTTCCTCTTTCCTCATCATTCATCATTACATCTCTAATATCAATCAATCAAATCCTTGAGTTATTATATCAATCATTAATCAATCAGTCTATTGATCAATCACCATCCCCACAATCATATCCTTAATCTTTTCGTCAATCACCCGCACCTGTCGATTGGGCCTGACAAATCACAACACCCATTCTTTCTTTCATCTATCATCCATTATCACTAATTGATCAATTCATCATTTAAAGTTTTACGGTTTCATCCCTTGATTGGGGCATGAGCAGAATCGTAACTTTATCATCATCTCTCACTCCCTTGCAAGTGTCCTTGCTCGGGGCATCATCCCTATTAATTGCATTGTGGCTCATTGATTTGATGCAATGCAGTCTAATTCTTCCAATCAATCGTATCGTTTCTTCCCTCCCATCTCCATCATGTCGCTCGACATCAGCTTTGAGCTACCCTCATCGTCAATCGTATCCAATCTTTATCTTATTTTTGGCCCAAAGCTCTCCCAGCATGTGTCTTTGCTTGGGATATGTCGAAAGCTCGTGGCCTTTATCATTTCGGTCTGCAACTCTCCCTGGCATGTGTCCTTGCCTGGGATATGTCGAAAGCTTGCAGCCTTTTATCTCATCATCATCATCATCATCATCATCATCATTTTTGTTCCCTATGCATATGTCTTTGCCAGGGCCATAATCCATTTGTAACTCACTACTCAAGTCAAGTTTATTTTCTTCATCCTCTATGTCACATCTAGCACCCCATCCCCTTGTCTATCCATCACATCCCACCCCTCTTTTCCTCTTTCGAGTGACCATCCATCTCATTCTTTGTAATGTCCCCTTTCCTAGAAGATGTTAGTCTATACTTGGTTCCCATAGACTAACCAACATGGTTAGGGAACTCTTGGAGTGTTTGTCGGATGGCTTTGGACACTTTTGGCTAGAACTTACTATTTTTAGTAAGTTAGGGTTTTTGACCGTTTGGGGAAATTCAAGATTGGAGGTGGAGCATTTCGGAGACCTTTCCAACAGTCTATAGCTCATTGGATTCCGAGTTCATTTGGCCATCCATTTTAAAGTCTGTAAGTTAATATTGTATATTTAATATTTAGACTTTATAATGTTTATGTGGGTGACTTAGTAAAAATTGTAAAAATGCAATTAAAAGTCCTTTTGGGGTCTTGGATGCCACTAAGGGAAAATTAAGTGAATTTGAAGTGTAATATTTCTTCTTAATGTGGTCAAACCTCTTGGAGGGGAATATAAAAGCCAAAAAGAAAAAAAAGAGATTCATTCATGACAATTACATTTTATGATATTTTTGCTCTGCAAATGAGAACAAGGGTTTGGAGAAACCAGCCATGGCTTTTGGACACGAAATCCTCCATTAGTGACAGCATTCTGCAGGTGTGAGAGACCATCCAAGGGTGCTTTGAGCAACCATACCCAGTGGTTGTACTTGTGCTTCATTTTATTTTAGTTTGGGAGTTTGGAGACTAGTCACGGAGGAGTTTCCTTTGATATATCTTCGGTTTATTGCCTCCATAATTCATAGAAGGGATCAAAGGACAGATTGCAGGTTACAGATATCAGTTTGGTGAATGTTTTGAGGAGTTTGCAGCTTATACAAGGCTGTACCAGTCCCATTCTGGCCATGCACCCTATAGAGGGATTTTGGGGGGCTTCAAGTAGCATTTCCTATAGTATATCTTCTTGGAGTAATGCTGCAGTCATTTTCAAAACCTGTAGAGAGCAGAAAAACAGAGATAAATATCGTGTCCGAGGAATGCATTTGCTGCTGTGAAGGCTGTACAGTCCTGGGAAGGACATGGGACAGCAGAAAGGGTTTATACTTGAAGTTTTCAACCTCCTCCAGCTTGTACTAGTGGCATCCAGCCCCTATCTGCTTATATCGCCCGGAGAGGATGGAGTTTTGACTGATTTAAAGGTGTCTATTGATTCCATACTGCTGTACTATCAATTCCCAGCATTGTATTTCACTTTCCAGCTCATGGGTATGTTGGAAAACTAAAATTCTTGTATATCTTGATATGGGTATTGCTTCTTTATGATTTGTAATGCATTTCAAATGAAATAAAGCATATGGGTATCTCTTGTTTCCGTTATTTTCAAAATATATGCATGCATGTGTTTCTTGTCAAATGCAAAAACACCAAAACGCAAGCAGGGTACAACTAAACTACAAAAAACCCAAACAGTGAGAAAAAAATCAGACCCATAACAGAAAATAAAAACACAGAACGGGGTGGGTTACTACAATGGTATCAGAGTAGAAGATCCTGCCATCCTGTGAGGTTATTTTGAACATGCAGTTAGGTATTGAGTGATGCGGCCAAGTACACACCAATACTACCTTAGATAGAACAGGTCGCAGCCAGATATTAAGGTTCCTCAGCATATAGATCCTTTCGCAGGCCCTGCTACAGTTAGCATCCGAGCAGAAGTAATGGGTGACAGAGACCGTGAAGAACCCAGCACCAGAGACACCCTAAACAATTTGGCTAGGGGACAGAGAGATGCAATAGAACTTTAATCAAATGATGCAGATGATGGCCAATCATATGTTCAGTATTCCTGGAAACAATAACAATAATAACCATATCAACAATAATGACAGGAACCGGAACAGTAATGGTGACAGAAACATTGATGACAAGAACAATGGTGACAGGTACAGACACAGGGATGATGAGGATAGGAGACATGAGGGTGAAGCATCAATTAATAACATAGGGGTTACATAGTATACAGCTGGTGATAGACCTGGTATACCCACTTTTGCACCCAACAACAATGCACTTGAACTTGAGCCTACACAGCTTGAGTTCCAGGATGTGATTTTGAGGGATTGGCAGGCTTTCAGTGAGGAGTTCCAAGCTGAAATGTATTTCCGGGAGTATTCTGATTTAAGGATGAAACACCAAACCAAAAAGGGGGGTAGGCAGCAAAATCAGGAGCTCCAAAAGAAAGTAAAATGACCTTACCATATTTTGATGGCTCAGGGAAGACCACTGCTAGAGTGTGGACTCAAAAACTGGATAGTTATCTTCAGATCAGCCCTATGCCTGAGGAGGATGCAATTGCTTATGCCGCTTTACACTTAGATGGTAGTGCACACAAGTGGTGGAGCAATGGCATGACTACACTTAGCCACAATCGGATTACTTCCTATGTTGAGTTCACTACAAGATTAATTGACAGGTTTGATAAAAAGGACCCAGAGCTGCAATCCAAAGAATTAGCTCAACTCAAACAATGGGGATCAGTGGACAATTACATTACAGAGTTTCAGGGGTTGTTTGTGATGGTCAATGATATTTCAGAACGCAAGCTGATGGTTCTTTTCATTGATGGACTATCCAATCCCTTGCGAGGTTGGATTAAGGGCCTTAATCCATCTTCTCTTCCTGAGGCCATGAAAAAATGTAATGTCCCCATTTTTTGCGAGCATCAGAGTTCGGTGGATTTAGCCTATTCTTAGCCCTCGTAGGTTAATATGCATGGTTAGAGGGTCTCTTGATGGAGCTTGGCTCAGCTTCAGTTTGTCAGTACTTGATTAGTTGGCTTTCGTTCAGGCTCATTCGGACACTTCTAGCCTGAGTTGCTATTTTTAGCAATATTCAGCACTCAGTGTGGGACCCCTGCTATTTTTGGCAGTATGGATTGATAGCATTCAGAATCACTTCCTCAGTCGACAGCTTCAGACGGCTCGTGCATCGGATGAATGATGAGAGAGATATTAAAGTTTAAGTGACTTAAGTGATTTATTTAATATTTTAATATTATTATAAAGTTATAAAGTAACTTTATAATAATAAAGTCACTTTAACATAATAAAGTGCGTTAAGTGAATAATTTAATGTGGGAATAAATCTTTTATCCCACATTGGCCAGGAAGGTGATTCAGCTCTCTTAAGAAAAGAATAAAAGGAAAGGCAAGAGCTCATTCTCGGCATCCAGTTGAATGAATAATATTTTGATTGATTCATCTTGTGGAGCCTAGGGTTTCTGCAGAATAGCCATTGGAGACGAAAACCTCCATTGGAAGCATAACTGAGGGTGTGAAATAACATCTGAAGGGTTGCACTTTGAGGAGGAAGCATTCAGCTTCTTCATTTGGGCATCATCGACAAGCTTTGGTCAAGGGTTTACATTGCATAATCTGAAGACTTTCATGGCAGCTATGGCAATGAATTCTAATCTTTCATTCTAGGTGTTTGTTGAAGCAACAAGAACATCCAATTGAAGCGCCCTAGCTGGGAGAACATTCTCAAGACAATGGAGGTCTATTTTGGTGAGTATGCATATATTTAGGGGTGACTGTAATTTTGTTTCAGTCCCATTGGAATGGTTCGATTTCAATATTTAAGGAAGTGTTTGCAAGTGATAGTGTTACCAAAGGGATTCCCCTTCCTTGGGGAAGTTTTTGTGACTAGTTTGGAGACCTTTGGAAGGTCATTACAGCTGTCAATAAGGAGGAATATATGACTGTAATTTTTGAGGACAGCCACACTTCCAATTTCGTTTTGGTCACCTAAGAGGGTTTTCAACATCAAGCATAGTGCCATTTCGAGTGCCCAAGTCCAAGGAACGTTTTGTTTATGACAAAGAATCCAAAGGTTGTGGAGATTATTTCAGATTTGAAGGTTTATCCATGGCAGGTCTGCAACTTTGAAGTGGGGCGATTTTGCATTAAAGGAGTCCAAAAAAATATCAAATATCATCCAAAAGGGGCGCCCAACATTTCCTAACACTTTGGCATTGACATATATTCATTTGGAGGTGGAATTTGGAAGATATGCAAGTCTGATATGAAGTATACCAGTCTGAAGACAACTCAGAAATTCATATCATTTGAAGGCGTCTCCAATCAGGTTCATTTTGAAACTGTTAGCATTGAGTCTTGGCCATATTTCATGAGCATTGTATTAGAAATTTCATTGCAATTAAGGAGATAATAATTGCTGGTGTCATTTGAGAATTTCGATATCATTTATTATCAGCGAGTTAGTTTGCATACCAACTGTTTGTAAAAATGTCAGTTGGCTGTAGGTGTTCATTTCTCAGGCTTAGACCATATATATGCATGGAATATTGCGAAAATTAGTTGCACATTCGTGCTAAGTCATTGTTTAGACAATCTAGATTCTTCTTGCAAGCATTCTTATTGATGTTAAGTAAAGGAAAGAGCCATTAAAGCAAACTAAAATGTTATATCAGTCATATGACACTTGTATGTGAAGTGTTTGATAAAATTTCCAAGACCAAAAATCAAAAGTTTTCAACCAGATTTGAGCAGGATCATTACAAAAAAGCACATGACATGGAATCTTCTACACTTAGGAGTAAATTTCAATCAAAGGGATTTACTCATAAAAAAGATAGGGATAAGAAGCACTTCCATAAAGATTCCGGACAGTAGCACAAAAGTTCTCCCAGGTTGGACAGCGACCAACTTAATGATTTTAGGAGAAATATGCTATGTTTTCAGTGCAGGGACCCTTGGGATCCTAAGCACAAGTGTGCTGCCCAAGGGAAGGCAAAATAGATAGAACACTTTTCTGCTGATGAGTCAGTAGAGTTAGATCAGCAATCAAGAGCCAGTGACAGGGTCAGACGGTTCATCCGAGGCATCAGAGGAGCAACTGCTTTACCCACATCACATCTCTCTAGCATTCAGAGAGGGGTCATTTAGGATGTGAGGAATACTTGGTAGGCAGAGAGTGATCACCTTATTAGACACTGGTGCTACTCATAATTTTATAGACGAAGGCTTGGTTGCAAAAAGGGGGCTCAAGGCAGAAGAGTTCAAGGGATTCAAGGTGAGAGTAGCAAACAGATTTGTTCTCACCTGTACTTAGAGGATACCCAACCTAACCATTCAATTAAGTGATTATGTTTGCCGGACAGATTTTTATGTGGTTAGCATGGGTGAGATGGATATTGTGTTGGGAATGAGATGGCTCCACAACATTGGAGAGTTCACTCTCAACTTGTGTACTATGGAAATGAAGTTTGAGGTGAACGGGAAGAGACACATGCTCAGAGGTATGTCGGATGGTGGATTGAGGACAGCCTCCTTGAGGATGGAGAGGATATTGTGGCACGATCAGGTTTAGTGGGCAACAGAGATATTGGTGATGCCCGAGGTTCCTAAGCAGCAGAAGCAAGAATATCCGACAGAGATCCAATCTTTGTTGACTAAAAACTCCAAAGTGTTTAGTGACATACCACCAAGTAGACCTCTTGACAGGGGATTTGAGCACGTCATTGAGCTTGAGCAGGGTGCCAAGCCAGTTATCACTGTACCCTACAGGCATCCTAAGTTGTACAAGGATGAGATTAAGAAGGCCATCAAGGAGCTTCTCAAGATGGGACATATCAGAGCCAGCAAGAGTCCCTTTGCTTCTTCTATGGTACTGGTCAAGAAGAAGGATGGCACACTTAGGATGTGCATAGATTACAGGGAGTTGAACAAGAAGACGATCAAGAACAGATATCCCATCCCTCAGATTGACGAGCTCATTGACGAGTAGCATAGTGCATGCTTCTTCTCTAAGATAGATTTGAGATCTAGGTACCATCAGATATGGGTACGAGAGGATTTAGAGAAGACGACATTTAGGTGCCACTATGGACACTTTGAGTTTCTAGTTTATGCCCTTTGGCTTAACCAATGCACCAGCTACATTCCAGTCTTGCATGAATAAGGTATTCCAAGAGCAGCTGAGGAAGTTTGTGCATATCTTCTTCGATGATATACTCATATACAACAGGACTTGGGAGGAGCACCTAAGGCACATAGATACTGTGCTGGGCATACTTGAGCAGGAGTCTCTTTATGCCAAAATGTCTTAGTGTGAGTTTGGCATGACAGAGTTACTATATCTGAGACACATCATCAGCGCAAGGGTGTTCATGTGGATCCGGAGAAGATTCGGGCTATTATTGACTAGCCACCACCAAAGAATCTCTCTCAGCTTAAGGGATTCCTTGGTTTATGTGGGTTCTACGCTTTGTGAGGGGTTTTTCACAGTCAGTTTCCCCCCTTACAGATTTGACTCAGAGGGATGCTTTTGATTGGTCTAGTGATGCTCAACAGTGCTTTGACAAATTTAAGGAATTGATGAGTACATGTCCAGTGTTGGCCATTCCAGATTTCAGTAGGCCTTGTGAGCTTCAATGTGATGCCTCAGGGGAAGGCATTGGTGCGGTTTTGATGCAAGACAAACACCCCATTGCATTTGAGAGCAGGAAGTTGAGGGGTGTAGAAAGGAGCTACAACATCTATGATAAGGAGATGTTAGCCATAATGCATGCTTTGGCTAAGTTCAGGCAGTACCTGGTGGGGAGCAAGTTTGTGGTTAAAACAAATCATAATAGCTTGGAGCATTTCCTTGGTCAGAAAGACCTTAACAACAGGTAGCAGAAATGGGTCAATAAACTATAGGCTTATGACTTCAACATAGTTTATGTCAAAGGGAAGAACATAGTTGTTGACGTCTTATCCAGAAGACCTCATTTATGTGCCTTGGGGACAACTACAGAGGATTGGAGGGAATTAATTTCTGCAGAATATGCAAAGGACAAATGGGTTTCTAGGATCATTGATGGCACTATCAGGGATGATAGATATTCAATTGTAAATGACTTGATCATTTAGAAGGATAGGATTCTTTTGGTGCTAGGGTCGGATATAAAGCAAAGGATTTTGAAGGCTTTTCACGACTTGCCTATGGCAGGACATCCAGGTTTTTTTAAAACCTACAGGCAGGTTAGGGAGCGATTCACTTGGAAAGGCCTCCAGACCGAAGTTCAGAAGTATGTGAGGGAGTGCCCAGTGTGTCAGCAGAACAAACATGAGCACTCTTTCCCAGGTGGTTTGTTGCAGCCCTTACCCATTCCAGAGAGAAAGTGGGATTGCATCTCGATGGATTTTATTATGGGCTTGCCCAAAGCCCAAGGCAGGGACTGCATCTTTGTGGTGGTTGACAGGTTAACTAAGTTCGCCATTTTTTTGCTATATCAACCACTTATATAGCAGGTCAGGTTGTTGAATTATTTTTCAAAGATGTAGTCTAACTTCATGGGTTGCCACGGAGTATAGTGAGTGACAGGGATAGCAGGTTCCTAAGTAACTTTTGGCAGGGGCTCTTTAGGTTGAGTGGGACAGAGCTCACCCCCAGTATGAGTTACCACCCTCAGACAGATGGGTAGACTGAGATAGTCAACAAGTGGGTGGAAGGGTACCTCAAAAATTACATAGCAGGACAACAGAAGGCATGGGTGAAGTGGCTTCGCTTGGGTGAGTATTGTTACAATACCACTTACCACATGTCTATTCAGATGTCACCATTTATGGCACTCTATGGGTACGAGGCTCCGAGCTTCTTGGATTTGTTATTTGGAGACAGCAGAGTACCTAAGGCCGGAGACCTCTTGCAGGAGAGTCAGAACATTATGAGGTCTTTGAGAGAGAACATCCAAAAGGCGCAAAACCAGCAGAAGCAGTATGTAGATCAGCACAAGGTTGAGCGTTCTTTTGAGGTTGGTGATATGGTATATCTTATGTTGCAACCTTATAGACAGTCCACTCTTAAGAAGAGTGGTGCAGAAAAATTGAAGCCATAGTATTATGGACCATTTAGGATCTCTAGGAGGGTTGGAGAGGTGGCTTACGAGTTGGATTTGCCGGCAGATAGCAGGGTCCACAATGTTTTTCATGTGTCTCGCCTTAAAAAGGCACTAGGGCACAATGTGATACCTTCTACAGAGTTGCCTCCTCTTGATGAAGAGGGGAAGTTAGTTTTGGTACCTGAGACCATCATTGACACCAAAGAGTGTACATTGAGGAAGAGGGTTATTAGAGAGTATTTGGTGAAGTGGAAGAACTTGCTGGTAGAGGATGCTACATGGGAAAGTGAGCAGATTTTGATGCATCCAGATCTGAGATTGCTTGAGGCAAGCAATCTTGGGGAGGGCGGACTATAATGTCCCCTTTCCTAGACGGTGTTAGTCTATACTTGGTTCCCGTAGACTAACCAGCATGGTTAGGGAACTCTTGGAGTGTTCGTCGGATGGCTTTGGACACTTTTGGCTAGAACTTACTATTTTTAGTAAGTTAGGGTTTTTGACTGTTTGGGGCAATTCAAGATTAGAGGTGGAGCGTTTCGAAGAGACCTTTCCAACGTTCTATAGCTCATTGGATTCCAAGTTCATGTGGCCATCCATTTTAAAGTCCGTAAGTTAATATTGTATATTTAATATTTGGACTTTATAATGTTAATGTGGGTGACTTAGTAAAAATTGTAAAAATGCAATTAAAAGTCCTTTTGGGGTCTTGGATGCCACTAAGGGAAAATTAAGTGAATTTGAAGTGTAATATTTCTCCTTAATGTGATTGACCCTCTTGGAGGGGAATATAAAAGCCAAAAAGAAAAAAAAAGAGATTCATTCATGACAATTACATTTTATGATATTTTCGCTCTACAAATGAGAACAAGGGTTTAGAGAAACCAGCCATGGATTTTGGAGATGAAATCTTCCATTAGTGACATCATTTTGCAGGTGTGAAAGACCATCCAAGGGTGCTTTGAACAGCCATACCCAATGGTTGTACTTGTGCTTCATTTTATTTCCATTTGGGAGTTTGGAGACCAGTCGCGAAGGAGTTTCCTTTGATATATCTTCGGTTTATTGCCTCCATAATTCATAGAAGGGATCAAAGGACAGATTGCAGGATACAGATATCAGTTTGGTGAATGTTTTGAGGAGTTTGCAGCTTATACAAGCCGTACCAGTCCCATTCTGACCGTACACCCTATAGAGGGATTTTGGGGGGCTTTGAGAAGCATTTCTCTTTGTTCCTATAGTATATCTTCTTGGAGTAATGCTGCAGTCATTTCAGAACCTGTAGGGAGTAGAAAAACAAAGATAAATATTGTGTCCAAGGAATGCATTTGCTGCTGTGAAGGTCGTACAATCCTAGGAAAGATGTGGGACAGCAGAAAGGGTTTATACTTGAAGTTTTCAACCTCCTCCAGTGTGTACTTGTGGCGTCCACCCCTATCTGCTTATATCGCACGGAGAGGATGGAGTTTGGACTGATTTAAAGGTGTCTATTGGTTCCATACTGCTGTACTATCAGTTCCCAGCATTGTATTTCACTTTCCAGCTCATGGGTATGTTGGAAAACTAAACTTCTTGCATATCTTGATATAGGTATTGCTTCTTTATGATTTGCAATGCATTTCAAATGAAATAAAGCATATGGGTATCTCTTGTTTCCGTTATTTGCAAAATATATGCATGCATGTGTTTCTTGTCAAATGCAAAAACACCAAAATGCAAACAGGTTACAACTAAACTATAGAAAACCCAAATAGTGAGAAAAAAAATCAAACCCAGAACAGAAAATAGAAACACAGAACGGGGTGAGTTACTACATTCTTCCCCGCATGTCCCCACGAGGGGGCATCATAGTCATTAACATTGTCTACTAACATTCATTCGTCTTGTGTCTTTCTCCTTTGAAAGACCATTAATCATAGTCATTAACATTGTCTACTAACATTCATCCGTCTCGTGTCTTTCTTCTTTGAAAGACTATTATTCCTTCCACTTCATCCACTCGCAATGCTTTTTCAAAGAGCAGCAAAATGTATGCACCTAAATTTGCTCACCCTAATCATTTTATTAATCTTGCTATTTATCCTAATTAATCCCGTAACCATAGTCCTAATTAAATAATTAAATCCCATCCTCCATTATTTTTCATCGTACTAACCTTACCCCTTCCCACTTCTTCATTAATTCATCTAAATCACCATTATCTACTAACTAATCCCACTTGTCTAATATTTGGGAATTTAAAATTCCCATGACCCACCTACCTACCTACTCTTAGACTTTCCTACAAACCTAGCCTCTAATCGTCACATAATCCCCTTATAACCTTCAATCAGTCCTAACATGAAACTTTTAAATTTTTTACAATTCCCCCTTTTTTCTAGAGTCTTTTTGTCTAGAAACTTCCAATGAATTTTTAATAAATTGAAAAATCCTTCCTCCATTGCCTATTTAAACAAGCCACTCCTCCATGGCCAAACTAAATAGAGGAAGCCATAAGACCACCATGCCAATATAATCAATCAATCCATGCGAGCATTGATCAAGTCTTGAAGCCAAAATCGTGCCCAAATTTCGAGTCTATCCATAGCAATCCAACAAACAAAAATCAGGAATCATTAAAAATCCGCTTGAAGATCTTGGAGAGAGGATAAGAGGAGCAAGGCAATGGTAAGGATTTCCTTTTTATTTCTGATTTGCTTCCATAATCTTTCCCTTCGATGTTATTTTGTTTTGATATAGTAGTTTTAATTCATAGCTCAAAATACAATCATACAGCTAGAATTGATCATCATCTTCAGAAAATAAAGGTTTGACCCCTTCCTAGGGTGTGACGAATTAATTGCATGAGTGGCGATTAGGTCAAGGAGGAAAGCAACTTGGTTTGAGGCCATTTGACAAGGGTTTGAAGCCATTTCCAAGGCATCGAAATAGTTCGTGTGTTTGAAGACCCCTATCATAGGGCTGAGCTACATTTTGAGGTATTGAAAACCCCTTGTCTTAAGGTTGCCTGGATAAAGACACAATAAATATACTTCTACAGCTGAGCGACCCCCTTTGGGGATCGGATTCATCAATTTCTAGGGCTAATTGAACCTAGAAATCAGTTTGAAATATTGCATATTTATTCCACTATTTTATTACTATTTTTTCGATCATTTATTGCTCCAAAATTCTAAAAAAAGAGGTATTTATGACAGCTATAATATTTTGTATTTTTTGATAAATATTTGATCATGAAAGGTGTTTTGGGGTTGAATCGATACCTTAATATTCATTATAAATTTAAAAAAGGCATTGCTAGGATTTGGAATTATTTATTACAGCAATTGTGAGATTTTTGGTTATCTAGGGTTTGCTGAAAATATCAGAAAAATATTATATTTGGTTAGGGTTTTGTGAGAAAATTCAGATTTCAAGGTTTGCCCCAATCTGGGGATATTACAAAACATGGGCTATTTTTAGAAACCCATTAGTTGTATGTGAGCTGGCATGTATAGCAAGGCGGGTCTTGTTTCTATAAAAAGATTGCCTTGCCTCTTGTACTAGGTTGTTACTAGTTGTTGATGAGATTAATAGGTTAGTTATGTTTTGTTAGAGCTATTGTTGTTGTAGAACTATTGGTGTACTGAGAGTAAGTTGCCATTCTTGGAGCTTGGATATGACTAATGTTTACATATTTTTGTACTTGAGATATTACAGGGAATAGAAAATATGTTATGGAGCACTGTTTTGCACTTGATCGCTTTACATGCATGTTCTAATTCTTTTAGTCAATCTTGTTAATGTTGAATAGTAGTTAGGATGCTTGTATTTCCATAAATGGCTGCCTTTTGGTTAATATCATCATCACCCAACCCTACATGCCCCAAAAATCTCTCTGTGCCTCAGGTGAGCACTCAAGCCATATTTGAATGATAGGCCAGTGTAGGAAGTGTAGTCTTATTTGTTGGGTTCACACTAGTGGCGCACAACCATTGGTAAAGTGCTGGAAAATTCCCAACACAGGCAGTTTAGAGCATGTATGAGATATAAACATAGATAGAGTCATATCCCAAATGGGTAGACCTTGAATAATGTGCCTATTGTACTATTTTAATGAGTCGTTTGTTGTTATGAGACTTGGCATTTGTTCAGATTTGTATTTACTTTATGAGCTTATATTTCAACATTTTAGTTCATACTATAGTTGATTATATTGCATTCAGTATTTGATTTTATTGATGATTATATAGAGTCGGTACTATTGATGTCATTTTGTGATTGCAAGTAACAACCGGATGACTGAGCTAGGTTTGGGGCTAGAAGACTTCATCGAACTGTCACATCAATGTCATACAGGTAAATGAGCATAAGGTAAAAGAAAGAGATCAATTTGAATGTCCACCATGCCCCTCGATAATATCTTGTGTTGTGTTAACCCAATGCTGTGCATAACTATTATCATTGTTTATTCAACGGTCGTCATTGGCTTATGGCCAGTGGTGCTCACTATGTTGTTGGATGTTCATGTTTGAAGGCAAGCCATTTGAGTTGCTAGTTTGAGCAACTTGAGCCTGCAATCATCTATGAAGGATCATAAAGCCCTATAAAATGCCTTGGATCTTGTTGAGGAATTGAGCATATGTTATCTTATAAAGTTGACATAATGATTATGTCTTTGACATAAGCCTAGGCTTGGGAATGCTTTACTTCATTGTGGACCTAATGATTTGTTTAAAAAAAAATCTTAATGACTTGGTGGAAAAAGGATTGATGATTATGCTTGTTGCATGGTCTTCCTATTGGTAAAAAGGTCTTTTGACCCATGAGCTTGTCATGGCATTGGTCCTTAGCCTTGTGACAATGATCATTCTGATTTTAGGGTTTGCATGGAATAGAGTTCGATTGGCTCCCATTCGAGTCGTTGACTTCAAAGGAGATAGAGGGAGTGAGAAGAGTGTGGAGAAAACCTGGGGTTTTCTCAAACTTGCATTTTGTCCACAGCCATGGTGTCATGTCCCCCTTTTGGACATGACACTATTGAAGACCTTTCACCTTGTCTAGTTTCCTAAGGGCTAAGGAAAGAAGAGAAAAAGAACATAAATATTTTATTTTGAAAAGAATAATTGTATAAGTACTTTATTGTTATAATTTCACTTAAGTTGGAACCTTTTTAAGGGTCATGAGTATTGAACCACTTAAGTAAATTATAAAAATATATTCTTTTATAATTTGAAAAAAGATCAACAAAGATATTTCCTCCCAAATTGGGCGCTTCACTTGGGGAGAAGTATAAAAGCAATTGAGGGGTCTTGTTGAAAGCCATCTTGGATTACTATTTGAATTTACAAGTTTTGAGCACGAAAAAACTTGAGCTTTGGACTTGACGATGAAAACCCTCTTTCTTCCATGGGGTAACTTCATCTAGGAGTTGCTATTGTTCTTTAATTTCTGAAAAAAGACAAAAATAGGGGTTTCCAAGTGTGGCGACTTGCTTGTAGAGGTTGGCGACTTGGTTGGAGATTGTTTTGCACATACTTTGGGGTGATTTTGTGCTCTAAATAATATTATGATTTTATGGTATTATTTATGCACTTGGGTGATTTGATTTGGAAGGGTTTTGACCTTGTTGAAGGTCATTTCTTGCCCTAATATTATTCTGCAATTTTTATATGATTTTTCCAGCCTTGAGCGATTTGGAAAAAGGACCTATTTGAGGGTTTGAGGTCAAATATTGATTCTAAAAATATTCTTGAATTTTCTATATTATTCTAAATATTTGTTGTGGTGAATTCAGTTTGTTGGTAAGGGAAAAAAAATCATAAAAAAGGGTATTTAATTGTAATTGTATTTTTCTATTAATTTTGAAGAATTATTGAAGGTGAAAATCCATAGAGTTTGTCATCAAAGGGCTGCCATAAATCATAAATATTTTTTGAACTTAGGCGCCTAGGGTTTGAAGGGCTAATATGGCTTTTTGAAGGATTAATCTTTGTTGAAAGGGTTCACAATTGATTTGAAATATTTAGCATATTTTAATGATAATTTTGGAGTGTGTTAACAGCTAAGGTTTGCTGTGGTAAAAATCAGATTTTCTCTTTTTGCTAGAGTTTCACATAAAAATCAGATTTAAGAGAATATCCCTAATTTGGGACATTACAGATGGTGATGGAATTTTTAGAATCCATATATGGAGGCATTAATGTTTTGGTGGTCGCCATCGAATCTGGTAAAAGGTTACATGGTAGTTTGAGACTGTACCCAAACACACCGAGAGAAGAAATACAGTAGTGGTTGAAGAAGGAAAAAAAAAAAGAGAAGAAATAGAAAAGGATAGCATTTTCAAGTAAGTCGTTTCTTCCAATTTTGTTCATGTTTAGCTACTACTATTTGTTCATTTTAGAAAACCCAAGGCAAAAGCACGGGTTACATGGAGGGCCCTCACCCTCCCCGAAACTCTCTCATTTACCTCATCAATGTTTCTTTACTATTGTAGTTCCTATGGCACTTGGAATTGGAGTAAGGTGGTTGTTAAGGCAATAATATGAGTTTGCTTAAACGTACCCTGGTGGGTAAGCCTTGGCTTAATTCATCTCACCCTTAGATGGTGTACATATGACATGAATAGTGATAACACAGCCATAAAGGCCTTATGTGTTGATTTGGCATTAAGTTTTGTGTGTTTTTGCTTGTTGGACTGTGTTACTCAATCTCTTGCTAGGTGTATCTATCTTTGCCTATGTGTTTTCAGTTCTTGTAGTTGACCATGAGTGGCAACCCTAACCTTGGTGGACATATGATCTCTTTCTTGAACCCTTGCTTTCATTTGATTTTATGACTTTGGCTTCTGTTTGGTGGACTCTTGCAACCCCAGACTAATGGATGGGGTGGGTAGGGCTACCACCATATGGATGGGCTCAACTTTAAGATTTTTTTGTGTTCCTATACAAGGAATGCTGTCAAGGATGCATATACAGATGATGATCTCTCTCTTAGCTGTTTGAATGGTCTTTGAGGCACTAGGGCAGATTGTACTCTTCTTGACATGATATTGTAACCCCTGTAAAGAATCTTTAATGTTGTTGATTAATAAGGATTTAGTAACTTCTGCTAGCAACTGTATTGTGTACTTTCACTGATGTGATGTTAGATATGGAGAAAATATTGCGGCAACGCGGTTAACATTATGGTGTAACTTACTATTGGTCACTTGATGATTGTATTGTGTTCTTGCTGGATATATTATCTCATGGAGAATTTGTTGTTAATTGACTGTTCAAGTTATAAATACAACACTCTGGTTTAATTGTGTTGCAGTTCATTTATTGTTGGATCTTGACTATAGAAAGCTTTAAGATGATTATGTGTCAATTGGTGACTGTACTATGTGGCAGAATGTGATTACGGAAACCTTATTCAGTTATTGAAAAGTATCTCTTAATTTTATGTGTTCACTTTGATTAGGCTAATACTAGACTGGGTTGAAGTCATTGGTTTTGAATTGAGTGATACTTAAGTCAAGAAAACTTAGCTTGCATAAGCATTAGCATTCTTGTTTAATTGAGTCAAAGTTTAGCATGGCTGTAGCATGCATTGGAAGATGTAATTGCATTCAGTTTCTAATGTGTAATGTCCCCTTTTTGAAAGTTAAGTGATATTATTATTAAAATAAAAAAAGGTACTTTTAAATACTTAAAAATATAAAGGCAATTAATAGAAAAAGCATTTTATGTTATAAATATCACTTAAGTTGGGGCCTTTTAAGGGTCATGAGCACTTAAGGCTTAAAGTAAAATTATAAGGAGTTTCTTTCAATAATTTTAAATTAACTCTTCCCTCCAAATTGGGTGCTACACTTGGAGGAGGCTATTTAAAGAGGATGAGGGCTCATTTGAAAACATGTTGATTTGGATATTTGGAAAAGAGATCAAGTATGTCAAGCTTGATTATTTTCGGCATAGTCCGTTGGAAAATGTTACCCTCCAAGAGCTATGATGCTCTATAAATGGTGTCTATCGACACCACCTATTGAAGGAAATATTGTGAATCTATTTGAAGAATCAATTGCATTTTTTGTATCTAACATTTGTAGTTATAAAGAATCCACTTGGAGGACTATAGAAGGTTGGCAACTTTGCTTGTAAATGGAGGATTGTTGTTTGCACCTTGGGCGATTCCCCTGAGAGCCTGAAAACGTCACTTTGGGGGGTTTATTGTTGGTTAAAACCCTCTCTTAGGGTTTTAGTAATTTCTACTATTTTTTATAAGTGGAGAAAACCCTTTTGTGAGGTGTGGTTGATGTGCTTTGGACACTTTGATGCTCAGAAAATATTTAGAAAATTATCTACATAATTTTTGGGTGAAAACTAGGGTTTTTAGAACTTCGGAGCAATTTTCGGTGACTTTCTCATGGAAGGAAAATTCTGATTTATGTTTCATTGGAAAGCTTATTTTTTGCTTCGCTTTGAGCTATCACTTCATTAGAAATTCCAAGTATTTTCGGAGTTATGATTTTATGAAGTTTCAGCTGTATTTTGGGCATGAAAATCACAATTTTCAGAATTTTGAAAAAATAATTAGATATCCCTTTTCTCCATATTTTTATGCATCTACAATGATATTTTCATAATTTTTGAGTCGCTGAAAGTGATAGATCTAAAATTGGCTCTAGGTGTTAGAGTTTGGTGTTTCCCAGAATTGCTTGCTGCAGTTAAAAATCAGAAATTTGTTATCTATTTCCAGCAAGTACATTTGCCATATTGCCCACAAAAAGGTACACAAGTCAGCTGTTCTTTTGATTAGATATTTAGTGCATTTTTGGAGCTAATTGGCAAGGGTTTGGGCAAGATCTATTGGCTGTGTTTTCAGAGTTTTTGGGGCAGCAACCAGCGAATTTCATTAGTGTGATTTAAGAGCTTATTTGGGGATCTTACATAAGACTGTGTGAGATAATTTGGATTGGCAGATTTATACTTTCCTTGCATAATGAATATGAAGTTCTTAGCATGGATAGATGGATACCGTGTGAACAATAGCAAATGGCTTGGGTCTGCTTGACAGGTCTGTACCGTCTTAAACTGTGTGCGCTTCCTTAAAAATTGATTCTTGAACTGGATAGGTCTTGTTATCATCTAAATTGGAAATGATTACTAAACAAATATATTGGTCTTTGAAAATGAAGGTGAAGGACATAGGAGTTTTCTATGTTGTAGCTAATGTGGATTTTCTATCTGTAGCTTTCTTTATGGAAACATGAACCAGGTTGTCATTCTTATGTTAATCTGATAGACTAGTACTTTGGAAACATGAAAGTACAAGGTTGGTTCTCCTGATTTGGTCTTAGACCCATAGTAGTATATCAATAAGCTGGAAGACTTAATACAAAAAAGGTCACACCCTGTTATGAAACCCTGATGCAATTAGGTTACTCTCGATTGTTTACTCCTCTGTATGTACAGTTGCATTTGAATGAAGAACTTATAAAGGAATGAACTTGTGCTAACCCTAATGTAAGATATACAATCCAAGACTTGTTTAGAAAGTGGAATATGCAAATAGAAGCATGCCCTGTTCCATTCAGGGGACTGTGTTAACTATGTTTGATATGCTTGGACAATGGACGTATTCAAGGCGTGATTGTGGTTCTTACTTGGTATGGTTGACAAGCAAGTATTGAACCTCACTTGAGTTGACTATCGATACATCTTTCTTGCATGTCAACCTATTTTATATAGTATTGTTCACTGTCGCATAGGTTACTCTTAATTCCTTTTTGCATAGGCAGTTGTAGTTGAATGAGGAATCAATGTATAGATCTTACTGTAGTCTGGGACTAGTATGAACAATGGTTGAGAGGAGAATCGATGTTACTTGCATCATTTGATGTAAATGATTCTTTTTTTCTTGTATTGGAACATTGAAGACCCCTGCTATCATTTAAATGAAATTGGTGAAGATGAAGCTGTAAAAGCTTTGTATTTTGTGTGTTGTTGTAAGCACATTCTTAAGGTCTTGTATTATTTCAATTTTGAAAGAATGAAGCATAGTAGTATGTTGTCCTCCTTTATGTAAACTAACCCTATGGAGAACTATTAGTAAATTGGACGCATCATACAAAAAGGTGAAAACGTAATACAATTGGTTTGCTTTTGTTGTAATATCCATCATGCATTGCATGCAGTCTATGACTTACTTAGACAGCTAGCTGTGCTAAACAAGATGCATACTATGTTCCAAGGAGACTGAAATGGACATTGTTTGTGACTTCAATCATGTAAAGTAAATGGAATCATTCTTTTGTTTGGTTCCTGAGTGGTCTTCAAGACGACCCCTGTACGTTATAAGACTGTATAGTCTTGATAGCATTAACCTTGGACTTAAAGCACTTAACCCTAACTTCTTTAGTAGAAATTTTGAAACAATATAACACTCTCTCTAGTAGGTTCTAACTCTAAGATCATTGCTTGAAGGTTTGTTTGGAGCATCCAGTATAAGTATATGGCTTATCACTGTTATATGAAATTATGAAAGATCCCTGATGGATCCCTTCTGTAGATGTGCTGTAATTTTGTATTTTTAAATTGTGTTTTCCTGTTCCTGAATGTTTTCTTTCTGTAATAGACAGAAATTTGCAGAAGGGTTTGTTTTTCTTTTTTTTGTGTTTTGATGATTTTGCAACAAGTAAATAATTGAAATGCAATAACATAAATAACTTATGAAATTAAAACCCCAGTACAGCCAAATCAAATTACGTATGGGCAGAATTCTAGATATTGAATCAAATAAGGAACCAATTATAGATTCTCAATAATTCAAGTAGATTACAATGACAAACAGCCCAACTTGAATCGCTGAAGGTAAGCTAAACCAGAAGAAGAGTGGCGGCCAGCTGAAGGAATCCCTTGTTGATGCGCTGCTGTGATAAGAAGAGGCTGTCAAGTGCAGCCGTACAGTTACAAAGGCTGCCAGGTACAGCCGTACAAATAGAAACCTTCACCCTCTGAATTCACCCTTGTATCTTTGCAGAAATCTGTCCCAAATTCCAACGCCTACCAGAAGAACACTGAACAATATCCAACTGAAGCAGAACAAACAATAAACCACTGTATTGGGGGCTACGTCCCAAACAGGTCAGCGCTAGGGTTTGGAGTCCTAATGCTGTAAACTCCTCCAGAGTCCAAGCGCAATTCCCAAAAAATATGATATGTGAATAATAATAATTATAATCTTCTTTTGGCCTCTTATAACCTCTTTCCATTAAGTCGAACCCTAAAAGTGACCCATGGAGCGCTTAAGTCATAACTTGTTATAATTCCCTTTTAAGTGGTCAAGTGCATAGAAATTGACCCTTTTTCCACATAAAGAGAGATCCGTCCACCAAAAAGTTCTGAATCAATAATGAAATATTTAGAAAAGTCCGAGACCTTTCCAACGAGCTATTACACCCTAGTGCACGCATCCAGATAAGGCCAAAAACCCCTTATTACTTCAAAATGGCTATAAACTTAGCCTTATTTAATAAAAAGACGGAAACTTAGGAAATATTAAAAATATAACCCAAGTAGCAACAAAATGAACCAATGACTCCAGAAACCATAAAGTCATCCTGCCACCTGTCTGTGACTGAAGTCGGAAATCAAGGATTCACTGGCAGTCTCATCCCTAAAATCTAGGGATGCCTCTAGAAACTAGGAAACAAATCCAAATCCTCTGAAATTGAACTCAAGGAATGATCTCATGGAGACCCATCCCTGGGTATGATCATATCCTCCTAAAAAGTAGGGGTAACCCCCATAATTTTAGGAACTGCCTCCTAAAAAATATGAACGTCTCCCAAATGATCAGCGACGGCCAAATCACCAAGTCCCCAACACTGTAAAGTCATACTGGGTCTTTATCCCTCAATGTCAACCTACAAGACCCCATAATAAGCTGACTCACATGTCTCTGCTAGACCGAGCTAAAGAGGGGACATGACAAATTAGTCTTGGAAACTTATAAGATTTTGTGCAAGTCAATCATAGGATCTATTTCTTTCTGGAACGAATTGAAGACTGCCTTAAAACGGTCCCAAACCCTTTCAGTCTTTTATCACATGAATATCCTTATGGATGGTATTATGACTTATACAGCAATATCACTTCCCTTGAATGCAATCTTGTTATTATCTTCTGCTTAATTTGGAGATAAATACCGAATGAAGGTTAGACTAGTAAGTGGCTTTAGAGATCCTTTCACAAATTAATTAACCACTTAACCTAGTGGGCCCGATGAACTCTGCTCATAATTGTCATAAGAAGATGAAAGCAATAATGTACATGAGTTCGTGAAGTTGTTGGAATTTGATACACATGCATGCTAGTTAATGTTGGAATCCGAGTATTATAACCCTAAAAAGGCCAGAATTTTGTGGGTTGTTTTTTTGGGGGTTGTGATAGATACGTAGAATTGATAACAATGCATTATCCTTTAGTTTTAACTTTTTTCCTTGGTCTTCTGATGAAGAATTGCAGATGTTGTGAGACATCAGATATAACATTTGTGATTCATCCTAGATTGGAATGCTATTGAACATGTATCAAGATAATGTCTGGTTTATAAACTAGATTTATTTCACAAGGGTATACTGTTGATGTTTGAAAGCTGTATTCAAAACTAAAAGATTCCTTTGCATGAAACTTCTGAGGCAAAAATTGCTTTACAAAACCAGTTAAAAAAAACATGGTATAACCAAAACTGAATTATACTGAACAGTTTACTTAATTAATTATTAGAAAAAATGTGCCTGTCATCAAATTCTTAATCTGTTCTTGCTTAGTGATCCACCTGAGTTTAAAGATGGTGCATTTTTCCTATGAAATGATGATGCCAGGCTAGATCCATCCTTTTTCCTAGACAGAAGCAAACATGTGGAGCTGATACAAGTGCTACAATTATTGGGAAGGGAATAGAATAAACATTACTTTTTCTCTACAGATTTCCTTTACAAGCTGTAGAAGAGCAAGAATTTGCAGAAGGGGCCAACATTGACTGGCGACATTTGGTTGAACATGTTAGCTATATTTTCTTAATACTCCTTGGTTGCGTCTCTCACAGCTGAGATTCGGCATAGTTTGGGCAGGCAGTGAGTGAGAAAAATCAACCGGGATGAGGAAAAATGGTTGAGAAATCAATGTGCATGATTATAGCCCATAGGTTTAGAGCTTCTTATAGCATTGATTGGTCCTAAAAAGGATCACTTCTTTCAATTTTCAAATTGGAAAAGTGACTCAAAATTTACCGTATTGAACATGGAAAATGTATCCATATCCATCATAGGAGAATCAGCTGCAGAAGTGTGACCCGATACAACATCTGTAAGATCGGATTCTGATGGCAGCAGTTGTTGTCCATAGGTATTAGCATTCATTAATGGCATTCCTACAGTAGGTGCAGGAATATAATTTGACTCAGGAGTGGCCGGAGAGCTAAAAATCTGAGCAAAATTTGGCCATCCAAGCTCTCCCTCAGGAAGTGCAGAGAAACCATTATGTTGTTGAGTGATGATTTCAGTAGAATTTTCTCCCTGATCATTGCCTCCTTGTCTGAAGGGAGAAACAGATATCTTTGCAGTCCTACCGAAGTGTTGCATTGTATTATGTGCTGAATCCTCCTCGATGAGAGGTAAATTGTGTGAATATGGAAACATTGTGGATACTGATGGACTCTTCCCGAAACTATCGGTACTCTCATTTTCCACTTTGCAAGCACTGCCAGAAAACCAAGGTGCTGAGGCATGGCTTGAGCTTGCATGCAACTGAGTAGGAGGCAATCTATTGTTCGATTGAAGATTACATTCACCCCCAAACACAAGAGTGCTTGAAGTAACCAAATTTGAATTAGAATTTGAACCAATTGGGAAAGGAAGCTGAATCTGAATAACCCGGTGATCAATACGGCAAGTATGAGAGCCCCTGTAGGTTATTTCAAAGAATGAAGGATCATCGTCTGCTCTCTGCACTTGCTTTGTAGCCTGGCAACCCAGATCGTTCTTGTGAGTGCATCTGTAATAGCTTCTGCAAGTCCATCAAAATTTTCAAACCAAAGTTAGCCTTGGGCCTGAAAGCTTTCAAAAAAAATACAGAATTTTGCCACTGGAATGGTGAAAGTGTCAATACCGAGGATGTTGAGCTCCGAGAATGTCTTTCTGGCCATACTTTCGCCATGTGTGGCCATCATCTGGAGGTATATCATTTCCTGGTTCAGAATTGTTTGCAGGAATCCTTACAGTCCTTCTGGGTAACGATTTTCTGCAATATGTAGACAATTTCAGTGGGAAAGAAGAACTCAGTTGTACCAAATGCAGCGAAAATGAAAATGCTACTGAGAAGCTAAAACCCAATATGTTGCTTTACACCCGCCATGGTGGAGCAAGATTTAAATAAACACAAACAGACATCAATCAAAAACCAAACGAAAACAAAAATGCTGTTGAAATTGGACAGCAAATGCTGAGTACAGATCGTATTTCAACAACAAATAAATCAAAAGCCGCTCTTCAAATCTAGAAAAACTTGGAAAACAGAACATTGTTGCCAATCCTGGACATAACAGAATCAAGTAATTCGGGAATTCAAAATCCTGCATGGTAGCGTACCTTTTCCTGGAGATTTCACGGCGTTCGTTGTTGCTTGCTGGTCCATTCTCTGGGTTCCCTGCAGGTTCAGTTCCTTTGAGAATTGTCGAAACAGCCAAACTATGAATCGGAGAACCTTCGGACATTTCACTGGGCGGGCTGCCACTTGCAGGGGACCGAGTTCCAGAGCGAGGAGAAGAGTTTATGTTATCTTTCATTGTTACAATTCGCAATGGGTTGCTGCTTCCTTGCAATCCTTCACCATGTTTCCCTAAAACAACCCTGAGCCCGCCTTGCCAATCACAAGCAGTAGCACCTGGGTTGGAGTTGGAGTTGGAATTGGAATTGGAATTGGAATTGGAATTGGAATTGGAATCAAGCATGTCCAATGCTTTTTTGAAGGTGGCCACTATTTGAGCAGACGAGCTGAGCAGCAACTGGTACAAATCTGTGTCTTGAGTAGAATTGAGCTTGGTTTCCAGCTCTCTTGCCAGTTGACAGCCATGATTCACTTCATTACGGACACTCTTGTCCAAGTCCAGAGCTCGAATTTTGTCCCACGGTCTCAATTTCCCTTCCCCTATCTCCATTGATCCTTCTCTTCAGTGACAGTCCCCCTGAATCCAAATTCTTAGGCACCTGAATTCCTCGCTCACTGCAAATTAGTCGGCTGTCACTCAGTGCACTCAGTTCCTGCACAAAATCCTGCTCATACTCTTACTGGGTATACATTTGAAGGCAATAGGTATCCATTGCAAGCAATTGGGTATTACTTAAAAGGCTGTGTGCAGGGAACTAAGGAGATGGGGGAGGGGGGGCTTGTGAGTGAGTGTAGGGAATTAAGCGGTAACATAATGATTTATACTTACATGGGGTTTTTGTTTGACAGTGGAAGGTTTGACTGTGTAGTGAGGAGGAATAGAGCTGGTCAGAGATTTGAATACGGATTTAGCGTTGGAGAAGGTCCAATGTAAGACTGGGTCTGCAAGGGCTTTTTTATCCCTTTCAAAGTCAGAGCGTTTGAAAGTCTACATCTTCTAAGAAGGAAGAATCTGTTTCTCTCAGTCTCCTCCATTCCGCGTGAAAGGAAGGGTGAAGAAATTCATGTGACTTGCTCACGTCGGTTTCGATCCATCTTTTGGCATCATCAATGCGTATGTATATTCAACATTCAATAAATTATACTGTTCACTGACGGACTGCGGCTCGGTCAAAATAACTGTGGATTGTGGATGGGGTATTATTTAGGACTAAATTTTTTCTTCTAATAACCCTTTGACTGATTTCGGATTTGAAACCGGAATTTTTTTTGCTATTAATTACCATATCCGTCAAACTTAAATGATTGAAATTAAGTTATCTATAGTCTTCCGATCTGTGAAAGTGAATTTTTTTTGGGGCTTCAATCAACTTGACAAAAGTGTTTTGACTAAATGTTTCAACCAGATTCTAGAAGTATAATCCCACTTGAGTATTGACTGAGTTAGTGTGCACTGTAGAATTTGCCTCTTAATCACAGCCACAAACAAGACAATAAATTTGTATTTAATTTTAATTTTTTTTTTAAGATTCTCGGTAAGGTACTACAGTTTCTATTTGAAGCAAATAAATTTTTGGTTGTAGTGAATCCACAAAGTTTGAATTGATATATTATTATATTTATGATTAGATTGTTGTTTTTTTAATTTTATATCTATTATATTACAAACTCTGACATCAAATTTTTATAGGATTGTCTTTTAGTTTTTTTAATTATTTTAGATTAAAAAATGTAATATTTTAATTTTGTCTTTATATCAAATAATATAATCATTTTATTATCTATTTAATGTATTTATTTTGATAATAATATTATTATAACTAGTAAGATATTTTAAATATATTTATTTTAAAAATGTTTAGAGATAAGTTTTTTTATAAATTTCTTGTTGGTTAGTGATAATACTTGTCAATTTAATTATATTAATAAGTTCTTTGAGTTGGAGCATCATAGGTGGAACTTTATATAAGCCGCAGGGTGATGTGAAGTGGGCCTTCACCTCATCGTGATTTAACTTAAGAGTCGAACCCACAATTAAAGTTCTTTCTACAAGTTGTCGAGACTAAGTGAGCTATACCACACATTCTCTCCCATACTTTTAAATTCACTGAGCCTTTGTAATGTTCACATTTTTAATTTTTTTATTAGTGTCTCCCAGACAAGGTACTATAGTTTTTATTGAGAAGCAAATAAATTTTTAGTTACAATTAATCAAAAAATTTGAATTGAAATATTATTCTAATAAATATAAAATTTATATTATTATACAATATTATATTTATGATTGGATCAATATTTTTAAAATTTTACATTTATTGTATCTCAGATTTTTTAAAAAGAATGTGACATCAACTTTTTATACAATTGTCTTCTAGTTTCTTTAAATTATTTTAGGTTAGAAAATGTAATATTTTAATTTTGTCTTCATGTTAAATAACACAATCGTTTCTTTACCTCTTTAATGTGTCTATTGTGATGATAATATTATTATAACTAGTATATATATGTTAAATGCATTTATTTGAAAAATACTTGAGATATCAATCTCAAGTTTCCTTATAATGACAAATCATGTCAATTTAACTACACTAATATGTCAAGTTCAAAAAAAAATCCAAAAAAAGAAAATGACTAAATATTTCAACAAAAATCTAGAACTATAGTACCACTTCAATATTGACTGAGTTAATGTGCATTGTGTAGAATTTGCCTCTTTATCACCACCACACCCAAGACAATATCTGCCACTAAACTAGTTGTCCTTTTCAATGGGAATTGGGATGCAAATTAAATACAATAATTTTTTTTATTTTTTTTATTAGTTCTTTTTAAAGAAGGTACTATAGTGAAGCAAATAACTTTTTTGTTGTAGTTTATCAAAAAGTTTGAATTGATATATCATTTTAATAAATATAATTCTTATTTTCAAAAAAAAATCATATTTATTGTATTACATTTTTTTTTTTAAAATGTGATATCAAATTTTTATACCATTGTCTTTTAGTTTTCTTAAATCATTTTAGGTTAAAAAATATATATTCTAATTTTGTCTTCATGTCAAATAATACCATCACTTTTTTACTTCTTTAATATGTCTATTGTGATAATCTTATTATTATAACTAGTACAAATTTTTAAATACATATATTTGAAAAATCCACAAATAGTGTTAATCTAACTATATTAATGTGTCAAGTTTAAAAGGTGCTCAAAACTCTACTATTCAAATTTAAGGTTGGAATTAAAAATGAATACATTCACTACATCACATCCCACCGCCATAATTACAATAATAATAAATATATATTAACATTAATAATCAAAATAACAATAAAACTTGTTATTATTACATAGAGTTATTCATTCAAAGTACTCTACATTTTTCTTTATGCATTAATTAATAGCTAACATATGATTACAAATATAAAAGGTAAGAAAACATGTACAACATGCTTCCATAAATGAATATATGCATAATAAACACTTTGTTGCCATCACAATCATTTTATTTAATAATTTAACCCCAAGAGAGAATAAGATTATTGGGTAAACAAGATAAAGAAATTATTTACTGCGGGACATTGTGAAAATTAAAAGCTTTTAGGTATGCATCCAATTTTTAAAAACCTCATAATTTTAAACTTTATTCTTAAGATTATACCTTCAAAATTTTCTCTCATTTTTTTTTTGGTAACCTAAGGGAATTGAGGCATATCAGCGTGATACCCATCGTTGACTGCTCTAACACAGGTGGGACACCCTGTAAACTTCAAGGCGATGTGAAATGGGCCCTCACCCCCATCGTAATTTAAATCAAAAGTCAAATCCACGGCCAGGGCTACCTCTATAGGTTGCCAAGACCAAGTGAGTTATACCACGGACTTCTCTACTTTTAAATTGACTGCACTTTTGTAATGTTCACATTTTTAACTAGTGATAAATGTAACAAATGCTCAGATTTTGGTTATAATTGTATAATATAGCCTCTTCAATTGGATAGATTTGACAATTATAAATCATATTAGTATTCATTATATATAAATTATTTTTACAAGTAAGAATTTCCTCCACAATTTTCATATATGTTTTCTGTAATGATAAAGAGTGACAATAAAAATGTGGTTGGTAGGTAGTCATAACCCGCCAAAATGATGACATTAAAATATTAGGTTTCAAGGTTAAGAAATAGTCACAACACTGTAAAACTAAAAAACTAGAATAACAAATAGGAGAATCAAGTACACGTTGTCATAACATCCAAGGGAAGAGGCAGATCATCATTCAATGAGAAATAATCACACTTAAAACGCTCCACCTATAATAAATCAAGGACCTCTCATCCTCCTTGCATATCCACAAGAGCAAGAAGAACGAACACTCCCCATCTAGGGGGAGGATGGGCCATCACACTAGTTCCTAACATCAAAGAGATCCATAGAGAAGGCACAACAACAATGGAAGTTTTACTACAATGGGTTGGTATACTCTATCATCCTTGTTGAGGGGGAGGAAGAGAGAAACTAGTTGAGCACAAGCGACTACGAGAATGACCATGGTATGTCGTGGTGTTGGAGCAAGAGAAATGTGGGGCGGGAACTGGTGTGGAATATGACTCATGGTGCATGACACACTCCCTTAGTGGTTGAGAAAATCATGTAAGTTTTGAAATTCAAGATAAACCTTCTTTACATGTGCATAGAGTTAAAAATACATAGAGGTGAACACACGAAGTTTTTTATTAATAAAAACTCATTGAAGCAAAAATTCATCACTAAAAAAGGCATAATTTTAGATTTCCAGCACTAAAAAAGTTACAAATGAAAGTTACATAAGTCAACCATTAAGTATAACCCCAAAGAAAGCAATCCACCAAGTGATGGGCTCAAGATGGAAGGTAGAAAAAAATATTGAACCTAATTCCAATCACTTTGGGCTCAAGGGCAAACCCAAAAGGGTTTTTAAAGGTCTTCAACCTATCACTAGGCGGACACTTGGGATAAACAAACTCCATATAATGTCATTGTTCCCCTAAAATAAGACCTTAGTAAACATGACAACATAAAAAATTATCCAACTTCGACTCAAGCTTGGCCTCCCAAATGTGGTTGAGGCAAAGGATCCAAACACTAACAAATAATTCAAACCCCATAGACTAATAAGCTTGTCAATGGAGCTTTAACTTTTGTACAACAATCCAAGGGAATATTTTTTGAATGGTGTGTCACAATTCCACCATCAACTTGGTGGTTACAACCCTAACTTGTAAAGTATTACATCATGGATAAGCCCTTGAACTCTTGAAATGGAAGGTAAGTTTCAAGAGAGGAGCTTAAACCTATTTTGTAGGATAGGCCAAGGAATCCAATCTCTGAAAGAGATAAGATCCATTATGGTTCTCATGTCTTTATTAAAAAATCCAAAGCTTTAATATCAAGAGTCTTTACCAGAGGAAGGTTGACATTACAAATGTTAGGGGACCACCAATATATGATGTGGTCATTGAAAGATAATTCATTACGAAAACCATATTTGACCCACTTGACAAAGGGTTTCATAGATTCAAAAAATTCCCAAAATACTAAAAATTATAAAAGTGCCTTCAATTTTAACAGGATCGACGTGATAATAAAATTGTGAAACTAAGCCCACACCAAAGTTTCTTATAGTAGGGATCACCCACATAGATGTAGTGTCTAATAAAAAATTCCCAAGCCTCAAAACCTTCGATAGCTCACACAACCCATTTAACACATAAGGAAATACTCTTCCAACACACATCAATGATGGCCATTCCTCCTTTTTCCAAAGGAAGGAAACCTATATCCCACACAACTTTATGAATCCCTTGCATTTTCTTAGAATTATCTTGTAAAACATATTGTAGAAGTTTTGAAAATTGCCATACTCTACTTTAGAGGGGTCTCGATAATAAGATAAATAGACATGAGTGGAAGCTAATACTTTAGTGCGGACTCGAAAATTGGTAGCCAAGGACAATGGTTTAGTGATCTAATAAGAAATATTATTCTCAGCCCTTTGGAGAACATTCTACCAAAGAGTCATAAGAGAGCTTTCAAAGGCAAAGGGGATAGTTATAAAATTTAAACATATTTCCCCGCTCAATCTATTTTCAATTAAAATTTTCTAGCCACTTTGGCATTGACACCATGCTCTCTTGATAACATCGATTTTTTCTCCATTGAATGGTTGATCTTGAAGCTTTGCAAAATATGTCAATGCAGGAAAGGGATTTATGGGACTACTCTTTATTAGTGAGAGTGAGGAAAGAATCATCTACAAAATGACCATTAATAAGTTGATGTTTTATGTTAGGTATATTGATCCCCTTAATGAGCCCTTGCCTAACTCTATGAGCAATGAGATAACCAAAGGATTTTGTAACAAGAACATACATGGAAGGATAATGGGGGCATTCTTATCTAATTGAGAAAAAGAGGTCAAATTCCTCAAGTTTGTGTCCATTAATGATCAGACAAGTTGAGGGATTATAAATCATGGTTTGAACAAGAAAATGATTTTTTTTCCAAAACATAAGGCTTTGAGCTAGCCAAATCAAATGTTCATTCAATACAGTTATAGGCCTTCTCAAAATCCAAGTTGAGTAATAAAACTCACAGTCTGGAGACTTAAACCCACTCCATTCCTTCAAAAAAATGCAATAATATATATATATATATATATATATATATATATATATATATATATATATATATAATGAATCATGTTTACTCTGGTCCAATAATTCCATAAAGAAGAGAATGCATGTGAAGAATGAGAGCTTTGACGATGATCTTATATGACACATCTAACAAAGTGATGGGCCTTCAAATAGTAATCAAATCAAGATCTTCGGCCTTAAAAATGAATTTAATATTTGTGTGATTAAAAATATTTCCTAAAGAATTAATTTGAAGATCTTTCTTATAAACTTAGAGCAAGTTTGGACCCAAAAAATGTCAAGTGGATTTGTATAGTTCATAAGGAAAGCCATCGAACCTAGGTGTTTTATCATTGGTCATATGCATAATGTTTGCATGCATCTCATCTAAGGAAAGAGGTACATCACATAGAGATTTATCCAAAGGGCCAAACTATGATGGGAACACATTCATGCACTCTTGAGCATGTTACTAAGAGATTTATTGGGCCTAGAGCACCAATTTATAGTGATCCAAAAAGGACTCATAAAGCTCGAGGAGATTAGTAAGCAGACCATGTGCACTTTGCATTAATTTAATTTATTCTTTAGATTGTCCTGCATACAACGCTTTGGAAATTTATTTAGAAACTATGTCTTTAACCTTGAGCTAATGGAATTGGGAAAGAATTTGAGCCCCCTTGGTTGCATGCATGTTTGCAATATTAAGCTTATGATTGAGAAAAGCAACCCTTGACTATAACTAAACATCAAAAAAATAAGCTCAAGATGAGGAGAAACTCTTTAGTATTCATTGGCAAAGCATTATTATCATGATTTTGAGCTTTAGCCACCTTGGTTGACGTAATGCCTATGAAAGGAAGCAATACATGTGATGAATTCATCCCACCAAAGGATCCAAATAGTGGCATATGAGAGCAGAGGCACATAATTCCAAACTTTGGAAATGGGCTTAAAAATACCTCCATGTTGAAGAGAGGATGTGCTCATAATTGTGACCATGTCACATGATTTGGGGCTCCATTTATTCCAATTGAATCCCTAATTAAATAAATTTTATTCATTTGGTTCAATGGAGGACACACCTTGGGTAAATCAAGCCCTGTGAACCTAATTGAAACCACATAATGTAATTTGAGGCTTAATTATCCTTTAATTAAATTAATTATTCAATTAGTTTAATGAAAATGTAATTTGGGCCAATAAAGCCTTGTGAACCTAATTGTGGCCACATAATCTGATTTGGGACTGAATTTTCCCTAATTAGTCCTTGATTGAACCAACTACTTAATTAGTTTAATAAGGGACACATTTTGGGCCAATAAATCCTTGTGAGCCTAATTTTGACCATATAATGTGATTTGGGGCTCATTTTCCCTTAACTAAGTCATTTATTGAACCAATTACTTGATTGATTCAATGAGGGATGCAACTTGGGAAAATCAATCCCTGTGAGCCTAACTGGAACCACATAATGTGATTTGGAGCTCAATTTACTCCAACTAAGTTTTTGATGGGATCAATTAGTCATTTTGCTCAATGAGAGATGAAATTTCAGGAAATCAAGACCCGTGAACTTAATTTTGATCACATAATGTGATTTAGGGCTCAAATTCTCCCAAGTGAGTCCTTGATTGAACCACTTACTCACTTTGTTTAATGAGCCATGTAATTTGGGGTAATTGATCCTTTTAAACTAAATTACGACCACATCATGTGATTTGGGGCTCAATTTTCCATTATTAGGTCCTTGGTTGAACCAATCACTCATTTGGTTCAACAAAGGACACAATTTAGGGCAATCAAACCCTACAAACCTAATTATAACCACATAATGTGATTTGAAGCTCAATTAACCCTAATTGATTCCATGATTGAACTAATTTATTGATTAGTTTAATGAGGAATGAAATTTGGGCCAATCAAGTCTCACGAACCTAATTGCAACCACTTAGTTGACTTGGGACTCAAATTTCCCCAATTGAGTCCTTAATTGAACCAATTACTCGATTGGTTCAAAAAGGGATGCAATTTGGGCCAATCAAGGCCCATGATCATAATTGTGACCACCTAATATGATTTAGGGTTCAATTTTTCCCACTTGAGTCTTTGATTAAACCAATTACTTTATTTTTAACGAGGTATGCAATTTGGGCCAATAAAGGTCCGTGATCCCAATTGTGACCTCAGAATGTGATTTAGGGCTCAAATTTTTGTAATTGAGTCTATGGTTGAACCAAATACTTGATTTACTCAACGTCAAATTCAATTTTGGCCAATTGAGTCTTGTGAACATAATTACAACCGCATAATGTGATTTTGGGCTCACTTTTGCCTAGTTGAGTCCATGATTAGAAAAAATAGTTATTTGATTCAATAGAGGATGTAATTTAGGACAATCATGCCCGTAAACATAATTGTGACTACATAATGTGAATTGGGGCTCAATTTTCCCTAAGTGAGTCCTTAATTGAACCAATCACTCATTTAATTCAATGATGGATTCAAATGGGTATATCAAGATGCATGCACCTAATTCCAACCACATAATGTGATTTAGAGCTAGATCTACCCCAACTGAGTCCCTGATTGACCCAATTACTCATTTGATTCGATGAGGGAGACATTTTTGGGAAATATATCCCTTTGAATATTATTTTAGCTAGTAATATGATTAGGGGCTCCACTTTTCATTATTGAATCCCTAATTGAACCAATTACTCATTTTTTTTAACAAGGAATGTAATTTTGGGCTATCATGCCATGTGAAACTATTTATAACTAGATAATGTGATTTTGGGCTACATGTTTCCTCATGGTGCTAAACAATATCATTGAATGATGAAATTTTTTAACCCTAAAATATAGATTGAGGGAATATAGGGTTAAAGAGATAGAGATAACCTAGGAGACAAGGATGGTAGACTATTTGTAAATCAAACCAATTAATTCCAAATTCATATAGACATATACTAAGTTTATTATGTTGATATATGCTAAAAATAGAAAATATAGTTATGTTAGATATTATAATGATTATGAAATTAAGATAATTGGTTTTGATGCTAATATAGATCTAGATCTGGAGTAGATAGACAATAGAGTGGATTTGGATTTTAGATCAGTTGTTTGATTCTATAAATTATACCTCTGTAGTTGCAGATACTTGCATCAACCTAGGATGGTTACGTTGACACTTCTAACTGACTTAGATGAAAATGTCTAGTACAAAATACCTACTAAAACTAGATGTGAGCTAGATGATTCTAGGTTTTGTGTCACCTTTACTCTAGTGCATTCATATCTAGGTCATGGATTGTCTCTCCTTATCAAATAACAAAACCCTAATTCTTCATCTTCATATTGGTTGTACAAAAATGGGTTAGTGAGTACACAATGACAAGATGCCCCAAATATCCCTCTATTAATGAGTATTACCTACATAGCCAACACTTCAAAGAGGGCCTCAGACTTATGTAGTTCTCTCTTATGTGTTGGCTTGTGTGTGTATCATGTAATGTGTGATAAGAAAGTACATAGATTGACCTAGCTTGTAACTTGGTAAATGTGGCTCATGGGATGTTCCTTCAGTACTTTAGACCTATAGATGTGTTGTCCCTATGACTGATATGGAAATAAGAGAAAATATGGAAACTTTGCTAATTTGAGTGCTTGACTAAGTAATTTTTCTAAGTTTCCTTATGAGTAGGTAAGAAGTTGCTAGGTGAGGAACAAATAAGGATTGATCTTACATATATATCAATCCATTTGGAGAATATATCACATTAAAGCACTTAGACTGACCATAAGAATAAGTTTTATTTTTAAATTGAGAGACCGTAGGGCACTTGACACTTGTGTTGGAGTATGAACCTTGCATCAATGTAGGCGTCTGACTTGGACATAAGTGTCCAAAAAATAGAAAATAGGTATAGGTCTAAAACTTGCAAAGATAAATGATAAATACATTTATAACATTTTGGGAAAGATAGAAGGTTTAAGTCATCATAAAAATATTGATTGGACTAAGAGATAATCAATAGGCATAAAGAGTTAGTGTATGTGAACCTTTCAGTAGCAAGAAGGTCTAGAAGTTGAAGGTACATGCATGATATGTATTTTTCAAGTGTACAAGACTGAGGTGCTATATAATTCAAAAATAGTGTCTGCATTTGACCCCTTTTTAATTTAATAATGAAATTACTAGTTTAAATGAAAATAAATGCATACTTGGGTGTCTATAACACATCTTGCATGTGTTCGAGTCCAACTTGAGTGCTTTGTTGGTGACTGACTTACAACCAAAAGCATGTTACTGTATATAATCAATGCATATAATTTGAAATTGAAAGCATTGAAATGATTGAAATTTAAAAAGAGCAAGGTTTAAGAGTACACTTGTGTGTCAATGCGACCATCTTACCTTTTGATAATTTGATTTGAAAAGATATATAACTATGAATCATTAGAACTGTGATTAGGACAAATATAAAATATAGAAAGTACATATATCTAAAGAGAAAGAGAGATATTAGAGGACACATGCCTCCAACTTTGGAGAAGAGGTGGGTTACCACCTGACAATTGAGATTAGCTCAATTGTGTAACCCAATCATATTATACCCTGGTGAGTGTGAGTGAACCAAGTCAACTCACACTAAAAAATTAATGAGGTTGGATGATGTAATCAAGTTTAACCTATAAAATTGAAAAAATTGAGTGATTTAATTAGTTCAACCTAACAAAAAATGAACCAACTACTGCAATAGATTGGCTCAATACATTCCATAAAAGTCCAACCTGATGGATGAGGACAATCCATAGAAGTATTTGAAATCTAAAAGTTGATTTGATTTTACAAATTTTATATGTTATTTTCATAGCATATGCACCTTAGATATGTCTCATGTTGAAATCATGTATAACAATGGTACTAATATATATAATTCTACTATAAATGTTTATCTGAATCATATAACTACATAATTTGGCCAATTTGAAAAATGTGTAAGTGTGGAGAACATATTTCCAAAATATCTCCACTATAATTTGAAACTAAGAATTGATGTAATTGTGGAAAACATGTTTCCAAACCATGCCCCTACTATAATCTGAAACTGAGAACTGGAGTAAATGTGGAGAACATGTTTCCAAAACATGCCCCAATATAATATGAATCTAAGAACTAGTATAAGTGTGGATAACATGTTTCCAAAACATGTTCCTAATATAATATGAAACTAATAATTAGTATAAGTGTGGAGAACATGTTTCCAAACCATGCCCCCATTATAATCTAAATCTGAGAACTGGTGTAAGTGTGGAGAACATGTTTTTAAAACATGCCCCCACTTTAATATGAATTTTTGAATAATGTGGAATTCATGCCTCTATGGCATTCCCCCACTAGTATTCCCACCCCCATTTTGAGGTGAGGGAACATATAAAATGGCAGTCACTTTACCTCAAAAGGATAATATAACTATATAATCTGTGTATGAACCATGTAGCATAATGTAACATATAAAAGGAATATGCCTAGGTAGATATATCATTTTAAGCATGCAAAATATGATCACATCAAGTCCTACTATGCATGATATAGATCATGGCAACTTATAGATAGTAACAGTATAAGATCAACCATAAATAAAACACACACATAAAAGCACTCAAAATTAAATCAGAAGGTAATTCTCCAAGGAGACCTCAAATAAGGGGTATGTTAAAATGCCTCATAATTTAAGGGACGTGAATTTTTAAAATGTCCACAAATGCAAGCATGACATTTTAAAATGTCCATACAACAAGCAATGACATATTTAAATGTTGAAGATGTAAACAAAGGGACAAGGGTCACAAGCAATAGTGCATATTCAAATTCTCAAACAATAAAAACAAGACACTTAAGGAAGTGCTTAAAGGAAAAGTATAAGAAACCAGTATAAATGTATCATACTAGTCCCTGAATATATGTGTTAGAAAAAAATGTTAAGTACATAGCATATCAATACACTGTGAAAGATATAAGAATGGCTAAAGGCATACTGTAAGTACATAAACTCAAACATGATAATGTAAAGTGATCATAGAATGATATAACCTGGATGTATCATGATCAAAGAAGCAAATTCCTCCAATGTCCACATCACATAAGTAGAGGGAAGGCCCAACATCTGACAATGCATAGATCATGTATTTTTGTATGCTTGAATCACACTCAAAAGATGCATAAAACACATGTATATAGAAATAAATGATATGAAATCTACCAATATGGAACCAACAACATATATGCCAAGGATCTAATAGAACATGTAAATGCTGAAAATATTTTTGGATTTTTGAAGTTTTTAATTTTTTTCAATATCTTTGGTATATTTAGAATATGTTTGAGGTGTGAACCCACCTAATCCAACAAGTCCTCAAATTAGGAGATAAAGTAATGTGTGGTGGCCTTATTTACCAAAATTTCTTATATTATCTTATTACCAATTATTCTATATTTGGTGGTAATTCTCTACCAACAGTTCATGGTATTGGTTGCTACCATATCCATCATGTGGGATACAAAATTCTTTGTTATCATATTGGAAAGTAAGGTACTAGTTTGTAATACTAATAGTTGCTTTCATATCACTCAACCATTATCATCCAAGATGTAAATTCAAATTTGGTTGTTGATCTATTACCCATATAGCAAGGTCTACCACCTTTTGTCCACACACAATGGGTAGCATAATATACCGAAGAGATCCTGGCATCAATGAAGAGTATATTAATTTAGTTGTATTATGTCCTAATTTTTGGAGAAATGTGATGCTACAAATTGTATCTCATTTGTTCCTATCAAAATTGAGATGTTGACAATAAACCTCATCAATATTAATAGTAATAGTTAGATCTTTAGGCCTTGGTCACTTTATAGGATGGTTTTCATGTGAATCTTTGGAATTAGTTATCTTTTTCTCTTCTTAGGCACAATTTGTATGCGACCCTCACTCTTATATTTTTGAATCTAGTTTTAAAATGCATGATATTGATTTGTATGATGGTCAATGATTTGATGATAGTTATAATACGATAATCATGTTTTAGTAAAAAATTATATCGCTCAATTCGTGCTTGTTAGAAGGTAAAGATATCATGTTATGTTCAAGTAACATGGAAAGTATTGTATCTTTAGTATCTTGGTTTGTTGTGATATGCAGAATATGTTATGGAGTCTTATGAGATACATCCACATTATTTTCATGATGTATCTCATTTGACCTTTGTATGGTTGAATTAATGTATGAATCCAAGAGGCGTATATGGAATAACAATCATTGACATGATCATCTTCCATTTTTTCTTTTCCCTTACCTTGATTTGGATTTGTATCCTTTATAGGTGAGTTTAGTTTATATGTACCAGGAACTGTAGGTGTGAATAGGTTATGCGAAAGATTATCAAGTGGATTAAAATTAAGTTTTCACAATGTCTCATCTATCATATCTTGGGCTAGATTATCATCACTGTTATAACAATATGAAACATGGTCATCTTGATGCTTAGTATTTACCAACAATGGAAGCTCAACTATTTTATTTTATTTTGGTTTTGGCATCATTGGCTTTTTTGGCAATGGTTCTTATTCTTGATGTGCATCCATATGCACCTCAATGTTTAGTGCTTTATTTGCATTTGGAGATAAAAGAGTTGTTTTAATTCACTCACCTATTTCAAAATTGAGTATATTTTTAAGTAGAATACATTGTTCAAGTGACACCACTGTAGGGATACCATATATGCTAGAATGTATGATCTTGAAAATTTTAAAAGGTTCCTCATCAACAGGCAGTGAAAATAGGGTCCCATCATGTATAAATTTTAGACATCAATGTAGTGTAGATGTAATGCCACCCATTATGTGTATCTATTATCAACCCAAGATCACATTATAATGTAATGATTGAGACATTACTTGAAAATTAGTTGGGACCAATTTTTGCCCCATTATCACATTCAAAGTTATTTGGCCAATTGGGGGGATACATGAATTATCAAATCCTTTGTTATGCATAAATGATTTTTTCATAAGATTGGTATTAATACCCAAAGTTGTTAGGAATTTTATGCTACAAATGTTTAGGCCTGATCCATTATCAATGGGCACCCTTTTAATTACTCTGTTATGCATAATCACTTGTATGAATAAAAGCACATCTTGGTCAATGATATCCTTGGATGGTAAATATGTTGGATCAAAGGTCATGATTTTTGCATTATTTTTAAGATCTTGAATGATATCCATAAAGTAAGTTGCCTCAATATCATCAGGACTTGGGTCTCACATAATGCCTCAAATAGAATATCCTTATAGATGGTGGATTGCTTTAGAAGTTTGAGGATTGAGATTTTATCTTGTATGTTGCTAAATTGGTCAAGAAGGTCTTATATTTTAGATTTGATAACCAGTTTTGGCTTAAAAGGTACTTGTTTTATATTAACAGGAGGTAGGTTAGGTTGGACATCTTTACATTTTTTAGTAGTGAAAACATAGACTGTAGAACCCAATATAAGTTATGGGTGAATAATGGGTGTGGGATGGTAAGTGTCACTCGAATAAGATATAGGTGGAACAAATGGTTGAGAGCATACACGTTGGCATCTAAATACGTGCTCTATAATATTATAAAATAAATTATGAAGAGAGATTAAATGTTGTTGCCATTTAAAAACCTTCTCATTATAGTGATGGATCTACTTATTTATTTCAATTATACCATGGACTAGCTTATTGCAATAGCAAACTATCGCTACAATTAAAAATTGTAACATAAAATGAGATACACATGCATCCATATTGAACATATTGATAGGAAAGTAAATTCAATTTTAACTTGTAAAAACTTATTAAATCATAAAATAGAAATATAGAACCAGGATACCCTAGATAATATCTAGGGTTTTGTGGAAAAAAAGTTGGGTTCAGTAAGTGTTTAACCTTAAAATCTATATTGGAAAAATCTAAGGTTAAAAGGGATATATATAGTCTAGGGCACAAGGATGGTAGATTATCTCTAAAGCAGGCTAATTAATTACAAATTTAGATAAACATGTACTTAATTTATTATGCTAAGATATGCCAAAAATAGAAAGTACATCTATGTTAGATATTGTAATGATAAATAAAATAATATACTTATTTGGTTTTGATGTTAATATAGATCTGGACCTCAAACAGGCAAAAAATAGACTAGACTTAGATTCTGGATTAGTTACATGATTTTGGAAATTATACCTTTATAGTCATGGACAGTTGTGTTAATCTAGGATGGTTGCATCGATGTTTCTATCTCATTTAAATATAGGTGTTTAGTACATAATATCTAATGAAATTAGATGCGACCACCTAAATGCATCTGGGTTTTGTGTCACCTTCACTTTGGTATATTCAGATTTGGGTTATGGACTATCATTCCTTGTCAAATAGTAAAACCCTAGTTATTCATCTTCATATTATTGTGAAAAAAATGGGTTAGCAGACACACAATGTTGAGCTTCCCCAAAGACTCCTTTGTCAATGAGTGTTGCCTACATAGCCAATAATCTGAAGAGGGCCTCAGACTTATGTAGTTCTCCTCTACATGTTGGCTTGTGTATTTATCATGCAATGTGTGATAAGCAAATACTTAGAGTGACTTAGCGTTTAACTTAGAAAATATGAATCATGGGATGCTCCTTCAATACTTTATCCCTATAGATGCATTGTCCCTATGAATAATATGTAAATAAGAAAAAATAGAGAAGCTTTGCTCACTTGAGTGCTTTTGGTAAGTTTATGTGTGACTAAGTAAGAAGTTGCTAGATGAGGATTAATCTTTTATATATACCAATCCCTTAGTCTCACATTAAAACACTTATTCTAACCATAATAAATACATTTTATTTTCAAATTGAATGACCTTAGGGCACTGGACACTTGTGTCAGGTTCGGACACTTGCATCAATGTAGGCATCTGACTAAGATGCAAGTGTCTAAGTAACTGGAAAATAAGGACAAGTCCAAAACTTGTAGAGATAAATGATAAGCAGGTTTATAACATTATGGGAAAAATAAAAGGTCTAAGTCATTAGAATAACATTGGTCAGACTAAGAGATAAGTAATAAGCACATAAAGATAGTCTATGTGAGCCTTTTAGTAGTGAGAAGGTCTAGAAGTTGAAGGTACATCCATGATATGTATTTGCCAAGTGTACAAGACCGAGTTGCTATATAATTAAAAAATAGTGTTTATAGAAATAATGAAAAGTGGTGCTAAATATATGCATAATTCCCATTATTCTACCTACATCAAATTGATCACACTTAGTCATAACTTATTTTTTTCAAATTAGCTTAAATAACAACATGTGATCACAAAACAATGCCAAATGGTGCTCAATATCCTCTCATCTATCCATATTTTAAACATATGTGAGGTTTTTAAAATTCAATTTTGACACACCTAAAACTCATACAAAAGTCAATGATTAATCTAGAAGGCCCAAAAACCTACAAAATGACCCTTGATTTCCCAATGTAGACACTAGGCATAAAATTTATTCTTAGAGAACCTTAAGTTAAACACTGATCATGAAAATGAATAAATACTAACCATATTAGATTTTAAAAAATTATCTTCTAAATGATAACTCATGTAGCTCTGAAACCAATTGTAGAAGATATAAAGTGGCCCTAATTTATTATATTTATAACAATAAATTTAAAGTATAAGTTTACATTTACCTTTATATATAAATATAAATGTAAACTTGTACTTAAATATTTATTTTACTAAATATAATACATATAAAAAATGTTCCCAAAATGGATATCCATCCTAAAAACATATCCTTTCAGAATGGACATCCATTTAGGTTTATATATCTGAGACTATTCAAAAAATTTGATACTTATTTCCCTTTACAATGGATATTTTGGTTTCCATGCACTCATGAAAAAATATTTTTTTGGAAGTTGACACTTTTTGGTTTGTCAGCATCTTGCACTCACCATAATTGGTTGAGCACCATAGAAAAATTAAAATACATAAAATTCAAAATTAAAAGGAAAATATTCAAAATCTAAATCACAGTAAAAAAATATGTGAGATCAGTTACTATTGGCACGCATGCTCTAGTTAAAACTTCAAACTCCATGGTTTGACTCACAACTAAGATGGAGATCCATATGAGTGTGGTAGGCCAATATACTAGTGGATGAGGCCTTGTGTCTATCTTTCATGTCACCTACATTCTCACGTAATTACCTAATCTTAATAGTAGTTAGTGGTTCCGATGAATCCTGAAGAATGAATGGAAAATTGTGTGATAGTGGGCACCTTTACTCTTACATGCATTTTACAACTTTCATGGAATACATTATACTTACTTCACTTGTTATCCCAAAATTTAACCTTAAAATAGGGATCCTAAACCTTTTGATGTATAAAACCCATAATCTTTCTAAATTGATTAAGGTTTCTTGTCTTTGATTATAATCTAATTGCTTTTGTAGCACCTCACATTTCTTATTCCTTAATTCAAAATATCCCATTCATGGAAATTTCTATTATTTGACCACATCAGTGTTGGTACATTATTCTACATGTACTAATGTTAAGATAATATAGGTTAGCTTATCTATACTAAGTGTGATCTTAGTCACAATTAATTAGGCTTAAAATAGGATAGTTGAGCATTTAATGCTCACATCATTTACCAATGCCACCTCTAAGTGGCCCACCTCACATGTGCCACCATTAGTGGATGCCACTTTAGTAGGTCCAATAGGAAAAGTGGAACTTTCTCTTGCATAATCTATTTATACCCCTAATCTCCCTTTGTATTTTGATACAAATGCACTATATAGGACAATTGTATTGTTTCCTCATTTTATTACCTCTTTGTAATGTTTGATGATATAATGGTGTGCATGCATATTGAGAAGAGTATCATAGCTTTTAGGCTCTCAGATCTATCCCCTTATTGTGATCAAGAGTCATTTCCAACATGTTATTAGAGTTGTTTGTCATTTAGATGCATCTTATCCATTGTTGATTTCAAATATGCATTTTTTAGGCGATTTTGGATTACAACATTTTTCTACAGCTTCCTAAAGAAAAATAGATATCGCCATTATGTTTGGAAGGCTAAAAAATTGATTGTAAAATCTATAGGGTTTTTAGATGATTTTTACAACAATATTTTTGGGGTCTCCAAATCACTACCATGTACAATCTGTATTATACAAATAGGGGAAATTTTCTATGTTTTTCACTATTTTTATGGGTTTATTGTAATAAGTTTTATCCATATGTACAGACCATACATATATGTGGTGAGGAATGTGTATGTGGATTATATAGAGATTCTACATCTTTGTTGTATGCTTACATGGAAATTTATGCACCATTCCATACTTACCTCCAGATATGGGTGGCATGTCTGCTCTTGCACCCCATGGTGTATTTTGGCATGATCCAAACACTTGTATAGTCTAATGGTGATTTTTACATGCTTGCCATGCCATGTGGCCACATTTTCATAGTTTATAATGTAATGTTAGTTATTAGCTAGCCCTATGGACTACTATGTATTGCATCATCTCCTTGCATAGTTTTGTTCCCTCTAGTTCTTGGTCATACATTGCTAGATACACATGACCACTACATGTGCTCCATAGACCTCCCACCTAACTTCTAAGATAAACCACCGCATGTGACTAATGCATGCCTTAATAGCTAATATACAAACCTCTATGTCAACCCCTTGAGCATTCATAAGACCAAGGGTTAGGTCATTTAGCCCCAAAAATGGTCTTATTGCCCTCCAAGGGCAATTTGGACCCTTTCTCACTTCAGGTGGCATATATCAAGATCTATATGCCTAAAAAATGCAATATTTTTTTCTAAATTCGTGTTTCCAAAAATGATGTAGTAAATTTGATTTTAGGACATTTTGAGAACCTGGTGTTCACTAGCACAACATTTATTATAGTGAATCCCTATTGTAGACCTTATTCAAGCACCTTACTAGGCTCATATCTCGAGTTTTGCCCAGAATTTTTGCATGTTTTCTTCTTTAGCCTAGCCTATTTTATCAATTTCTACATTGTGGTAAGGTAATTTTTAGAATTTGAGCTCCCAAGTTTTCCATGATTTGCATTTTTTCCATATTTAGGGTTTAGTTCCTTTTTTTGGGATTTTCATGTAGCTATAAATTTTGATCCATCTATCAAATTTCAATATTTTTTCTTAATGTGTAATTTTTTGCACTGAGTAGACGTAGGTTCAAATCATTTCCATTATCTTTCATGATTGTAATTTTCCACCTTTTTGTATATCTTTAACTATAAATCAATCTGTTAACACACAATTCATAAAGTGCCACATATTTCTATTTGGGAGGATCACTTTTTGCATATTTTGGTGTTTTTGCACTAAGTAGATGTAGGTTCAAATCATTTCCATTATCTTTTAGGATTGTACTTTTCCACCTTTTTGCATATCTTTAACTATAAATCAATCTATTAACACACAATTCATAAAGTGCCACATATTTCTATTTGGGAGGATCACTTTTTGCATCTTTTGGTGTTTTCTTCAGATTCTAGGGTGGTTATTTCACTATGGATTTTCATACCAATATTTTATTATTCCAAAACATTGTAAAAACTACATCATTATAAGTAGTTTTAGGGGCATTCCACCTTTGTGAGTGTGTTTTCAATTTTAAGTTCACTCCAATGCCTTTAATTTTTGTTATTATAATAGATTCATGCCAAGACCTCTGCACCCTCATAAATGAAAATAATAAACTTCATTCAGAAAATGATATGATTTTTTTTTGAAGAATGTACACTTTAATAGAACAAAAAGGTAAGATAAGATAAGATATATATATTAATGTCCAATGAATGACCAAAAAGGTAGGTCAAAGGGACTGTAGATTACAAAAGTGTGTCAAGAACAAGCAGGAAACCAAAAAGGTCTCCAAAAATGAGAAGAAAAATGCTGAAAGAAATAGTACAAAATAAATCCAAGTGCAATAATGCTTAGAGCCAAAGCAAGAAGCAGAGGAAATGAGCAACCCATAAAAATCCCTAAACATCAGGAAAATGGGGATGAACCCTAAGAAGGAAGAACCAAGAGGGGGTCCATAAAGAGTTCGAACCAAATCTCCTAGCATCTGAGGCTGACAAGAAGTTATGAATAGAAGTATGACTTAAAGAAGAAGGGGTAGGATGTATGGTCTATCCTTCATTCCACCACCTAAAAGGAAAATTCCTCTGTGAAGATATATGGATCTAGTCTATCTCCTGGTGCCAGGTTTGAAACGGATATATCGGTGAAATCTTGGGGACCTATTGATGGTCTATCTGGGTCACACTATCTAGAATGTGAGGCTAAACTAATGTCACTCTGTTGCTTAGTGCCTCTCCCTAAAGGTAGCACCATGAAGAAGGAAGTGATCTAATAGGTTGAATTTGGTCTAGTAGGTTTCTAAATAGAATGATCATGAAACTTAAGAGCTTCATATATTTATTAAGCAAAACATCTCTGATCCTCATATATGAAGAAGTCAGAAAGAGTATGTGTCCTCCTAAATAGGTAATGAAATCTCCCCCTGATCTCGTAGTATATGGGACAATGGAAAATGAAGTGTTCCTCAAACTCAATCTCTTGGATGCTACATAAATGATAAATCATGTTTGTCCGATCAATCTGGTGAGATGTCTTGATCCTAAGCCTATGAGAGCCCACTCAAAACTATCCTAGTGGGATGCAAAGCAAGTGAATCTAGTGGCTAAATGTATATAATGGACAGATGATAACCCCATCACTCATATTCAAAAAGTGTTCTGCATAAAAATTTATCTTTGGGCATAGCCCCCCAAGAGGGTTTACCCAAGTATGAATAAATTAATTGTAAATATCCTCCCTAATAATTTGATTCAGCTCTTGGCTAGTGGGTAGAAGATTAGTTTGTGCATCCAAAGAGTATATGAATGGAGGAAGGTGGTCCATCCTAATTCCCCCAAACTCTAATAGATCAGAAGCCCTTGTATACCAACATTAGACATAGGTCGAGGGAGTTGATAGGGCTAGAGTCTTTGAAGAATAATAGGCTAAGTATGTATATCTATCACACCCACTCATTAAATGAGCAAAGATATGAATGCGATGCAAGAAAGAAATCAGACCAAAAGTAGTTTCCAATCAGAAGGGCCAGTATCTAAAATCTATAAGAATAATGGTTTGGGGAACTGTGCGCTTACATTTGATAATGTGGTAGAGGAGAAGTGTCTAGACCTTCTTGATAGTAGCCCAATCCCACTCCAGTAAAGAAGGCCCCCAAACTATAGATCCATAAAGAACCATGCATTTGATAAGAGTATCCATAAGGGACATCTTGGATGAGATATCTTGAAAGTGATATTGAAAACACTGTCATTCAAAAAGGGATAAAGAACAATATCCTTTATTTATCCTAGGCTAAACATCCTGCCTCAAGCTGAAATGTGGACAAGAAAATTTCACTCCAAAATAAGTATAAGAAGTGGTGATCTCAACCTCCTTTCCCTTGAAGAAGAAATGGAGGTGGAAGGTCTTCAAACCATTAAACACCATTCAAAACCATTAAACACCATGACCTTGGTTTTCCCCAAATTAACCGTCAACTTCTAGAGATCACAAAAGAGAGCCAAAGCATCCAAATATCATTGTAAACCCTCGAGAGATGAAGCTATGAGAACCACATCATCTATAAATAAAAGGATAGATATCAGAACTTAGTGGAGGAGTCACCCATCACTATCTTGGATATGCTTGTGAAGAAAAGTCTATAACTCATTAATGTATATCCCAAATAAAGTGGGGGATAGGATGCAACCCTATTTAAACCTAATTTTACTCTTATGAGTTGTGTAGAGATGATCGAGGACTGTCTAATATAGGCACATGATGGCAGTTAGAAGGGTCTCAAATATGCCAATGTATTTGAGCCTCTAGAGTAGGCCCCCCCATGGAATGGAGTCAAACACTTTATAAAAGTCCACAAATCAATAATATATTTTTGATGAATGATGATGTGCCTCCTCAATGATGGACTAAAGAGTAAAGATATGATCAAAGGTCTGATGAGTGGGTTAGAACCCTACCTGTCTCCTAGCTCTGAGGTGTCTATGATCCAACTCCATCAAGAGCTATATATGGAGAACTATAGCATATAATTTTGAGAACACGTGGCCCACCATGATCATCTTGTAGTTGTTGGGGTCTAAAATAGGGCTCAATTTGTGAATTAGATGAATAGTGTGATGTGACCAAATTGGTGGAAAACTTGAATGGATCATATGGTTGAAGAGATCAACCAAGTAACTACCTAGTGCACCAAATCCAAGCTTGAAGAGTTTTACTTGGAAACCCTCCTCATCAACTGCCATACTAATGTTCATCATCTTAGCAGCCTCTCTAATGTTCCTATATGTGAATAAGTGGCAAGAGGAGGGTGGAGAATTAACTTGGATTTGGGGTTGTCTAGGAATATCATAGAGAGTGGAAGTGTAGGAGATCATGGATTCAAGATTAAGCTCTAAATGGAGGGGAGAGTGGAGCAGAAGGATGGTCAACCAAATTTTTTTGGGAGAGTGGATGAGGGAAGAACATAAAATTCATCTCCTCTAAGAGATAAAGAGGCATTTCTTATGATGGAGACACTGATAGGAGGATTTCAGGATGGGGTGGGAGGAATGGGCATGGATGAAAGCATGTCAGAGTTGAGGGTGAAAAGTCTTAAATTCATCACCATACCAATTTTTCATGGGATAACAAATGAAATTATTAGATTGGTGGGAGGTGGAAGAGGACCAGGTGGAGCTAAGAAAGGACTTGAGGGCTACTTCCCGAATGATGGAAGAAAGGTAGGTGTACTTGGTAGGAACATAATCAAGTGAAAAGAATTGGGCCTCATAAGGGAGTAGCTAGTGGATGTGGGAAGAGAAGGTATTAGGTTCCCCTTCATCAAGTCAAAAGGTAGTACAAGGCAGGCTATGAAAGGGAATAGTAATGGTAGGGGGGATGCCAACCTATATAAATAAAAAAAGAAGAACATGGTCCACAAGGGGGATGGGGAAAATAAAGAAGTGACAAATGAGTGACAGTAGTTTTTGACTAGACATGATATAATCCACCACACTCGCACCCCCACCATGAGGTTGGCATGTGAAAAAATGAGAGTCAGGGAAGCAAAAGAGCCCATTTAGGATCAATAACTCATGATATTTTCACAAATAAAAGGTGCAAACCATAGGCCATGGAAGGCCCCAAATCATCATCTGACATCCTATGAAGTCCCATTGGTATTAGATCTATCTCTTGGGTGTAAAACATGTCCACTATAAGGTCATGGAGAAGGATTTGGAGGGATCTAGTACAGGCATTGAAGTCCCCTAGAAGGATGCCTTCCCCCAGTAATGAATACTAAGTGATATCGACATACAAATCTATAAAAGGGTTACCATCAAGGCCAAAGAGGGAAGTAATAGACTACAATGTAGATGTCCTTATCCCTGGAAGGGGGAAAACACCTCTAATTTGGACCCACATGAACTTGGAAAAATCATATGTGGCCACCACCAAAATCTTGCTCTAGAGGGAATCTCTTATCAATCAAGCCACACCACATGAACCTTTGACACCACCTAATCTCCTCGTAGCCTATATGTAAGCTGAAAAGCAATGATATCTGGGAGAGGTTGTATATGTATCTTGTGAGTCTTGGTGATGAAGAGGATGTTCGATGACCTAAGAGTGTCCTAAATTAAACCAACTGATGACTAAAATGAACCATTACCATTCTAACAACTGATAGAGATCCCTGTACCCTATCTCCTTTCCCAACATGCTCATCATTTGGAAGTCTCGAGTTAGGAGTCCCATCATGGAGGAAAAGAATCCTTGATACTGATATGAGGTTCCTGATAAATATCCATTTTCTTGCATGTCATGTTGTCATAACCAACTCTTTAGAGAATTTGAGATCCACAACTTGTGACCTAGTGAGATATTCATCCAAGAAGATCTTACTAGGAAGAGAGAATAACAATCATCTAGCCCCAAATGCCTTAAGCTGATTAAATTTCCTAAGCTGATTAGCAGTAGACTTAAACTGGAGAAAAAGTGTGGAGTCGTAACCCAACCAAGCTCTATCAAGAGTCACATCAGGGATACCTAGGTTATCTATGAGGAACAAATTCCCAAAAACCATGGGGTTCAAAGATGAAAGAGGAAGGGGGAAACCCCTCACCTTGAGGTTCAACTCCCTAACACATCTGGTATAATATTTCACAAGCTTAGCTTGGATAACCTACTCAAATGCTTCCATGGGGGGGAGTTCTATCGCTACCACAAACTACCTGTGCTCATGAACGGATGTGTGTTTCTATTTCCTATTTAAAGTAAGCCTGTTGGGATCTGATCTCTTTTTATTTGCTTTTGAGGTTAAGAATTTTTACATGTACGGTGTCATTATAGATAACACCTTGCTCCTTGTTGGTGTTGATCATTTCTTTCAATGAAGCATTCTCTGATTCAACTACCACTACCCTATTTGTGAGGTCATAATTTTTTTTTTGAAGTGCTTGGTTAGCATATTCTACTCGTTGATTTCTATCGATCAGATCTTGAATAAGGTTATTCCCACTATCACTAAAATTCTATGTGCTTGATTTTGAGAACCCTGTTATTGCCTTGATGTTGTTGTCTTCTATAATTGAGGGGTCAGATATTCACTCCAAGTCTACATAAATGCAAATAAAAATAGGGGGAGAGGATTGAATTATTTGAATGGAGTGACAGAGATGGGCAAGACGGGTGAGTTCTTGGGGAGTATTTAGCTCAACCTTTTGGTTCTACACAAAATCACAAACCACTGGGTCTCAATACTTTGTATATTTATCCAAAAAAATCAAAACTTCATATTTCTCCCACTCATTTCTTGCAAAGATACCTTCATTAACTTATTACATGACATAGTTGCATATTTGAAACATCAGATAGAAACTATGGACACATATTTCATTGAGCCTCGTTCATCATGTGATTCGTTACCTATTCTAAAATTTAGTACATATTTATTTGATGTAATTTTAAACTATGACCTACCAAATATTTATTTACCTTTAAAATTTGTAGTATATGTTGTTGTGCCTATTGTTAACCCCACTTCAGATCCACTGCAAATGTGCTTTGCTAATTTAAAAATCACACCACAAGTTTTGTCTCCCACATAATGCATTCCATGGGTCACCTTGGCAGAGGCATTAGTAAACACTAAAATGGAATTATTTCCCCTATCAAACATGTTGATTGGATTACTCACCAAGGATTTAGATATCAAGCAGGAAGGTCACATTCATTGGGACCACTTTGTGCAAGCACAACTCTAGTATTTTTTCTCGCCACTCTTCACGAGGACATTGAGTAACACATTAGTTTTTTTGCACCTTCACTCATGAATGAGATATTTGATATTTATTATGTCAGGCATGACCATCATGACATAATTACATATTTAAATGTTTCATTGCATGCACATTCTAAGCACATTACACCATATCACATGCAAACATCTTCATCTACCATCCATGTTCACCTAGAATAAATTTTAGATCAATTATGGTGGTGTCTTCAACACTCTTTACGATGATTCTAAATGAATGGTTCTTATGACATTAAAATGCATCATCCACATAGTTTTCATATTGTATAGTAGTGATCCCTTGTTGGATCAAATCTAATGGCCTTTCTAGATAAATAGACAATCTCATTTCACAAAGCTATTTTGGTGTCAGGACCTCTTCTCTCTCATCACCATTTACCATCCTTGATAGATTTTAGCTATGTGGTGTTCTCTTTTATATTTTTGACATCTATTTGGTGTTCGAGTAGTGGATTTAGACAAGTATTAGAGATATCTTGAGGCTTTTTACCATATTTTTACTCTTATTTTGCACAACCTTGTTTAAGTGTAGATTTTACAAGCTTGTAGTCTTTTAGAGTGTTTTCATAGGTAGATTTTGTGGATTTTTTTAGTTTCTAATAAGCTCGACATTCCCACACAACTTATCTAGACCCTTTGTAATTTTGTGCCAACACTTTTGGGGGTATTCAAATTTTCCCACTAGGTATTTTGTTTATGCGAGAGAATTTTTGTGCTAACCATTATAGGTTTTTTTAAATCATTTTCATTGTCAAATTTGTACTTGAGACAAACCTTATGGGGTTTTTAAAATTACACTAATTACGTATATTTTTGTGCCAACCTTTTGGGGTTTTTAACAATGACACTAGGTATTACTTTGTTCATTACCAATTCTACAATTGTAGGGTTGTTTGCTTCGAGTGACTTCAATACTACAATTTTAGGGTTGTTTGCTTATTTTGGTTGGATGTTCTGATTAGTTTCTTTACAATGGTAATGTTTTTCTTGAACTTTTTTGGTAGATCAACGGTGTGCTTCAATTGTGGATCAATCCATCCATTGCACACTTTTGTGATGGATCATCCCATCTTCTTGGTTTTCCTACTTCATGAGACATATTATTGCATATTTCAGTATCTTAGCCACTTATATTGTTTATTTAATTTTTTAAGAGACACTTGTAGTGTATCTCATTTTTTGTAGTATGTACTTAATATACATGGGTACCTCATCAAACTTAGTTTTTAGGACCCATTTTTAGAGGATTCTTAGCTTTCTCATTTTGTATAGGCCTCTTCAAGTTTCACTTAAGTGGGGGTGTTAGTGCATTATTTTACATGCACTAAAGTTATGTTAGCTTAGGTTATCTTATTTATGCTAAGTGGGTTCTTAGTCACACTTATTTAGATTTAGAATGAGATAGGTGAGCATTTAATACTCACATCACTTATCAATGCCACCTCCAAGTGGCCCACCTCACGACACATCACTTATCAATTCCATCTCTAAGTGGCCCACCTCGCATGATACATCACTTATCAATTCCACCTCTAAGTGGCCCACCTCACATGTGACACCATCATTGGTGCCACCTTTAGTTGGACCAATAGATAAAGGGAAGCTTTCTCTTGCACAAACTATTTATACCCCTCATCTCCCTTTGTATTTTGATAAGAACACAATGTATATAACAAATGTATCATTTTCTCATTTTGTTACATCTTTTCATAATTTTATTATCTGATAGCGTGAGTGCATATTAAAGAGAGTGTCCTAGCCTTCAGGGTCTCAAATCTATCTCCTTTTAGTGATCAAGAGCCATTTCTAACATCAGATTTACTTTTTTTTCTAAATGTTTCATATTTGACTCTTTATTGTAAGAATTACAAAATCAGACTGACCTTTCTCACAAGCAACCACCTCATTATATGCTACCTATCATATACTAACATTTTTTAACATTATTTTTGGAATTATATGGGTATGTTATCCATTGATAAATTTTAAAATAAACGTTGATTTAATGAAATTAAAATAATACAAAGAAACCTACCTAGGAGAAGCAATGACAACATAATATATAAATATAATGGAAAACCTAATTTGATGTTTTTATATACACAATCATGACATGAGACCTCATGCCTTGCTGACGTGAGTATACACAAGAGATTTGACTTGGAAAACCTTTTTGGAAAAAAAAAACCATCAAAACAACACTAACTTATTGTACTAAATTAACCATTAATAATAAAATAAGTTATATATCCTTCATCTATTTAATAATAATCCATGTACATGTATATATAGGCATACCAAAACTAAGTGGCATTACAATAAAATAGGTATAAAACCATGGGCTTAGAAACCATACATATAATACCATGGGTATAAATCCATGGGTTACAACCACTTTACGAACTTGAAACTAGCGATAATAGCCCCTTATTTAATGATTTTTTGAAAGCGTTAGGGGCATAATAGCCTAATCAAATAAATGGTTAAGCTATTCTAAAACCAGGCCCATTAAATAATTTTGATTCATAATATTTCAATATAGTTTTGAATTATGAAAGTATGCTAAATATAGAAATTATAATACAAAACAATAATTTGAATGTAGCAACATGAATAAGAAATAATGCTTAACTTATTTACTTATGTGAAAAAAAAAATGTAAAATGTAGGTGCAGAAGGAGACAAGCTGATGCTCCATTGTGATTCTTCAAATTCTAGAATTTAGTTCTTTATCAGCCTGGACAATACTGTCAAGATCTAGACACTAACGTCACCACTTATGTCCCATTTTCAAATCTTTTATCTAGTATAAAATATAAATATTTTTTTGGAATGATCAAATATTCATGTTAAGGTTCAATGTTGCTTTGTGTATTCTCTATTTAGGTCATGTGCATAGGTTTTTGATATCGATATTTTACTCAAAACCCTCGATCCTCCAAATTGGGCATGTCACCTTGAAAAATGGGGGTTAGTAGGCTTAAGTGAAGTTGAGTTGACCTCAAAGACCCCTTTCTCAATGATCACAACCTACATAGCCATATACTCTGAAGAGGGCCTCAGATCGATGTATTTTTCCCCCTTATGTAGGCTTGTGTGTGAACAATAGTGCAATATGTTATATGCATGTGCATGTAGTGATCTCTCTTGTAACTTGATATATACTACTCATGGGTTTCTATTTGAATGCTTTAGACATGTAAGAAGGCTATTCCTATGACTAATTTGAAAATAGAAAAGAATAGGGTAGTATAAATTAGTTGTGAAAATAATTAAGTGAGCTTGACACGTGTTTGCGTGGTAATTACTAGCTTTAAAATGAATAACCATTTTACGTTGTATTTATACCACACCTTTTGAAATGATCTCATGGGAGGGTAATTAATAAAAATGGGTTAACCCATACATGTCAAAAGATTTGAAAATTTGATCGTTTGTAAAGCTCACACACTAATGTCAAATTTTAGACACTAATGTTGATGTTAGTGTCCTAGTCTAGATAGTATTGTTTGGGAGGATATAAAATTACTGAAGATATGTAACTACCAAAGTAGGATATAAACAAGGTTTTATGTAGACTATGGGCAGAAAATGATTTGGGTAATCACAATATTAGGGTCAAACTATGGGATAATCATTTAGGCACAATGAGATGGTGATCACGAGCTTTTTGGTAGTGAGAAGGTCAAAAATTAAATGAGTGAGCCATGAGTGATATTTTTTCAAGTGTATAAGACTACTTTATTATATAAAGTAATATTTTAGTATCTACACCCCCCACCTCCCCTCCTTTAATCTAGTAATATATAATGATGAAATTACTAGCTTAAAAGAAATAAATGTGTACCTTGGTGTGTAAAACACACCTTATCTTTAATTGAGCCTTGTTTGAATTTGTTGTTTGTATGTTAACTATAACCAAGTGTCATGCTCAAAATTTACCCCAAAACCCATGATTTATTTATTTATTTATTTTCTTAAAATGTTTAAGACACACGTAACAAGAGAAACCCAACAGAAGGAATGAACCCTAACAATGAACTATACACAACCTTAGGCAGTGGTTAAGATTTTGCTTGCTAGACAAATAATCCATGTCAAGATGACTTCTCACTAAACCACTACTCATTACTAGGTTCTCCCCCAAAATAACCATATTAACCCTTAGGAGTTTTATTAATGAACAATATTATGAAACTTACCATGTTCTGATGGGTTAAAACCATGCCATACTTAGCAACATATCTCATTACTTATCCCACGACGATAATAACCATAAGAAGAATATTAACAATGCACTTATTAATAAAGTCTTAGTTTTCAATTATTAATCTAATACTAACTCCAATAGTGAATAAATTCACCTCAGGGCTTCTAGACAATAACACATGTACGCACACCCCAAGCTAGAACTAAAGTAGTATGAAGTGTTGGGATCCTCCTAAATGGGAGTTATAGATAAGTCTAAAAAAGGCTTAATGCCTTGACCCATTCTATCTTAAGTTCATCACATATAAAAACTCATAATAATTGAGTAACCATCAACAAAAATTTAGTTAAAGGATTCATTCATATTACGTTTTCTAGAATATTGCAAGGATTAATTATTCTAATACAAGATAAAATATCAAGAAGGTCTCTTATGTGATAAAAGTACAAGATGAAAAGAGAGCCCTTCATAAAAGATACAAACTAACCACCCTTACATTTAACTAAATGATTTATAATATTCCAATTCACTTATAGGTGAACTATAAGAAAATAGTCATTTAAGCTCATCAAAGATATTCCATCATTATGAATATCTCTTATCAATAGTTCATTAGAACACGCATGCTTAATTTACTTAGATAATCTAGAGTTCCTACATGAAAGGGTATTGATCTAAATAGTCTAAGGACCTAACTACTATAGGTATAAAAATTAAGTGCACCATAATAAGCATGCATTTCCTTTATAGGGAAATAAGAGGTAAACTTCTAAATAGTGTCCGATAGGAAGATATTATTTAATACTTTTTACAACTTAAGGGATTTTGAAGTCACATATTATGATCTTAGGAAGAATAGGAAACCAATGAATATCATAATCAACATGAGATTTCTTAAAGGCAATATCATTTAATATTTTATGGTGAAAATGTCTTGACTTTGTAAGATTACAAGTGTTGATTGCTACAACTTCCACTAAGCTAATATTCACTCACACCAAAGGTGACAATTCATTAGTATTTCAGATTCCCACTTATATGAATATCATACTCAAAATCTCACCACACATTGCCCATTCAAATAACCAAAATGGATTGGAGGATTGGGAGTAGGGTTTGATTTGTATTTAATTAAAAAAAGAAAAACATTTCTCATGAAAAGGATTTATTACATAAAAACTATGACTGGATTAGCTTTTGGAGATCTAACTCTTACAAGTTTTTTCCCTCAATGAATTGTACATCACCTTAGATGAATAAGAATTTCAATTAGATGAACCCATCTAATATAAGGTGTGTTCTAGCATAGAAAAAAAACTTTTAAGGCAAAATTATGAAGTATAATGACTTAATTTTAAGTATATTTCATAATTTAAATAAACATCCCCAAAGAGAGTGGATACAAACTTAATCATTATAGGGAAGAGATAAAGTATTCAAATGACCAGTTACAACCTACTTATCATATCATGTTAATATATAACACTAGTATATGATTATAAACTAATACACACTTATATACCTCATATTTTATTGTGTATTCATATGCACAAAGGTTAATATTAAATGATTAAATAGATTCTAAGATATAATCGAGCAATACGATTACAATCTAATTTAGTAGTTACTACAGAGTTCCATTCTTGGTTTAAACTTAAATCAAAGTTGCAATGCCAATCAAAGGCAATAAATTTACATAATACTTCAATGATCAATAATATGAGATACTAATCTAAATAATAAACAACATAAAACAAAATTTAACTTCTTATTCAATAGTCACACTCCTTGCTAAGACATGCATTAAAATAATATCAATGCAAGTGTCAGCGTAATGTTGGCAAGTATTTCCCTGTCAAAAGCCATCAATTATTCATGTAGTAAACAAGTTAAATTAAGACATATCAATTAGCTAACTTCCTTGACACTATTTACTTGTAAGAAAGTGTATAGTTGAGATTAGAAATTATTTAAATGAAACACACTCTTTAAAAAAAACTAATAAAGGTTATCACAAAGGTAATATAACAATATTCGTTCCGATTTACTTCAATGGCCACCACTTTTTCCTTATCTTGATTAATTCATCTATCTTGCCACAAAATTTAAAGTAAGATATAAAATAGAGTAAATATTATTCTTACCACTTGTTCACACCAATAAGTAATGATTAGGGTGAACTTAACTAGCACACACAAATTCAAGTGCATGTTAGCATGGCTCATGGGTCCACCTACCGTTGAAAGATTCAATAGACTTCCCCCCATCTGATTAAAATTTAATGTTAACTCACCTACTCTTAACCACCTTTGTTAAACCCCTTAATCTGACTCAAACAAACCCATCCTCGTTACCATCAACCACTAATCACAACTCTGTCAAACTGTCCTCGATCACCGTCTTCCACTAACTATGATTCTATCAAACATGAAATATCACTGTCTCACTTTAACCACATCCACTAATATCAAACATTGACAACACATAGAGTCTCATCATTTTAAAAATATGCATTTGTTTTCCCTACATTTCATCAAGTGGTAAATGTAACCCTAATATTACCCCTATTTCAATATTGACCATTATCTACTGTAAAAGACTATGGACTATCGAGCTTGTCGGTAAAGTCTTTTCTTCTCTAGCCAATTCTATAGTTTATCAACCAACACAAATGTCATGACTTCATTCAACTTTAATTTATTATTTCCTGATGCCTTCTTGACTTCCTAACTTACCATGGAGAGTAGATTTTCACTTGTAAAGTGTTCTTATTCTGAGAAGGGACAAATAGAGTGTAACAACCTCCATGATTATTCTTGGAGGGCTCCAAGAAACCTAATAATCTAATTAAAATGTTTGGGGAAGCTTTTGATAACTTAATACAGAGCATAATTATGACTTAAAAGATACATGAGCACAATATAAAAAACCTAATAATCTAATTAAAATGTTTGGGGAAACTTTCAATAACTTAATACAGAGCATAAAATTCATACACAAATAACCTCCATGAATAATCATGGAGGTTGTTACACTCTATTTTTCCCATCTCAGAATAGGAACACTCTACAAGTGAAAATCTACTCTTCATGGTAAGTTAGAAAGTCAAGAAGGCATCAAGAAATAAAAAATTAGAGTTGAACAAAGTCACATCTGTATTGGATGATAACTATAGAATTAGTTATAGAAATGAATAATTTACCTTCTAGACATCCCAATC